>VZRV01010155.1:1221261-1327426 GCA_013398115.1 Falcunculus frontatus | reverse complement strand
TTCCTTTCTTTTTTTTTTTTTTTTTTTTTTTTTTTAATTTTTTATTCCAGACTAGGAAAAAAACCGAAAAGGTTAACATTTTTCATTAGAAAACAATCAATTTTGATTTGATCAAAAAGTGTTGCTCAGGTAGAAACAATATGAATGTGATTTGGGCATATTGCATTTTTTGAGCTACATAGTGAAGTATGACTTATTTTCAAAGAGTCAATTCTAAATGAAAACTTGAAACAGTCAATATAAAATGCAGAAATTGAATATATTTACATTTTTAATAAATTTTGAGGTTTTTTTAAAGTATCACCAGAAGATAGTTCTTGCATTTTGACAATAGAAGGCTTGTTCATTCTTTTAAAAAACTCCCACAAAGCCAACATGGTTATAAGACCCATATTTCAAAAAAAGCTTTTTTAGTTACAGTACAACTTTGATTAAACTGTCCAATTGGTTGTGACTTTATTTAACTGTATGAAGTATTGACCAAGCTTATAAAGTCATGAGAGCTTAATCTCTGCCTTGAGCATCTCTGATATGGTACTTTATATAGACATGTGGCTAGAACTGATTGATAATTGCCTTTGCATATAATTTTGAGAAGGAAGTAGCTTGCCAGCCAACAAGAAATTATGATTTTTTTCAGCAAACTGAAAATGATTTTTTCTCCCAAACTGACACTGTAGATTCTTGACAGAGGAAAGAGTTGCAGTGCATATAGTCATTGCCCAAGTGCCTACACCCAAAGCACAAATATAATACCTCTGCTTTTTGCAGCAGACTGTAAAAGGAAAACAGTGCACTGAAAAGCAGAACAGTGACAGACCAGAGGATACCAGAGATTACTAAGAACCACTGATTATGCCTCATACATTCAAAGTGAGAATGACAGCATCATTGTGAGTGACAGCAGATACTAAAATTCCCGGGGGAAACACATAGTCTTAAGTGATGTCCCACAGACAGATTCAGAGATAATATGGGTCTCATGGTTTGAAATTAAAATTCAGGAGAATTTTATAATTCTAACTGAGAAGGTGAATTTGCCTGAGACTGAAAAAAGGATGTATTGGGCAGTGTGGAAGCATTTTTAGGTAACACTCCTGTAGTTTTAGGCCTGTATCTTCTCTAAATCTGAAACTGTTATGAATGACTCATTATTTGTCATTATTCCATCTAGTGTTACATGTGTTTTTAAATACTAACCTTGTAACCATTTGCCCCTCTGAACTTCATCAGCTCAGACAATTATATCTTGTGTTCTTCAACATGCTGAGGACTAGATGTTTATCACATGAGACTTCAAACCATTCATGATAGTTTTATAAAGCAATTATCACAGAGTTGTTACTTGTGTAAATGTATTACTGTATTTTTCCTGATAACTTAATTCTGGCTGCATACATGCGTTCTTCTTCATCTCCTGTGGAGTCGGCTATTATGCATATGCAGTGACAGGTACATGCAGATGGGAAATTACAAGTGTTCTGTAATTTGCTTCTGTGTATTACTTGCATTTTTGAATTTGCAAGGTCTCCGAATGAATGAGGAACTTGCATTTTTTCTGTGAATTTCAGTCTGTGTTTTTTATAGCATAAATTATAAAATGAGTGTTTTGAATATGTCTAGTGAAAGTTGTATACCTGATCTCTAGATATTAAAAGAAAATAGAGTCTTTTTCTACAGGCAAAGTTAATAAATTAAGGAGAAAAAAAACCCTCTGTGTATTAAACTGCAGATATGACTGAACCTTCAGCTTTTTAAAAATTAAAATTCCAAAGCTCACAATCTTTTAATTCACAATTCCATTTTCATATCAAAATTTATCTGAACTATTTGAGGCTCTGAACTTTCTAAAATGCTGTAATAAGGATTTGTATGAAACATCTTGTCTGTACTCCTTCTCACCAGATCATAATAACAAGAACATAAATAGGTTTAGGTATTTTGCAGAAAAATAGAATTAGGGTCTTTTTCTGGTTTTTTAACAGATTTTTCTGCTCCATCATAAAAAGAATATATTCAACATAAATTTTATTTCAATATTTTTTTACGGAAAACTGACTTTTCAGGTTTGATTTCAAATAAAAGCCAGATGTGCAGGTCTGGAGCTTGATCCAAAGCCAAGCAGATCTACAGTAGGTCTAGTGCAGTCAGAATGTTTAAGGTAATGAGAAAAAAAGCAAATTTTTCTGGTAACAGTTTGTTTAAATCTTTTATTTTTATTTAAGTATAATGAATACAATTCACATATTATTTCTGAATTCTAAATCAACTTATTAAAATACATATAGCAGTTCCTGGAGTCCTCCATCAATACAGTTTACTTACTCGCTAGTACATATTTAATTTTATAATATTTATTGCTTTGCTTATGGGTGGAGAAATTTAAATTAAGGACTATTTTTTATTTTTCAAAATCAACATGACAATTGCAAAAGGATAAACTGCTCCATATGCAGGAATATATCATACCCATAGGGGCACCTTTCTTCAAGTTCAAAGGGAGATTAATGCACTCGTTATGATGTAAATTACACTCCTAGCACTGACATGAAAGAATTGCTATAAAAAATGTACCATATAAATATATGTAACTTTGGCACCAGATAATAGTTATGTGTCATTAATTTAAAATGTATATTTTCCTCTGTAAAATCCCTAACAGGATACAAACATTTTCCCCTATGTGTCTCTTTTACTCCCTCATGGAAAGATCCACTGTTTCTCAATTACATAGTGGCTGAAATGTAAGTCGGAAATTCACATCTGTGAATTCAGAATGCTAGGAAAAAAGTGCTGGGTAAAAATTTAAAAGCTATTTTTTAATATACTTTTTAATTTCCAATGTATTAATTTTTAGATATGTGAATTTTAATTATCTCTTTGAGCACTTTTAATGGGTTTTCATTTTCCATAGAGATAAAACATATTCGATCCTCAAAGATTTTTAAAACATTTTAGAAAATAACCAAAACCACAGGGTTTCTTATACATTTTACATTTTATTTGTGTTGATGAATTGACAATATATCCTCAGCTGATATTTTTTCTTCTACTGTATGCAGAACTAACACTTTAACCTGGGTAACCCATGACCCAAGGTATATGAGATCATACAGACTGAAGCTTGATGACAGACTGAATGGAGTAAACAATCTGAAAATTATGCTGGAATGCAACTCATATCTAGACTATTTAGACTTAAATTTTTCATATCTGGTGTTCAGTGTAAAGGAAAAGTCTGAGACATGAAAAGAAAGGCACCTGAGTCTATTGGAAAGCCTGAAGTAGCAGTAAGCGAAAAATCTCAAGGATGGTTAAGAAGGACTACTGAGGTTTGGAGAAAGGGTGGGACCTATGAATTTTAAGGAAGATAGTCTCTTAGATCTCCAGATTACTGAAAGACATAATGACCAGGTCTTCAGAGTGAAAAAACCCAGGCATTACAGACTCAGAAAAGCAGCAGGAGGGAGGAAAAAGGAGATCTAGCAGGGTGTAGGCAGAGGTATACAGAGGCAGAGTATAGGACATCAAAGGTAGAGAAATTATTCTTAAGATTATTGAATAGTGTTTTGGGACTGCAGGCTTGCGACTGGGTCATCGGCTAAACTCTGGCCTGAGGTTAATCAGCACAAAAATAAATCTTCCTGGTGCGTTTGGATGGATCTTTCAGCAGGAAGAGAACAAGGGGTTTGTTCTGGAATCCACCACAGCATTCCATTATATGTTACTGTTGTTATGGTGCTGCACACGCACAGATTGCAAAAGAAGGAGTTTTAGGAATGAGTACCTCCACAACCAGCCATGCCTACCCTCTCAGAACTGTATTTACAAAACTACTGACCTGAAAAGTAGGTTCCTGACAACCAACACGTTCAGAGGAAATTCAGCTTCGCCAAATTGACTCAGCCTATAAGTGTTACGTTAAATGTAACACAATACTGAAAAAGAGCCAAAATGGGTCAGGAAATGTCTGCTTTAGATAGTGGCAGTGTAAACAGTTATGCTGAAAGTAACAGAGAGCTATTGCACTGTGTAAAGTTTTATTAGATTTAATCTCCCATTAAAGTTAGTTCCTTTGCAGTTCAAGAGTAAAGAATTATTTTATAAGCACTGTGGATCAATAAAAAATAGAAGCTTCCTTTTCGGATAGTCTAGTTCTTATGAAAAAAAACTAATATCCTAAGGGGAACAAGAAGAAACCCAGGATACTAACTCTAATATTTAAAAGTGATCAATGACTTTGAAACTTCAGATAATAACAGACTGGCTCAAAAATCCCCAGTATTTTAAATACTGCCATGCTGAACACTGTATCAAGGAGTGCCATGGGAGAATGGGCCCTGTCCTGCCTTGGGGGTTGCAATGCCCCTAGTGTTTGAACAGCCATGCTGCAACAGTCCCAGGGCCAGGAGAAGGGTAGCCTGATCCTAGTTTTAGAGTTTAGGGCACTCATTTACACTCAGGAAAGACATGTCTCCCCTTCTGGGATCATGCCTGTTTTCTTTCATCTTTTATTCCATGTACTCACATTTCTGAAATCGGGGACCACATCTGTACATGGGTGACTGAGCTGAACTCTTCAAAATCCTCAGAGTGGGTGAGGAGATTCCTCACATTACTGGGTGGCTTCAACCGGCTGCTGAAAACCAGACAGAGTGCGCTGCTTTAGGTGGAACAACAGAGAGCTTTCAGTGGTCTGTCTTCATTCAAGTGAACAGAATCTCACTCAGTGCCTCAGCAGGAGGAAATCCCATTGACTATGATCACTTAACCTTAATTCTAGTTTTTATTGAAAGACATGTCTTTTCCCATTTAAAAAAATTTCCTTTAACCGATTTTCCAGACAACTTACCAGATTGACCCCTTTAACAAAAACCTTTAAAAATTCTGTTCAGGATTTCATTTATAAATATCTAGATACTATAACTGTGAGTCAGATTTGAGTTGGGTTCTGAGCTAAACATTTTCTTATTTTGAAATAAACTCATAAGTGTAGTCCAGTCTGTGTCCAGAGAATTCCTGGGCTGAGACAAAAACAGTTTAATAGAGAATGCAAAGCTGAGCACACAAGAAGAGCAAAGCAAGGAATTCATTCACTAATTCTCTTGAGCAGGTGGTGTTCAGCCATCTCTAGGAGGGCAGGGCCCCACCACGTGTAATGGTGTCTTGGGAAGAGAAATGACATCACTCCAAATAGCCCCTCCTTCCTCTTTCTTCCCCCAAATTTATGTACTGAGCATGATATCATATGGTCTGAAATACTCCTTTGGTTAGTTGGGGTCAAAAACATCTCCATATTAGCAACCCTGTGTTCAGTACAAATCCAAAACACAACCCCATATTAGAATTGAAGAAAATTAACCCCAGTCAGAATCAGCACATATTATTTCAAGCTTGGCATTTTTACTGACTTGAATCCCTGATACAGAAAAAACTGTAGGATTTCTCCTCACAGTTCTTTAAAGTACCGTTTTCCTCTCTTCCCAAACATTTGTAGTGTAAGAATTATTAATTTTATTTTTATAAATATCCCTTTTGTTTTAGTATTATAAGGCTAGGATTATAACCTCTTATAAAGGGTTATAAACACAGTGGTCTAGGAAAAGGATACCACAGTGGTATTTCCCACAGATGCAGGTTACCGGTATGAGGAAAGACACTTCATTTTTGGGAAAAATGTTATACAGCTGTATTGGTTTGGCACGGCCTGGTTTCAGGTAGCAGGGGGACACAAAGATGGCTCCTGTGAGGAAGCTGCTGGAAGCTTCCCACCATGTCCGGCAGGGCCAATGGCTCATGGCTCTGAAGATGGACATGCTGCTGGCCAAAACTGGGCCAATGAGAGGTTGGTAACGCCTCTGTGATGACATATTTAAGAAGAAAATCAAAACAAAGTCACAAGATTTTGGGATTCTAGTCAGAGAAGAGGAGGAGGTGAGAATATGTTAGAGAAAATAACATGGTGACACCAAGGTCAGTGGAGAAGGAGGGGGAGGAGGTGCTCCAGGCACCAGAAACAAGATTCCTCTGCAGGCCGTGGTGAAGACCATGGTGAAGCAGCTGTGCCCCTGCAGCCCATGAGGATCCATGGGGAATGCAGAGATCCACCCGCAGCCCATGGGGGAGGTGCCCATGGCAGAGTGGGTGGATGCCTGGAGGAAGCTGTGATCCAGTGGAAGACCCGGTGGAGAGAAAGGGCCCTTGCTCCCAGGCTGGAGCAGCCCATCCTTGGAGGACTGCACCCCATGGGAAGAGACCCACAGCACAGCAGTTTTGGGAGGACTGTGTGCCCGTGGGAGGGACTCACGCTGCAGCAGACTGCTGCTCGTGAGAGTGGACCCACGCTGGGAAGTTCATGGAGAACTGTCTCCCATGGAAAGGGCCCCATGGCCTCACAGGGGAAGGACTCCTCTCCCGAAGCAGCGGAAGAAAATCTCAGTGATGGACTGACTGAACCCCCCTGCCCTGTCTCCCTGCGCTGTTGGTGGGAGGGAGGGAGGGGCTGGGGGGTGGAAGGTGTTCTAAAGATTTTACTTCTCATTATCCTCCTCTGATTCTCTTAGTAATAAATTCACTTCACAACTTAAGTTGAGCCTATTTCACTCTTGAAATGTTTCTCCCAGTCCTTATCTCACTCATGAAGCCTTCATTAATTTTTTTTTCCTTTTCCCTGCTCTGCCCAGCTGAGGCAGGGGAGGGTGAGCAAGTGGCTCTCGTGCGTGCCTGGCATTGGGCCAGTGTCAAACCATGACAACAATCCTGACAAAAATTTATTCCTGCTTGACAGCACTGAAAGCTGTAATGGCCTTCAGCATTTCATCCTGGGATTAAGTGGATCAGAGGGTAGGACTGCAATGGGACTATGAGTGTTGTCTGTAGGCAACTAAGGTAGCATGGCCACAGCTGGGACAGTTAAAACTGCAGACTTTGAAACTGTTAATCATTCATACTAAAAGGGCTTTCTTAGTTTCAGTGCTCTTGGAAGTTTCTTTTTAAGATTTGCCAGAGTGCAGATAATGACCTTGAAACTGATTCCCAGCCAGCAGAAATCTGTAAAGGCAGTAATTGGTCATTATTTGTACCAGCTGAGTTTCTGTATTCTTATCTTTCTACTATTTTGGGATTTTTTTCCCAAGATAATTTTTTTATATCACTCAAAGCTATAATGAGATTCAAATTTTAATTTTCTTTTTGTTTTCTGTTCCAATTCCAGAATTTAATCAGATGGATAGATTGCTGTCATTCCCATTACCGTTACGATAATTCCTGCTGTTTATTCTTAAGGACAACATGCTATATTCATTTGAGTCTATACTTTACCTCCCACACTCACTTGTTTGTTGACTTGTTGCCATGCCTGTCTCCTCAGATCAATAGCATGTATACATTTATTGTTGAATTGGATCTTCTATCAAACTTGTCATGCCCTTGTAATGAATATTCCATGAACTACTAAATAAGAAGAGCTAGAATAGTTTGTGGAAATAACAGGGAAGTGTTTCCTCATTCTGTTTATCCGGACAGCAAGAAATAATTGTACTGGGGTTTGAGTTTCAAACTTTTATTGCAAAATATTTTGACATCGATGCATTGAAGGTTTGGGCAATTTGGTAGGGAGGTATGTTACTGTCTTGAATTTTGACAGCACTGTGTGTGTTAATGTAACTGGTCAATGCGCTTGACATCAGACATTTTTTTCCCTAGAATACTTCCAGATATTTGTCAGAATATATTTCCTCAAAAGAAGTCAAACTGCTAAGTTCATTTAGCCTTCTAACAGGAGCCATCCACACTGCAAGGAAAAAAAAGCTAAAGCTCTGTGTGGAAACAGCAGCAGGAGATACACAATTTTACACTCTGGTCATTACTGAACACCACTAAACTCACAGATTATATTGTCGTAGTGCCAAAATACTACTATTTCATGAAGCCCTGTAAATGAAAAACAAAAATCTAACCCTCCTCCCGATACATCGTTTTATGTCTGATTCTCAAATGAAAGTGAAGCAAAATTAAAGAAAATGTACAGTGTATCTAGAGAGGGCAGAGGTCTTAATCTCTTGAAATAGCTTGGGAACTTCAGTTAACGTGTTAGCCAGGTCACGTGGCAAATTTTATCTTCGTGAAAGCTATGTGACTTGCATGTTCCTAGTAGAAATTAGGCATTTCCATTAGTTTCGTCATCATGTGCTCATGGTATATATCTGTGGACATAAATATAGCTCTTCATGCTTCATGTCATTCAGTACTTGAGTGACAGTAGATGCCAAGCCATTATGGTTACAGTGCCATGTCTGATCAGGGATGGATAAATAGAGAACACAAAATAGGTAACTATTATGTGATTTTCAGTTGAAAGAAGCTTGTCTGGCTCAACTCTCCTTGCTAGAAGGAGAATTACCTCTTGGCCCATTTGGCAGACTTAAGCAGTTACAGAGTACAGTGAGATAGAAAACAGCTGGGGAGGAAAGTTCCTGTGGTTCAGAAGTGGATGAAGGAACTTACTAGCACTGTTCCAGAAGTACTGCATTCACTAAGGGGTAGTGCAGTGCCATCACCTTCCTGTGATAAGGGTTCCATAGCCTGGTTTGGGTGCAGAATGATGAAACTGATGGCTCACATAGACACAGACTAGTCTCTTTTACCTGCTGTTGGCTAAACCTGAACTCATATCTGGCACCTCAGGTTTTCCTCTCTTCAGTTCAGTCCATTAAAATATCCAGATGCCTTTTTTTTAGGAATAAGGCAATTATCTCCAACAGTGAAGCTACTTTTCTGTCTCCAAGAAGACACACCTCTTATTTCTTGTGAGCTAGAAACAATTTAGGTGTCTATACACCATGGTAAAGGAAATACTATCTCTCATCTGGCCACTACCTTTAAAAAATCCACTCCTTTTAATTTATCTGATAATTTTTGCTGAATATTTTATCTCAGAATCACTTTCATTATTATGGAACACATTGGACCATCACCTAGAGCAAAAAGACAGGGCAGAGCTTCTTAAAGTGGAGCTCTTTGTATATATTTAAAAATTTGCATCCTCTAGGTTTAAACTGACATAAATGTTGTCTTAGCTTCTAGTATCTTCTTGCAGAAAAAAAAAAGGCAAACCAAATAAAAATTAATATAAAACCAATCAAAAAGCAAGTAGAATGTTGAAAAGGTGGAAATTTTGCTTCAGCATGTTAGCACCTGAAGCAAAGAATTGAATTTCTATTTGTATAACCTGGGCATCATAACTAGATTGCTATGACCAGTCATATATCTATAGCAAATTTTAACCATGTTCAATAAGTTAACAGGCAAAGAGAGCTACAGGGGACCAGCCTGTGCATCCACTGAGGGGTATTAAAAGAATATTTAAGCAATGGTCTTGCTATTTCTTTAATGGATACTTACAAAAGAAAAGAAATAGAGAGAAGATCATCCTTGATTGGCACAGGATGGCCCAGCCTTGTGTGCAAGAGAACTCCTGACCCACAGAGAAACCTTTTGGGTAATCCATAGTAGCTGCCCAAATCTCACGTGTGTTTGGTTAAATAAAACTCTTCACTGAGATGGGCTGTGGGTTGGTCTTCCTCTTTGCATCAGTACTGGTAAAGAAAATGGGATGTGGTTGCTAAAGCCCTGGCCAGTGTCCTCAGTTTTTCTTAGCATGATTCCTGGCATGGGTTTGACATCAGCTAGCTCACCCTCACCAGAAAATACACAGACATATTCTGATACATTTTCTTCAGGAAAAGGAATTTCTTCAAATGCATAAGCTAAGCTTTGTTGTTTGTCTTCACAGTGGGTGAATGGGCACTGATGGACTGTGTTCCCAGTGGAAAAAAGATCTCTCTTGAAGCAAGAGGGGTCCTACCTTATCTCACTGAGACTGCAATGATAGATGAATGGACAGGAACTTTCCAGGCATTTTTTGTTAATGAAATTAGGCATTATTCTGGTATGCATACTTACCGCTACGATACTACTATACTATTTACCACTAAAAAGGTAAATTGAGCAATTAAAATAATGCAGGACCATATTCTGTCTTCAATTTCTGCCTGTAGACACTGGATTGCAAAAATAGAAATTCCACAGAAAGCAGAATCCAGGAAATTTTAAAACATCTTTCTACATTCAACATGCATAATTTCTGGCAAATCTTTTTCTTTTGTATTAGTTTCCCTGTCTCCTACATTCACTACACTGTCAAATTTATAATCACGTCACTGAATCCTAATAATATATTTTGCACTCTTTCCATACGAATCATTGCTTCCTCATTTCTCACTGATTAAAACCACATATATATATATAAAAGTTTCTAGTATTATTTTAATTTCTTGTCTATGAGCTTACATTAATTACAGGTTTTCAGAGAGCTAGACCCTCATTCTTAAACTGAAAATTTGCTTTTGCTCTAGTGCCATGAGACAAGAGGTAGCAGCTAATGTTTATATTATTGATTAATCAGATACTGAAAGGATTAGGTTCTAAGATTGTTTAGCACAGGAAAATCCATACTTATTGCATTAAAACAGATTTTAAGACCTTGTTTATTGGCTATATTCATGGTCAGGCCTCTGGGATTTATTCAATCTTAAATGTCTATATTATATGTGAACATAAACCTATCTGTTAAGAGGAATATCTAATGTTGGTCACAAAAAGGCAAGTAATTGTGGTAAATTACAGGTCAGTAATTGAAAAGACCATTTGGATAAACACTTGTAAATTTAGAAAACTGACGAAACATTAAATATATTCATTAAATAAAGGTGAAGTTTGGACTAGTACCTGATTTTGGCTACCATTTTCTTTGTTTAATGGACTTTCTATTATGCATTCATTTTGTAATTTTCATGGGTAAAAAATTTCATTGGCTTGGCCATAACTACTACATGTGTGTTCAAACAGAACAATGTCTCTCATTGTTCTCCGGTGTATAATGTGCTGACTAGTATAAGCAAACACTGGTGGTTTCTTTGAAAATGTCATAGCTGTTCACATTTGTGGAGAGGTTCACATATGTGGAGACCCACATATGTGGTTCTTCATGTGTTTGAGCGTTTTGAGCACTGTACAAGATAATGGCCTTTTGAGAGTGAGACACATTAAAAAAAATTAAGAGCTGCATTAGTAAACTGCACTAGTAAACTGCATAAAGAAAATGTTTTTTTGGTGAATTTTTCCATATTTTCAAACCATCTGCAAAGAAAGCACTGTGTTTTCAGGTTTGTTCTATTTTTTTTGTAATTTGATATGCCATTTTGACACTTCTAATAGAGTGGTGTATACACCACCTGTTTTCAGCTTCCTGAAAAAAAAGTCATTATAATTCCAAAGCTCAAAAGTCATGTGTAAAAATATTGGTTTGTATTAAAAAAATCTTGCAATTTTTACCCAGAAACATTTTACTGTTTTCCTGTCTTGGGTTTCAATATCTATTGCAAACACTTGCATGGACGTACATAATTCTACTTATTAACAGTATACTCTTCATTCTGTATTTCTCCTTTTATCAATTGATTCAAGGAAAAAACAATTTTGAGATATTTTTTCCTGGCTTTGTTTCTGTTTGAAGACATGGCATTATTTAATCTTACCTAATAATATTTCCTATTCCAGTAAGTGATTTCTGGTCCACCTTTTTTTTTTGTTTTTCATCTTATCATCAGTGATTGACTGATTCGGTTCATACATTGCTGTATGTAGCAGCAATTATATGGTTCTTATGGCTTTCCATTCTTCATTTAACTTGTGAATATAAGAATTTTTCTCTTCCACAATGACAATATTTTGCATATCACAAGCATTTCCACCAGGTCTCTATCTGTGAAGTTCTTCCTTTTTCGGTCTTATTCTGCTTAAATGTCCTTTCTTTGAAAGTATGCAATATTTCTGCCCAAATACATGTGCCTAGACTGAATCTTTGCCATATTGTAGGTGGTGGTGTTTTTGACAATAGTTCCACACTACCCAGTGCTTGCTGTTATTGCTCATTCCCTTCTATTTCCCACCCACAAGGACGTTATAAAATGGATTTGAATAAGTAGGTGATTGTATGCAAGACACGTTTTCTTTCTACAACTGTTCTTGCAATTCTGTTTTCATTTCTATTAATTATTGTCAAGAAGAATCTTGGCACAAACAAAGTCATGGCTCATGGCTTGTCATTATGAGCTCAAAGTCTTTTAGTTCAAATGCACTTAAAAAAAAAGTGCTTTGATCTGATTCCTTACCTCTAATATGTAAGTCCCTCTTATGTTGCTGGAGGTGTTGTTGACAGAAAAAGTTTTACTCCTTAAACCAATACAGTTCTGAGTTTTTTAGAAATGCATCGCCTGTGATAGCCGCCTTATGTAAAAATTAAATTGTTTCTTTAGCTTAAAATTCAGCCTGACTGACATAAAGTGGAATGATGAAAACTTTCCTTACACATCTTAAAAACATCTTCAGGGATAACTAACATTAGTGTAAAAATGCTGATTCCAATTAACACACAAGGTTATTTAAAAGTCTGTATAGAAAAGGTGTAAATTATAAATAAGAATTTAAATTTGTTCAGATATAGAAATATTACATGCTAATCAACTGTTTGTGGGGCAACTGAATAGACTATAGAGCTGCCTCTTTAGGAGAAGGATTGATGACACAAGTATTTTCCTTGTAAAAGTAGCTGTGGAGGCTATAAAGGACATACACATCATCACAGATCAAAAATATGCTACTAATATTGAACTCTGAGGAAGTAAATAAACTTGGAAATTTAAACATTGCACTGCAACTAGCTCATATGATTCAGATAAACTGAACTGAGATTATAAAGATGGAAACTTTACTGTGGTCTAAGGTATTCTAAAGATGTCTACTGTATATTCTTTGTCTTTTTTGCTGTGACCTTTCTTCCAGCATCAGATGCTGCTACACTGTCTAGATGATATTCAGTGTATTTTCTCATCCCAGTACCATTCTGCTTAATTCTAATAAAAATGTTGGTAAAAGCAATTTAGTTTTGCTTGGTTTTCCAAGTGCCGCACTATTGGCAATTCAACTGGTAGTGTGTTTTTGTAAATCCTTTTTCCACTTCCATGTAACTGTACTTTTCAGTAATAAAATAAGCATTTAACATATAAAAATGCAGAGAAGCATTTTGAAAAAGAATATAAAATATAAAAAGGGTCCATAAAATACCCATTTTTTTAGTATTAGCAAATACTTGTTGTTTTTTTATCTTCCTAGTTTCCTGGTCTAGCAGTAATTTAATTTGTAGGACCATTTAAAAGTTTAAAGTAAGAAGAAAATCCTTTTCACATCCTGAAATCTTTGCAGTCATTTTCTAGATTTTAAGATAAATTTGAACTCTTGCTATAACAAGGGCTTTAAGTGACAAGTTTTGATGTTTTACACTTTTTGATGTCGTGCATGTCAGGGACGTCATGCATTGCGTTGTCCTTTACAAAGGGCACCTTTCCCTCCTGGGCAGCTGTGTTAACACCGGTCTTGCAGTATGACCAAAGCCCTTGCCTCATACCCTTTCCATCTGACGTGTGCAGGAAGATGCACCTCGGAGCTGGATAAAGTCTGCTATGGGGCACAGTGACCGCTCTCTGAACAAGTTCATTCTCCAGATGGAGAGAAGGCAAACACGGAATGGGGGTCAGCAGACCTTTTGCACCAGTCCTATGCCTTTATTCACTCACCACAATAGACTTCATGTACTCCAGTAATTTACCTCCTTCTGCCTTTTCCGCCCTTTCTTCAACCCCCACCCACAACAGCAAAGAAAACAATCAGAAATGTTCTCTTTCTGAGTCACCCTTAGAGAATCTGGCCATTTCTTCTACTCCTGTCAAACTGAGCTCAGACTAGCTCTTGGAGAGTGTTACCAAAGTTGAATAGTTCTGTGCAAAATAATCAAATCAGGAAGAATTCCAGCAGTCTTCCTGAACTGATGCCTATCCTTGGTCTTAAAATCAAGAACCAAACATGGTTAGAAGGGAAAAAGCGGTTTTACCTCGGTTTATTTTAAGGATCTTTGGTGCACCCCGTCCAGGTGGAACACACCGGAATGCACATCAAAAATACACACTGAAAATGCACACCCAGTAGTTCGGGTAAAACATTATCGGGCTTACCAATTAGTATATCTATCAAAGATTTCCCAATGAGAGGCTGAGCGAACCCCCCTCCCCGAGGAAACTTCTCCCCCTGGACAGGCCTATCTTGGTTTACAAAATGTGTTCCAGAGAAGACCTTGGTGTCCGAGGCTTCTAAGGTGTTTGGTCTCCTGGCTTAACAGAATATTGCTAGTTATCAAACCCCAGGACTTAAAATATGTGGGTTAAAAAGCACTTAAGAATACTCTTTATATAAAAGAGTATATAAAAAGGGATATATAAAAAAGCAGAATATCATCATGGCATCACCACAACAAACAAGCAAACAAACAAGTCTTGCGTTTGTTTCTCCTTTGGAAGTCTGCAGATTTAGAGGGTGACAAAATGGGCATGCTTTGTCTCCTAACAGATTATGAATGCCATGTGTGACATTGCTTAAAAAGATGGAAAATGTTTATACAAACTGTCAGAGATAGCTAATCTAATTTGTGGTATGTGGCATGCATGTTTTTGAACTAAAAAGTTTGTCATACACCTACTGTTTGGCTGTAGATTGTATGAGAAGACAGATCTTGTTGACACATTGCAGCTGCATTTCAACTCATTGTGAAATGCTTTGACTTCAACAAAATTCACACCATGTGCCAAAGAAGAAGAAAAAGGAGTGTTACCATTTCAATCTCTCTTTTAATGTCTTTCACTGAAGGTGAACTACTCTGATTTTGCAGGTGTTACCAATGGGGTAAGTAAAGCAGTAAAGTATATTGGCTTTTTTCTTTTTTTCTTTTTTCTTCTTTTTTTCTTTCTTTTTTCTTTTTTCTTTTTTCTTTTTTCTTTTTTCTTTTTTCTTTTTTCTTTTTTCTTTTTTCTTTTTTCTTTTTGCTTTTTTCTTTTTCTCTTTGTTTCCTGGTTTGGTTTTGCTTTTTGGGTTTTTTGAGTTCAGACTCCAAAAGGACGTAAACATGACCTACTAGTCACTGCTGTTTCACAGAAATAAGGGATGGAGTTCCACCACAGCTAGAGGTTGCCTAGGGAGGCACTGGTAAGAGAAATGGGAAGAATTGGCAGGTAGAAGTGATGGTGAGGGATATGCTCAATGGAATGAGTAACCCTGAATCCCTGCATAGCGTTGATTTGTGTCAGGAAATGGATAAATTGTAGTAAAAGTCTGTGTGCTCCATTCCTGGCTGCAAACATGCCTTAGGAATCAGAATAGTCGGTATAGATTTGCATGGCTTTTAACAAGATTGGAATGCAATATGCATTTATGATGCTCTTCTAAAGTCTCCCTCAACCATCAGACTTCTAAACCAGTGAATCTTCCTCCTTCTTTATTAGATAAGATGTTCTTCTGCGGACATAAGATAAGTGCTGAAGGGAAGAACTATAAATGCATAAGTTGAAAATAGTCTTGTTCAGCTCAAATTGCAAGGGAAGTCCTGACGATATATCAGCCATAAGTGAGATGATGTCCTGCAATGTTATTGGCTGTCATTATTTTTCAGTTCTCTACATCAGCATTCCCATGAAGACAGTCCATAACTGGCACCAGATGTTATCTAGCAAATTACTTTTGTCCTGCAAAGTCTGTATGCTTTTCTTGTATGGTGCCGTTTCAGTAAGACTTGCTCATTGTTATATGTTTTTCTACTTTCTCCTTTTGCTTCCATGAAACTCATTAAGTAAACAATCCGTAAATAGATTCAGAAATTACGGTATACTTTCCATTAATTTTAAATTAGTTATATAGAATCTTTTGGAGAACAAAAATTTTTTTTCTATTATTTTAAAATGTTGATAACTTGTGTATGCATATTTTTCTTAATGCAATGTGTTCTGTACTATTTTGTAATCTACGTCCATGGTTTTTTCTGATTTCCCTATAAAGCTGAATTATTTTCTTAATAATGCTTAAAGAAAACTGATCATGAATATATTCTAAGTCAAACAGATATCTGATGGATATTATAGAGTGTTTTCTATGAATGAACTCTTATTATGACCTTCCAGGTTGAATTTTCCTACAACTGGAAGTGATGTTTTCACTGTGGCTGGGAATGTCTATATTCCAAGTGTACAGGTTCCTCCTGTTTAAATGGATTCTACTAAGGTTTATGAGTCTATCCTGACTAAATATCTGGCATCATAAGGTTTGCTAATATGAATTGTTCAAAAAAAATTTTTTTTTAGGAATCATTCAGAGTAACTATTGAAATACATAGACAGTGGTGCTTAAGGATCAAGTCTCTTCCAGAATGAAGAATGAATCAGAACATAGAAACATTGAGGAAAATTCTGATGACATTAACCAGTCTTGAAGTAATTATATTCCTCTTTTATCATTATATGTCTCCTCACCTACTCTCAGTGTATTCTGGATATTTCTCCTCCAAAAATTTTCAGATGAGGCCAAACATCCATCTACTGGGATAGTTCTGTAATATCCAGCTGTCCTTGATTGGACATATGCCTGGCAAATAAACTTTCTCATTCTCAAATTCCTAGAAATATGGAGAGGTCCTCAGATGACCTTTTCGGAAGGAACTATAAAAGAAGATATTTCCTGTCATTGACAACTCCCTAAAAAATTCACCATATTTTGGAGCTTTGAAACTTTGGGTTTGTTGCAGACAGATGGACCTGGTATGATCTGCAAGTGAGAAATATACCTAAGGTGGGAAGACAGGAAGTGTCATAATCCTTGAATATTTCTGATGAATGAGATAGAAGATAAACAGGCCTTGAAGTCCTGCTCTAGTATGAGCAGGGACTGAGGGGGAGAATCTAAATGTGAAAGCAAGGTTATGGTGGGGGGCTGACCTGTCTGGATACCATGTGCCCACCAAAGCCGCTCTATCACTCCCTACCTGCGCCGGACAGTGGAGAGAAAATACAACTGCTGTTTAGGATGTTTCAGTCTTGATGAGCAGCCAGACCTGTTACAAGCTGCTGTTGACTTGTTTCTGTTGGTCACTGTCACCTTGCTCAGAGTTACCTCTTTCCGTTTCCTATTGAAGAGCTTTATTCGATCCAGTATAGCTAAGGGAAATCAAATATTTTTGCTTTCATTTTGCTTTGCATGATCACACATCTTGTCTTAGATGGTTTATAAAACCCTTATTGGATCTAGCCCTCATTTTTTGGTGGGATTCTTGTTCAAAAGGAATATATCAATAATTCTGACTATCCTGTCTGCAATCATCTTTGAGATTAAAATTCTGGAGTATTATTGTGAATTTTAATTCAAGTATTCATAAACATTCAAAAATTGAACTAATGAATGAGTATCTAGCAATTTGTGTCTTTTGAAATTGCACTGAGGATGAGTCTCTGAAGCCAAAAGACCATAATTTTGTATAGTTTCCAAGTATACCAGCTACTGTACAATTTTCTGATGTCTGAAAGTACCTTTTCAGTAACTGCTGTCTGCAGATCTCTATATTTGCTTTCTAACTGATATCTTCTAAATTAATTTTCATTTAACCTTAACTAGTCCTTTCTCTAGGCTTATAGTGTCAAAATATCTTAATGTGTTACTTGAGGTTTTCAAGAAAAAATATAAAAAATTAGATAAAGAAACAAAGATTTAAAAGTTATAGAAAGAACATGTACAAGGAATTAAGAATGTTAATTAAGAAATTAACATTTCTTAATACATGTGCTGAAGCAGTCCCTGACCTGAGACTTCATTCACTGGACCTTATAAAAACATCTTCTGAAATATTTTCAAAATTTAAAAAGTCATTTGTCTTTAGAAAAAATTTAAAGCATATGTCAAATGAACAAGCAAGGCAGATTGGTACAGCATGGTTCCAAATGAGCAGTACCTGAATTAGCAAGAGCCACTGATTTTAACTGTGCCAAAGGAAGAGTAGGATCTGTGAGTTCTCACAGATTAGGATGAGACATGAAGGATGTCAGAAGGGGATCAAAATGTAAATTCTGTTCTTTATATAATGAGACCAAACTGTGAGGTTGGGTGCTACCAGGCCACAACGTTTCTTCTCCATTCTTCCTATTGCAGTGCTGCAAACGGATCTAAAGAGAAGTTTAAAGTCCAAACTTTACAGTGACTAGAACAATCAAGAGACATTGAAACCTGAACTCCTGCTGCTGTTCTCAGAATGTAGGCAGAAGTTGCTGGGATCATCAGGTTGTTTGATACCCTTGGTGTAACACATATTTCTGTATATTGAGGTATAGAAAAGCGAGGAGGAGAAACGCATCTGGAAAGTGGGAAAAGGAGATCTGATACACTTGGTGCAATAATGAAGAGACAGTTTGTGGTGAGCAGACCAAAAAGATAAGGATTTTGATAGTCTGCCCTATTCTGTCTGTTTCTTTAAGAGAAAGGAAGGAAAGTGTGCTGATTTGTCTTTTGCTGGTCCAGTTGTTCTCTGGGGCAGGAACATTACAAGTCACTGTTTCAAATACAGGCTGTCACTTTAGATGATAGAACAAAGGGAAGTGACTGAAAGTAAATAAAACTTGAATTCACACAGGTATAAAAGGACCTTTTTCTATAAGCAGGCCATTCTAAACATCACTCTGAATGGTTTTTGAGGCAAAAATAATGGGCTTGTTTGAGAAGCAATTGAGGTACTTTCTGACAAAAATAGTATATTAGGAGATTAGTCTCCAAGGGGTGGATAACCTTTTCAGATTCTAAGTATTTCTTCTGTTCTCATGTGTGAGCTTACAATCTGTTAGTCTCAAAATATATCTACAAACCCACAGGCCCACCTTCCTGACAGCTGCTCAAACAACAGAGCGGGGGAGCAGAGAAAAAACTCTGCCCCGTCACCCGCCCAGCAATTCTGAAAAGCTTGGTAAGTTACTCATACAATCCAGAAATGCCAGTCAGAGAGGAGGGGGCTGGAGGCAGGGGGGGGGGAGAAGGCTCTTAAAGTGCAACATTTGCAGCACATGCGCTAAAACTAAAGGGGCCAATTAGTATAATAGGTTTGAAATCATTTCAGCACACTCCTAAAGACAAAAGAAAAATTGTCCTTCAGAAATGGGGCTTTATTGTTCAGACGAGTATAGAGCTGAACAATGAATTCTATCAGTTTTGGAGGCAACATTCCTTCTTCTTCATACCGGACCATACATTATTAATGAGCACTATTTTCGAGTGTGAAAGAACTGTTTGAAAAGCATTAACATAGTCTATTGGACGTGATTGACACTGTCATCCCTTTCATTTTGCTGTTGGCAAGAGGCATCCCTGTAGATTTATGTGCATCTGGACATTGCTAATATTCTCCTTGCTATGCACTCTGGGCAGCTGTGATATGGAAATTTTTAGTGCGGTTTTTAGAGAAGGAGTTTACTGTTGCTATCTGTACAAAAAAGGAATAATTACCCTTCTCTGAGATTTTATCAGCCAAAAATATTTAATGTCTGGTTCCTTAATAACCCTAATCTGTTTTCAATATGTACACTTTTTAAAGGAATTTCATCAAGATTATGTGGATTCTCCAGATATTTCCAGCGTCTCATTTCTAGACAGACAGTTTAGTTTCTGGGACTCATGTCCACTCATCCTGATTCTATTTTAACCTACAGTTCTTCAAATAGATTACATTTCTAATTAGATTGGTGCATCAAGGACTGCAGCTAGTGTCTGTCTACTGTTTAGAACCACCGAACCTTTTCTGATTTGCTTGTGTAATGGCTTTTAATCACAACAATTAAGACCAGTGAAATTAAGAACCACTGAAACAATACAAAATGACATATAAAAATGACATATAAAAGAAAATTACTAGAGGTTATGGAGTTTTTTTTCAAGGTAAGGATATTTTTATGTGTTTTATACATAGATTTAGAATTATTTTAGTTTCTCATGCCATATAAGAATGTATGCCATCACTTTATCTGAATGAATATTTTAATGTGTAGAAAAGAAGAGAGGAAAAATCTACATAAAAGGATGAAGACTGATACTAAACATTAATGCCTATGTAGACATTGCATGAAAAGAGTTATGAATATGGAGGTTCTGTTTCTAATCTAGATATTTTTAGTGTTAGCTTTGATGTATCTGTTCACAAGTATATAAAAGGTATAGAAGCACAAAATCAAATACCTTATTCAGGGGGATTAATTAGGGGATTAATTAGGCTATAATTCTGGAATGTTTTTAAAGAGAGCCCTTTTGCTAATCAGTCCTCTCATGAGGGCTCTTAGTCAGAACAGGTCTTAATGCCAAGGATCTGTCTGAATCTTTGGGTATGAGACAAGGTAACACCATTGGGCTAGAGGTTTATTACTCAAGGCTATTATATTTTAAAATATGTTTTCATATCATTGCATATTGCATCATATGCAATGATGTAGTAGGGAACACATGATTTTTTTAACTCAATGCAGAATTATTTTCTCCTCCTGTCTGTGCCAAAAAGCCTATCTTCATATTCACAAAACATCTCAACTCATCGTTGTTTCCTTTATTTGGAGGTTTCTGCGACTACCAGTTTGCATCCAGCTGTTAGAGGCTCATGATCAGTTGCCTTCTGCTCACATTCAGCAGGTCTGCACTTTGAGTGACACATCCACCACCTTCCTCAGAGGTCAGGCCCAGCTTCTCCATGGAAGGTCCATTGTTGGCCATCCCAGGCTGTGAGAGTTCAGCAGTAAGGTCCCTCCTGCTTGGCAGCACAAGGAACTGCCACTGCTCCACTAGACAGCCTAATTACACCAATCAATCATGTGAAATAATTTGCATGGCTAGAAGTGGAAAGGTTATAACTCATAACTTGCCAGCTGAAGAGGTAGTGAAAGAAAATGTGGAGTCAACATATAACTTAAAAAGACATGCAATCCAACAAAATATTCTTAAACTGTTCATCTGAATTCATTTTGTTTATTTGCACAAAAATCTGAGTGGCATACATAAGATAAAACCTTATAAGTCAGTAATTAGTTATCAGACTTGATACTTTGCTTGTTTTGATGTGCTTTAAATTTTAGCAACTTCAGATTCACAGCAATGTACATTTAGTTGTTTTAAGGACTCCTTTCTTCCTACTGAGATATCTTTGTGCCATTCTGCAGAGCATAAGATAGCTACTCAGAATACTCAGCATGAGTTCTTTAATCAGAATTTTGAGGTTCTTACATAGCTTCTTAATTTAGTTTCCCCAAGTATTTTTTGTGGCATCTTAATATTTTGCTTAAGAATCACAAGTGTGGGCCACATGAGATGGTTTTTTCATTACTCTCAGAGGGGCAGATGTATAAAGGAAGATTCCTTCAACTTTTGTTGAGAAATTTCTTGCCAATTCTCCTACTTAATGTGCACAATTTACTTTACCCCCTTAGCAGAAGAGTGTGTTTATGTGTACTGGCATCAAGAGAGTCATCTGCATGGCCCACTGTCTTGCATCATGGACTTCACAGAAACCATTCCTTGCACAGGTTCGGGACCCAGATCCATTCCTTGGTATTTCTGAAGACATTATATTTAAATGCAAGGACATAATGTATGATCACCAAAGGTTTTTGCTGAATGACTTATCTAGGATTGTCGAAATACCATCTTCTCAAACACCTATACAAAAAAAAAATATTATTTTGGTATTTCACAAGTGCTACGAAACTAACTTTATAACCTTGATACATTCAGTACTAGTAGAAAGCATATAGAGATTAATATCTTCTGTTCATTTTCTTAGGAATGAACACCCCTTTTCACAAATGTTTTGAAGTTTGCAGTGTAAAATAATAGATTTTTATCCAAATATTTGCTGCTGTTCAAAATCTATCCTGCTTCCAGTCTGAAGGGGAAGTGTTGTAAAAAAAAAGCAAGAACAGTTTCTTGGGTTTTGTGCCTACGTGAAAAGTTAAAGTAGAAAAATTGGAGATTTTCAGGTTAAACTAAAATTCTTAAGGAATCTGGAGAATTTGGGTAAGGAAATTTTTAAATGTTTACATGTATTCACCAAAGAAAGCAAAGCAGTCACATTCTCAGTGTTGAGAAACCACTCCTTCTTATCTCGTGGTACAGTATTCTTGCACATATTCTATCACATTGGTCATCTGTGAAAGTGGATGATCACAAGATTTACTTTCTTTGTCTCTCCCACTTTGCAGCTTTGTCTTTTCCTCATGTAAAGGGTAAATCACAAGGTAATTCGCAATGCACTGCCAGAGATGCAGTTTATTAGTTTTTCTTTTCTGTGTTAATGTAAATACAAGGGTTTTGTCTTAGATCTAGATGTTTTAGCTGAATCCATTTTAAGAAATAACTGGAAATTCATGGTAGAGAATTTAAATACTTATCCTCTGCTGAGTCAAAACAGGAAGAAGAAAAAAGTGTGTATTGGGAGCACAGGCTGTAATCTTATTCTTTTGTATTTTCCTTGTGCAATGTGCCTGAGTAATAAAATGCATTCATGTCTAAATGGAACAAATTAATATGAGTGTATTTGTTTGGTTACATTTTGGTTGAACCAGTCTGGGATATTTACATATCTACACACAGAGGTAAAGGAAGATGCTGGAAAGTGTTGTGGATTGTAACAATTAGTTGTGTTCTTCTGCCAAAATTTGGGTTACACAAGAACTTGCTGTCAAAACATGTCACCCCTCAGAATGAAGTGCAACACCAGATGAAGAGCTGAATTAAGGAGTGTATGAACAATTATTTGAGACAAAACGAAAAATAGTTTCACTGTCAAAAAATATCTAATGCAAAGGTCATATAAAATCTAACACTATAATAATTATAAAAGTTATTCAAAACAATAAAACTTTCATAAAGAAATCTATTTTTGCTACCATGTTCCAAGTCTTCTCGCTTTTTTATTTCCTTTTTCCCACAGGAGTGTCACATAAAGAGGATCTTTAAATGCCATCATAACTAGTTATGCATCCTGCATTTCATTTTAACCTTTTAGGATCACTGCTAGCAAAGCTCATAAAGATCAAGACAAGGATCTTTATGATCCTTGGGATCTTTTCTCCCCCAAAACTGAGTCACTCAGGAAAGAATCCGAAGCTTTTTCTCAAGGGAGATGCATTTCTCCCTTTGTTGACTTGTCTCTTGCCACTACCACTGTAACAATAACTTCCACCATGTCCATCCATAATAGATTCCCCAGATTTTTTCCTCATTAAAAATGAGAAGAAAAAGAAAAAAAAAAAGCTAAAATAATAGTAAAAAAAAGCTATTAAAAGAGTTAGTCACCTAAAATTAAAGGTATTGGTCACAAAGTCCATGAAGAAGCTAATGAATGGAAACAATTGCTTTGAAATTTTCAATAAGATTTGGTAAAGTTTAACTGTTAAGTTTAAGGAATAAAGGTGAAGAAAGCTGTATTCATATACAAATATTTAAAACCAATTAAAGCCTTCTCTGAGGAACTGGAATTTTTTTGTTTGATACCTTTCTAATTATTAGCCAGATGATGCTGTGACAACATGTTTTTGACCAGTGAAGATAATTAGATATTAGCTAGAGATGTCCTATACCCTTTGACCAACAAGGTTTCTGTCAATAACGTTATTTCCCAAGACAAGACATAAAAACATAAGGGTAATAAATTCACTCTTGTTAAGTGTTGTGCATAAAGGCACAGTCACATTTTTAAATGGAGTTTAGTCAACCTTTAAATAACACATTTTTGAAATTGTTTTAAATTTGAAACTTTTATTTACAGTTCTTTGTTAATGCTTTACTAATTCTTTAATATTTAATTTACTTTATACATTTTCTATTTTATGTGGGGAATCTTTCTTGCTGAACAGTCTGAAGCAAATTTTAGGACTTTCATCATAAGCTTTTAGTCTGCTTCTCCTGAGAACTTCCCATGAAGCAGCAAATACTGCACACCAGCAAAATATTGCTATGATTCTCAACTTTTTTTGCTGTTTAGTTAGGTTTGTGGAGAGTTATTTTTTATGCTGGTAATCAATATGCCATGGCTGATGATTTTGATTGAAGTAAAAAGAGGAAAGAATATTTCCCACAGGAATCTCCAGGGAGAGTAATGTTCAAATGTATATAAAGGATATAGAGTGATTGCAGTTATATGCCTGAGGAAATTCAGGAATAGAGGATATTGTAGTAGGTATTCCAATCACTGCAAAACAGTTTTAAGTTAAAAAAAAAGTGAAAATACTAAGCTTACATAATGCAGTGTACTTTGGATTTGTTGACGTCCCTACCCACTCAATCCTGTACTTCTGTTTTGTAATTTTTTTTCTCATTGCTCAACCACACAAAGGAAAAACAGAACTCAAACCACAATTCTGCTGTGTGCAGTTGAAGCAGACTTGCAGCTTATGTAAAAAAAAATAAAAGGAAAAATTACTGTGTGAATTCCCAGGTATTTCCTCATGCCTTCACTTGATCTCCTTTTGTATACGTGATCAAAGGTTATGTCTATAGCATGACAACCCTGGTTATTAGTGATAGGCTACATGAGGTCATAAGGTCTGTCTGGTTCAGAAGGGTACATAGAACATTTCACCATTTAACATGCCCACATCCCCAGATAAAAAATGTCCACAAGATATTTAGAAAGCATAAGTCTTGCAATAGAACAGTATGAGCTTCCCAGGAGGAAGATAAGGTCAAATTTATTTGCAGTACCTTTCTGCTATGGAAAGGGATTAGTTAAACTAATCTTTAAGGAAATAGGTATGTCACATACTCCTTCTTAGGAAGCAGGTCACTAATTCTTTCCCTCAGCTCAAATCCATTCTTTCTATTTACAAAAGGTACATCCTTACTCCAAACCTAGTGACCTAAATGTGAACAAAACAGATCATCTCAAATTATATTGTATCCAATTTCTCCTTTTGTCAGTCCCCACCGATTCTGAAAAAGTTCCTCCTCTTCCCTAGATTCCTTCTCAAGTTTTCCAGAAGACAAGAGAGAAAAGTAAATCCATCCTGACTTTGAAAGGTTCCCAGCACAAGCTATGAGCCAATTAGCGTTTACACAATACAAATATGCAGCATTAATATGGTGGAAATATTGAAGTGCATTCTTTTCAAACTGCCATGGCAATACGGGATACATGGGATTCTTGCTGAAGGAGGGAACCCTGTATAAGTGTGCCTCAAGCCGTTTCTGCTCCTTGGGACATTCATTAGCAGACAGTCAAAAAATCACTATGTAAACCCATTTAAGGATTGCATTCCAGTAAAGGAACTAGAAAATTCTTTATCACAGACAGCACACAATATATCCCTTACTCTCTTTTTCTTTTTTTCCTGGTTTCATAACAAATACACCACAAACATGCATTATATTTATACTTAAAAACATTCAAAGAGTTCAAAAAATCTCCCACTTTGTGGGTTGCCTTTGAAATATCTATTGAAGGAAATATGAAAATTGTTGCTTATATCAGTAACAGAGATCTTGGAGTACTTTCCTTCATTATTTGCCTGCTCTACTTTGAAACAAACAATTTAACAATTTGATTAATTTTGAAGGAAGAAAAACAAAATAAAACACGAATTGGAACAACTGTATTTCTAAGGGGAAAAAAAAGTAGAAGTATAGCAGAAACTAGTTTAGTGTGATTTTAATTTTTTTTTTCAAGATATCCACAAACCTGTCTGTTCAATAAAATAAACTTGAAGTTATCCCTTGATCTTCTAAAACGGATTGGAGTTTTACTACTTGTTTTAATGGGAACATGGTGAGAACTAATTTATTGTCTTTGGAAAATTAGTGCTTAATGAAGACAGAGTGGAAAAAGGGTGAATGGATATCAAGAACTGATGAAACTGAACTTTGTCCAGGATCTTACAAAGCACTTTTACTATTCTTATTATCGTGAGTTTACCCAAGCATCATTTTTTTTATTTTCATTCATCTATTTTTATCCTATTTTTTTTCTTTCATTCCATATCTTTTTGCCATTATTGTAATTTACTTATGACAGAATTCTTTCCAAATCTCTGGGCTAGTAAAACTTAAAATTTAAACATAAAAGTTTCTGTGCTTATGGCTCTAAACTTTTAATCAGATAGTAATTCTGATTATAAATGTACTTCACAGGTATAGATTCTTTCCACCTAAGGAGAACCAAAACTCCTCAAATATTAATTGACATTCATCTGAGTCAAGAATTTGCTGATGTTGTTACAATATTTTCAATTAGTTGTCACTAAGGCCAGCTAGAATAGAATTCATCATGAAATTAAGAGAGTGCGACTGAATGTCTGGACATAGACACTCACAAATGTGTGTATTATCAGGTCTTTCATTATGTTCAGTGGGGATTCAGCCAATGCAATTAATTCAGATTAGAAAGCAACAAATCTAAGCATAAGCAACCAAGGAGGATTTTGTTTACTTAAATATTGCTGTCTTGTGCCATTTCAAATGAGTACCCAAGGTATGTGCATGAAGCTGACATGTCACGATATAGCAGATGATCTCTCCCTCTCTGGAGCAGCAGCTGGTGACTGGGCTGGATGCAGATGCAGGACAGGACACTTTACAGCATCTGAAAAAATTTTTGCATTTAACTGAATTACTCCCCAAGCTTTATTACTTTTATGGCTTAGTTCTTCATTGGCTATAATTCCTAACATAAGCGACAGATAATTTCTGACACCCTTGTGGAGAAGAGTAATTTTTGATATTGCCCTGATAGTTCAGTCATTTGCTAGTGAGCTAAATAAGTTATTTGGGATGCAAGCTAAAGATGTTCGTTTTGTCATCAATGCTTCACTTTAGAAAAATTAATCACACAATGCTCAGGAAGCTCTGTAACCATGATGCTGATCCAATGATTTGGACCCAAACTTCTCACTGATTTCAGTATGTTGACTTTTGCAAAATTTTTGTTGTTAGGCAGCCAAATGCCTTTGAGCTTATGAGTCCATGTTCTTAGTGATTGAATTAATTGCTTTATACCACAAACTGTCTAAGCACGTGCAGTGGGAGGGGAGGTGCAAAATCTTCCTGTGGAGTGCTCTGAGAGAATCAGATTACTCTGAACAGAAGCTTCCACAGCACACAGGGAAGTCGGACGAAATCAATATGAGGAGATAACTGCAGCAGATTTTAACTCCTGTCTCAGATTTGAAGACTGATATAACTACTAAGATATGAGATGTATATTAATGGAAGGTCTTTTTATAATTTTTAGGTAGATAGATTTATAATTTAGCTGATTTTAGCTATTTTATCTAAACCTTGTCCCAGTTGCTCTTTTGAGACATTTAATTTTTTTCCTCTCAATTATGCTGAAGTGTATTTTATGTTCTCGTCTGCTGTTTTCCTCCAAGATTTTTGGTTTATCTTGTTTACAATCCTTCTGGTATCATTCCAGAGTAATTTTCTGGCTTCAGTGTAATTTCTCAAGATGTATATTGATGAATAAACTGAAGGAAGATTTTTTTGTAAGTCTTCTCCTCCTCTGTGTTTTTAAATATTTTGAACTTTCTACTGTCTTACACAAGTCCTTCAGCAAGAGCCTCTCAATCTCCAGAAGAGCCATCAAAAGCAACCTTATGTGGTTTAGGCAAAAAGAATGCTTGACCTATTCCATAATGGGGGCATGCTGTTTGCAGATAAGGAAGCATGAGTTATAAATTTCCTGTCAGCAGCTCATGATACATTTAAGAGTTATATATTCACATATTCTAGCAAAAAAAGTGCTTCCTTTGTGCAGTGGAGAAGGAAAATACACAACTAAACATGCATTTTGCTTCCCAATAAAGGCACATTTTGGAGGGGCCGCCACAGAACACTACAAAAGGGTAATCCGACACTGTCCCACTGTAAAAATATACTATGGGTATTAATTGGTTCATATGGTTTTAAAATGAGCCATGAATAAAAAAATTGTCGGTAGAAATCAGATTTCTTTTAAAAGTAAGAATGATTATGAAGGGGGATGTTCCTTGGGAGAAATTGCTAGAAGATATGAGCCATTTTCAATGGCAATACTTCAGCTGGCCTGTATACTAAAATATCAAACCATGCTTCTACAGCTCTTTTAAAAACCTGCATTTCTCACTCTTTCCATCTGTTTATCCAAATAGGTCACCTGAAAGGCAAACTCCAATTTCCCAAGAAAGGTAGTACACAACATTTTATTTATTGCTTCCTTGATTCCTGTAAAAGTATTTCAGCAGCATGTAGAAAAGCAACATCCAGATTTCTTTATGTTACTATAGAAAAGCTTTATTTATAAGCCAGACATTCAGGCATATTCTAAGAAGTGTTACTAACTCCAGTTCTATCCACATCTGGCTCCTCAAGACAGGTATGGTCCCTCAAAGGAGCAATATGCCATTGCCTCCTGTGAAAACCAGACATCCAGGAATCTCAGACTGGATTTGCAGAAAAGGCTGCAAAGACCTAGGCTGTAGCAGTGCCAGTTAGGAAAGGGTTCTATTTAACCACAGCGCCCTGCAATCATTCCAAGGCTAAAGTTGTGTTTAGAAGTCAAGTTTAGAAGTGAGTTAACACACATAATCCTTTTGCTGGGAGAAAGTAGAAGTGGAGAATGTGAAATGGAATTCAAGCAAACACTGTGTGTTGTAACAGAGACCATTGATATATTTTCTCTTGAGCTATCACAGCACTCCAAGTTATATTTGCTGTCTGCTTTACAAAAAAAAAAAGGTATATTGAAGGGACCAATTAATTTTTCTTTATGATCTTTACTGGTCAGGGTAGAAGAGAAGTTCTAGCATAAGGCACTCACAAAGGTTTTTGTTTTGTTTTTTTATATAAGGGTATATTCAAAATAGGAAATAAGCTTAAAATATGTTAAGAGTAGGAATAGGTTCATTTCTTTCATTATTCTATTCCTGGAGTGGACAGATAAAGATAAGGAAGTGATGATTTTATAAGACAGGTTGGCCTTTCAGAATATAGTGCACATTCATAAATAGCATCTCTTTGAGTTCAATTACCATTTTGTTGAACAGTAAATATTGATTCTTCAGGACACTGACACAAAAAGTTTAGATTACTTGAAAGCAGATTGCTTCAGTCTCTTTACATTTGAGTCAAAAGACTAGGACAAGTCATCACTCTTTCTTCCCCTTCTTTTGTAAGAATATTTATTATATACTTACTTTTTTAAAAATTGCTATTACCCTTTTTAAGAAGTAAAATGGAATTTTTTTTTTTTAAATTTTAGGAAACTCTTCCATAACTGAATCTGTACCTATATTCAAAAGACATTAAACATTAGTTCTTCTGCTGTAAAATGTTTTTGTGGTATTCTAAAGGTTTCTATGAAATCTTTAATCTCCAGATATGATCAGAATTCGAGCCAGTAAAAGTTACCTGTAGGATTATGAACCATCAAAGCCTGAGACTGTGTCACTGTTCTTACAAGAAAAATTTTAACTTTAAAGTTGACACTGTCTCATAAAACAAAACAAAACAAACATTGAAAATAAAATCGTAAATTAAACAGAGAATAATATGTAATAAACAGCCTGTAGCTGAAGACCGTGAGGAATTTTTTTTCTGCCTGGGTTGTTCTAAGTAAGGTGGTACTGACAGATGTAATGGGCACCAGTTTATTAAAAGGACATGTGCATAACTATGAGTTTATAAGATAAGGAATGAGGCTTTCAGGACCCATCTTCAGACTTCTTATATAGAACTTAATCCAAAATCCACTAAGTCAGCCAAGAAAGATCCTTACATTTTTGACACTGTGGAAACTGGAAGATCTGGAAGCCTAAATGCCACCTGGTATTTTGTGCTGAAAAAGCATGGCTCAATTGCATTGCAAGCTCTGTCTGAAGTGAAAATTGCTCAGCATTAGATTTTATGTTCTGCCAAAACAGGCCATAGGTATCTGTGGCCTCCTATGAGGATTCAGGAGACTAGAATGCCCCCAGCAAGTACTGTGGTGAAGGTCAAACACTCTCTGCAGACAGTACTGCACTGAATCCTGAATGTCTCTCTGACATTCAGGGGTTTAGCTTCAGCCGTGAATGTCACGAAAGAAACGACATGCAACACTCTGGCTGGAACATGCCTCCTGCATCAATTCATCTTAAAACACTACTGGGAATTAGGCAGAGTGTGACATAAATTTGTACAGAATCATTTATGGCTTCCACAGAACACTTTTATGAAAGAAATATTATCACGAAGCATTGCCTTAATAAAGAATTAGGTTGATTTTAATAATCTACTTTCCTTAGTTAAAAAGAAATACATAAATTCTTGGCAGTAGTGCGTAAACCATAACGGCTTCTGAATTGTTAAGTATCACTCAACACGCTGCAAAGCTAAAAGCAAGGATGCAAAAATCCAAAGAGATGTAGTCACAAGGGGAGTGCATGTTATTCGTTGTCTAGAATCCATGGCTATGCCTGTGCTAATAAAGGAAATGCATTACAAACCATTCTTTGGTCCTGACACCATCTGCCTTGGCACATCTTATTTTTGTACAGACAAATTCTCTTTTGTCCCAAACTGTAGTAACTGCATCCAGATTGCTTGGGAGGAGGTGTTCCTGGCCCATGATAGCGTCAAACTGTGCCTGGGCATAGTCTCTGAGAGTGCTGGTTGATTAGTCCAACATTTTTTCAGGGGCCATGCTAAGAATTTAACGGTATGAATGGCCACATGTCCGTGTGCAATGACCACGTTTATTTTGCCAGAACATATGTATTCCATATTGTTTGGTATCTGCCAGTGGTGTTATATGTGTTTGGGTCAGGAATAATGGAAACAGAAAACATGACAGGATGGAAATCAGGGATAGTGGATAGCATGAGCTTATGGTGAAACAGGAGCTGTGCAAAATTTACAACATTAGCGGAGGGCAAATTTTCTCCTTCATTAAACCTTCATGTTAAATAGCCAGAAGATCCTCCTCATGTGTGTGAAATTCCTTTTAATATGTTAGCTACTCAATACTGTCTAGCATCCTATCTTTTAACCGCAGCAGCCTGACATCACATTTATCCTGCATGTGGATGAACTAAAAAATGTTTTGATCATTGAAGCAATCTATAATGTGTTCTATTGGCAAGAAAAGGAAAAAGGTACACAAAACAAGCATTTATGAAATATGATTCTTTCTGAAACCACTTCAATATGACCAGCCTCCAACAAGCTCTGAGGTCATTGAGCATTATATATGATGTTACACAATGGATGGCACTTCGGGTTATTAGTGTGCTCAGCTGACAGCCAAACCTATCTGTGACATACCGTAAAAGTACTCCAGTCCTGCAGAACATAAGAACACCCTCACCCTACTGTGTATGAAGCACAAAGACATATGAATGTATACTGGACAGAGGGCATGTTTAAAGAGGGGAAAAACCTTTGATACATAGTCATCAGAAGGAAATATATGTGCAAAATACATATATGTCTATCGTTATTCAACAAATCCTTTGTTGCTTTAGAGTGTTTTCATGGTAAGGTTCACTGTATAATACATATGCAATGCTTATTGTGTAAAGGAAACAAGTTCAAAAGTTGAAATCTTATTCAGAGAGAATTCATCACTGTCCCCAACACAGACAATTTCGGTCTTATTAATGTTAGCCCTAACAAAATTAAATTACAAAAATAACTATATGCTAGGGCAATACTGTATAGAACTATTATGCATTTCTTTCTTTAATTTATTTTAACTCTTTAATGCTGTAAAGAAAAGAGTAAAGGTTTTTCTGAAATGTTCAAAAACTCACACAAAGGAAATTGGTAATGTACTTGCAAGTGAAACTCTGGGAAGATTATTACTAATTCCTAATCAACTTTGCAAACATACTTTTTTTTGTTGCTTGGACTTTTTTGTAGTATAAAAATACAAAAAGAAAAAAAAAATGAAACCAAAAAGACCCCACAAAGCAAATACAAAAACACTGCAGATAACATATTTTGAAGTGTATTGAGCAATAAGTCTTCTGATGTTCTCTGTTCAGACTCGACTTTGTTTTTTCTGTTATAGGTAAACTCAGTTAATGCTACTTGTGTATATCTGCTCTCTCAGAGAGCAACAAGTTTACAGTTTCTCTTTCAGTCTTAATAATGTGAGCATAGAATGTGACAGTCAGATTGCCCAAGACACAAAGATCCTTTCCATATATTCCAGTTTGCTCTGCAAAATAATCTGAGTTTTAAAATTTCAGCCAGGATATTAATAGTTGTCTGGATCGCCTCAGATGCTGATATACTGGAAATCTGAGACTGCTCTCAAAATGGAACAGGCTGTTAGCACATCCCTTTTTATTGTTTCTGTAATGTTTTACTCCACAGAACAACATCTGTTTTGCTCATAACTCAACCAAGGTGAGAAAATCTACATCTTTGCCTCTATTGCTATTTCATCTTAAACAAAACCAGAAAAAGCCCAGTGTGATGACTGTAGCTGCCTGAAGGTTTTACTGGCAGCATTGCATCTAGAAATGGCAATGGCTTATGACCCAATGCTTCATGTTACTCCATGAACATATCAGAGTGGACCAAACTACCTCCATTAATAACATATTGGAGAATATTATATCATAGTATTTCAGACATAAATTAATTTTACATGCAGGTTTGTCCCATAATATTGTCTTTAACACTTATAACTAAAAGTTTTACCGTCTTTCCATAAGGCTGACTCAGTTTCAAACAAGATGTAAACAACTCTCATCCGCTTCCTTATAACAGAAACTTTCAATTATTTTTTTTGAAAGTGTTACTAATGTACCTAGTCACTACCATCTCTATTTTTGCGTATTTCTGGATTCCTGTTTCACCCTGATGTCTGGAACTAAACAGGTGAAATCCATTGTTTGCATCCTTGCTTTTCTATGTGTCTTTGGCAGATAAAACAAAACAAACTTAAGGACTGTAAAAACTGCTTATTTTCTCGATGACGTCTGTTAAACTGCAGTCAAACACGCTATTTTATTTAAAATATCTATTACAATATTCTTCCTCATGGAAGAAATTTAATGCTGACTCAGTCATGTAACATGGATTTAGAGCAGCTTTTAATCAAAGAAAAACTTGAATTCCAGTGAACTTCTTCATCTCTGTCATTCATATGTATATCAAAGGTGTCACTAGTGTGTCTAAATACACCATCAGATTTCACAGTTTACCCTGTGCACCTCGAGCAAAAGTGGCTAAAGACTCACAGAAGCACAGCAGTGGTAATAAAACCCCTGAAGTTTGTGGGAGCTGCATACCCTCATTGCATGTAGCAGTTGAAAGCTTTGTATTTACCAATTCACTTCCTGCTGAGTATGTTTCTTCCACTCCTTCGTCTCCACTGACTGCTCTCCTTGGAAAAAAACCCCAATTTCCAAGGCAGAAACTAATAGCACTGTGGTCTTCTAGCTGCTGGTGTGTAACATAATGGCTATCTGAGCATCTCCTCAGATGGGCCGTTCTAGCAGGTGTTGATGTTGATCCTGCTTCATTCAACAACTTCTTGTTTCCCTGGAAGAAGCTTACATCTGCTTGGGCAAATTCTGTCATCACTGCCATTTCATTTGCAATGCCATCTGTCCTGGAACTCCCTCAGGAAACAATCTTTCTTATCTGGCTCACAAGAGACATCCACATCATTTGCACTTTTCGAGCAATACTTTCTTGAAGTTCTATATGTCATGCAAAAAAGTCACCTCAATGCCAAAATTAACAGATACCATTGTTACCAGCTTCACCACTCACTTTTTGCCACTCTGCACATCATGTTTTCCCCTGATACGAAATACCTTTCTAGAGTAAAAATTAAAAAAATTTTAAGAACCACAGAGCTTTCATACAGAATTTCTCTATTCCTCTGCCCCTGGAAAGATCCTTTCTGAAAACTGAGCCAGATTCAAGCTGAGGGTGGTAGATTTCCCTGTCTTTGTTTTCAGCAACATAGATAAAGCCTTGAGAAATAAGTTATTCAGTGTGCCAAAACAATAAAATTGCCTTATAGTTGGTATGGACAAGCACAGCTGGAAGTTTATTGTTTCCTCATCCCCATCTTTGGTCAAAAAAAGAGAAGAGCTTGGTCAAAAGCTGATAAAATCTCATGTTCATTTAACTTACAGGAAAAGCTCCTCTGTCATCTTCAAGAAAGTGTCACTAACTGTGACAATGATGCCCACAGATGATATCAGAACTTGGCTGTCTTCTAGGCCTATATCTCAAAGACAGCAAAAACAGATATCATATAAGCAAATTGTAAACATATTTTTGGCAGCACTGTGCTGATCACTGCAGTTCCTTGCTGCTGTGTAGACATTTCCCTAGCTCTCAAGCAGAAACAGGAAACAGTACATTTGGACTCACTTAAACACTGCGTCAGACAAGATTAAGATTGATTTAGTTTAGCCTGGGAATCTGTAGCTAATGTTCTCCACAGAGTCAGAAATGAGATGACAACCAGTGTACAACCAAACAAAAACAACTGAAATAATGTCTTTATTTCCACTGTGTCAGACTAATCTGTGACAGTACTTGCAAATGTGAAACAATTTTCTCCAGTCTGTTTAAAACTAGTGCAGAACATCTTCTGGAGTGTACAGAAACTGCTTTTCCTTTTCAAATGCCTAATACTAGTGTCCACAAGAGCACAACAGGCCTAAATATTAATCTTATGGATGAGGATAAAAACTAGAACAATTTGCCAATCTTCTTCCGTGCTTAACTGTGTTGTGCATAATGCTGTGCATTGATTAGTCCACATTTTTGCTTTTAAACACTCAGGATTTTCTGTCCAGGGTGCAAAATGACTGAAGGTACAGAGACAAACTTTTTCAAAGGGGAAGAGGGCAAATTTTGAAAACCTTTAAAGCAAATGAAGTGATTTGGTTTAGCAGTAAGGAAAGGTTGCAGATTACTTTTTGATGTAGATAAATTATACATTTATAAACTTATGCTTTTGTAGTTTCCATTCTTGCACCTTTGTAAATAAAATACCAAATTTCAACTGTAAAATTATACGCCAAGAATGAATTAGCAGAACATATTAAAAATATACTTACATATTCTGTACTATAAATATACTAGACAAAATAATAGGACATTGGCCTGAATCCAAGTTACTTCAGTGATCCCAGGGGTTAAAAAAGTGTATGTTTTGTAGATTCAGTCCTGAGCACTGGAATAGGAATCTATTTAGTTTGGCTCTATGCCAACTTACTAATCATCATCATCATCATCCATATACATATGTGGAATTAAAAAAGAAAGGGTGCAGTATTTACAGGATTGAGTTCAGAATTTCAACTTTTGAATGTATATATATAAAATGATTCCCATTCGCTACATGAGAAGACAAAACAGTGTAATTAAACATAAGCAAGAATCCGACTATTCTCTCTCAACATCACAGAGATAGACACAGAATACACCACTAACCCATACCCAGATATCAAAAGTTATTGAGAATTTTCAGAAGAGGGAAATTCAAAGGGCAGATAACTGCCCTACATGTCTTTGTAGTGATCAACACATTTGTTTAGGTGTGAGGAAGTTGTACTTTATTAAGAGCATGAGTCAAAACCTAAGATGTTTTTCCATAATTTTTCTTAAGGTATTCATGACCTTTATTTATTTATTTGAAAACATACTAAATTTAACACCACAATTTTTTAGACTAAGTTTTACAAAACCTAGCCCAGTATACCAAATGTATCGATGTAACTTAGCATTGTCTGATTAGCTCAGAAGACTCCAACTCTGCAGACTTCAGAGAGTGTGAGATTAAAGTGAAAATTGGAGCATGCAGTAAATAAACCATCAGTAAAACAACAAGTCAGAATTTTGGAGAAGAACAGGACTTTAGAGTACTGTTTTTTATTGCTAGATTTTTCTTCATTGCTTTTAATGAAAGATGAGTTCTTGACGGCACACAGTATAGTCAAACAGAGCTCATAATTCTTCCTTTTTATAGTATTTAAAATAAAGTTTTTGTCTAAATTAAAAATGGTTTATTTTTGTAAGCACAGTCATAATTCTTATTCAGCAGTTTTTCAAATCTTGTATAATTTCACTAACAGAGGAAACTCTTGGTTCTAGTTTAATTAGTAATATACATGTCTTTTCGTAAGAAATTTTAAAAGTATTTTTCCATTTTTCCTTTGATTTTCAGCCTTGATCAATTTTCATTTGAAAAGATAAAGTCCCATGAGTCTTGAAACCAACACTAATTAGATATTCAAAGACTCATTCAACCTAAAAGATTTACCAAGGAATGCTAATGATGAGAACATCTTTTTTTTCTCAATACATTCATTGTTCTAATTGTAAACTGTAGAAAGTAAATAGAATCCCACTGTTTGTATTTTGTTTGGTTGGTTGGCTTTTTTTCTTCTGTGTTAGTTTTCTCTTTTGTGAACACTGACTATATATTAAAAAAAATATCTACTGAGGAATAAATTAAGATTAGGATTTTCAATATAGTTAGAAATTTACCATCATATTGAATAAACTACAGCCAAATATAATATATAGATCTGTTGAGAACACCAAACTTTGGCTATTTTGAATCTTCACCACATGGTTGTGTTTAGCTTTGTTTTCTAATACATCCTCATGTTATCACAGCTGTTAGTTAAGAGGAGAATCACAGGCTGGTCTCTAGACTAGGTGGTCCACTGGGGTACTAGGCATAAAGCATCATCATTTCTGAAATCAGTGAGCAATAAGAAAACAGCATTATATTCAAACACTTTTTACATTTTTGAGGTGGAGAGCAACTGCCTGTCTACAGATAGGTCATCAGGGTGTAGGCACAAATTAGCCAGGGATTCGAAAACATGCCTGTAAATCTGGAATAAAATGCATGAAATGCATCACGTCCCCACTCTTGTAAGCATTTGAATGAAAAGAGAAAGGCTTGTTGGTTGCTTTTATTTGTTTGCTTGTTTTTAAATATTTGTTAAGTTGTAAATGAGAAATCCTAGCACAAAATAAAGAAAGATGCTCTTTTGAATGTTTGTTTTTCAAGGTTTTTTAGATGGATATATCTTGATCAGCAACACATTTCTAAACAATCATTTATTTGTCACAGATATGTAAATGTTTAGGCAATACTTATTTTTTGTAAATTAATTTTTACTCTTTTCTATCTATACATGAAAGACAAAGTGGATGCCATTGTTAAAAGGAACTCTAGTTGTGATCTTTAAATGAAGTAAATTCCTGTACAGAGTCAAGTGAATATTTCCTTGGAATACACACCAGAAATAATAAATGAGTTGTTCAGAAAAAAATATTCTGAACACCAAAGAATGTCTGGCTGTCCACAGACTGCTTAGTAATTTTCCTCATTTTGTCTCCTCTGAAAGCTTTCTCTGTTCCTCATATGGGATAAAGTTACACTCCATGAGCTAGAGAAACCCCTCCATATTTATACAGCATTTTTCTTCTTTTTATGTCATGGAAATAAATAGCTGAACCATGTCTGCTTTCTGTGGGAATATTTTAGAGATGCAGAACTGCAGGGAATCCCCTTCTGTCCTGAAGTTCCTCCCTGCAGAAAATAGGACTGGATTGCTGTGCTCCCAGAGGTCAAAGGCAGAAGACGAAGGATGCTGCTGGCAGTGAGGCAGGCATGGAAAAGGGCATGGCCCGAAGCAGGGTGCAGCATCCCCAGGCACCAGCTCTCAATTGTGGAGCTGCAACTGAGAAAGTTTGTCTGTGTGCATTGTACAGAGAGAGTCCTCAGCTCTACCCAGCATACAGCCTGCAGTGCCCTTTGAAGCTTTAGTAAGGGTGCTGAGCTGATGTGTCCTTGAAATCCGGTAGAAAAGTTAGGCCCAGCTTGCCACTGAGCTGGTGTAGCCTCACATAGAGCACTTCCAGCCCACCTCTAGCTCTGCTGAAGCATCTACCACATGGTGGCTGTTTGCATGTGTGTCTGTGTGCCCACAGGTGTGTGCATACAGACCTGCCCTGCCCTTAATGCTGGTCTCTGTCAGTGGTGTCCGTCTATATGCACACTGATATGCAAAATAGCGTATTATCACTAAAGTGAACATTTTTCTAGCCAAAATTCCTATGAGAGGAGATGATAATGAAGTAAGGGTGATATTTGGCTTGTCTTTTAAAATAATTACCCAACTGAAACTTGTGATCAAGGAGATTTTACAGTACTGGCACTCCTCCTGCTTCTGTGTGGCTAGAAAGAAGTTCAGATCATACTTTAAGAGGAAGAAAAAGGTCACCAATTTCACTGCTCCAGGGTTTTGCCTCTAGTTTTAAAATGCACAGTTAAGCTGAACAGGTTTTATTATTTTGTTATGATTAATTTACTGTATTTTCTTTCACTGTATGTTGAACATAAATGTTGACCATATTTTATGTGAATGCACTTTTACTGATAGCCTGAAATATTCATAACTTGCCTAACATGCATACAATTGAGAGCTCCTTGTTTTCATGTTAGTTCACAGGATTTGCTTATCTCTTTCCTCATTTATGTTGGCCTAGATCTATAATTTTACCACAGGGAAAAATACTGTTAATATAAAATTGATCATGCAATATTTTTAGTAGCACCTCATTTTAATCTTACTTTACTATATTTGGTGTAATTGCAAGCAGCAAAGATACTGAGAACAGACTGTCTTTAAAGACAAATTTGTCTGAAGAAATATGTTTCCTATGTTCAAGATATATTTAAAATTTAATTTTGGTTAGATGTTTATATTAATTCTATTATTTATATCATTTATAGTGTCTACATTTAGAGTTATATTTCTATTGAGGACAAACCACCTTCACTTACACTATTATCTCAGTCAATTGCAAGCTGATTGAACCAATGAATCAAAGTAAACATAGGTATGCTGTACTGCAATTTGAAAATTGAAATAATCTTGTATAGAAAATGGCCTAAATGGTTCAATTTTTTTCCCTTATTTATTCAGTATTTTAAAGAAAGATTTTTTTAAATATAATATCTCACTTTTTCCATGTGGTTTTCAGGTGAATTGGTGATTTTAAAATATTTAATGTACAAGTCTATATTTATTGCACATATTGTATTTTTAAGAAAAATTGCACATTTTTTCTTGATATATATTTTTCCCTTAGAAGCTTTCCTGTACTCGTGCACTTTTCCTTTTGTGTAGGAGGTCTTAAATGATAACACAAGTAACTAACGCAGTTTGCTGTAATTTCTTTCTTCCTTTTTTCTGAAGTACACCATCTTCCTTAAGCAGAAGGAACAGAATGAATTTTGAATTCTCTGTGTTCCTAAGAATGCTTTTGCATAGTACTTAAAATTTTACCCTGAATGCATGAGGTGGAAGGCAACAGCAATCTTCTTTCAAGCAAAATGTTGTGATTTGTCCCTTACCAATCCGTGAGGATCTCGAGCAATTTAATCTAAATAGACTCTGCTATTTTCACACATGAGTGGGTAACAATTGCCTCTGAGGTGCAAATGTGATGAACCATTGACCGTGTCATTCAAAAAGAAAAGAAGCCACAAAAGCCATAATATATGCAGAGAACATAAGGCTAAATTGTTATCTTCAGATAATAAGTTATTGAACTTTTTTTAATGTAAACTTTACATACACTATGATCTTTTCTGTAAACCGGATAGGTAAAAAGACATGGAGGTAATTATTGAAAACCAATTGCAGTGAAATGCAGAACAAAAGCTATTTCTTTTTATGATGATAATTGAGCAGAGCACTAGGCTTAGTAGGATAAAATGATTTCAAGCCTCTTTACATTGTTTTGATTAGGAGATTGAAAATGTGATGTCTTAATAAAGAGAAATATAGAGTTCTAAAAACATAGCTCCTTTTCTGCATTATCTTAAATATAGGTATTTTTTTCTTTGTGTCTTTCACATAAACTGCAGTGCTAAGTGCCAAATCCCAAAATTACAGGTCCCATTTCCAGGGGACCTTAATAATTGCCCCTGTATGTTAACACTCAGCCCAGTGAGCCAGATCATGTACTCTCTGCCAAGCTGATCTTCCTTTGGTGGCACACAGAACAATCGCTACACCCCTTATCCTTTTTTTTATTCTGCTCCCATTTCTGCTAAGACTCATGAAGTAACTTTGGGGCTCAGAAACATCAAACACAAAACTAGTATTTAGGAGAACAAAGTGACATTTTCTGTGATTGACTTCTGTGTGCAGTCTTAGTCAAAGCATCTGAGACAAAAAAAAAAAGTAGAACCCCTGAGTCAAGTGTTGGGTGAAGGCAGTTCTCATGTTCCTTAAAGTAATGGAACATTTCAGGTCACTGACATAAAAATTATTTCCAGTGAATGATGGCCTAAGTCTCCATCCATTTTGTCTCCTACTTCCCTTCTCCCACCTTAGCTATGGTTATTTGCTCAGAAAGAAAACAGCAAATCTTGTGGGGGTAACCTACTATGTTTAATCATCATGTTTCGATGTGTATAATTGCACCAGCATGAAAAATTTCTACATTTATAATTATTTTGAAAGATTCTCTGACAGCTATGGATTTCCAACTGGTGATGTAGAGACGTGAAGAGAGATCAGATTGGGAATACTTCTGAAGTCAGAAAACTATATACCTTTTGTTTCTGCTGTTTTGTTTTGGTTCTTATCTTTCTGTTTGGAATTAGTTGCCTACAGCAATGATTTGGAAATCTGGCTACAGAGATTTTTCTTCCTATAGACTGTCCTTAGAGGATTTCTGAACCAGATCGCATTTCATCCCTGCTTAAAAGCTGCTTGTATGTGAGATGTGGAACACCAGTGTCATACAGGACAGTTCTGCGCAGATGTCAGCTGTTGATAACAGCATACTACAAAGCTTTCAGTTGTCACAGTTAAAATAAAGGGGGTTTTTTGTGCAAGAGACATGGCTGTCTGCTTATTCAAACACTAGAAGCTCTTTTTTTCTCTCTTTTTTTTTCTTTTCTAATGATTTTGTCATTAAGAAATAACATCACTTCTTGAATTGCAACAATTTTTCCGGTCAGAATGCAAAAGAGGCAATTCCCTCTTCCCGTCAAATGCAAGGCATAACATGCAGGAGAAACATTGTGTTTCAAGTGAAAAAAGGAAGGACAGATGGCTAAACAGCATCCTTCATTCCTCTATGTGACTAGGGGGAAGGAATCTCAGACTTAATGCTATTCAGGAGTATTCAGACAAAAGAGATATTAATGAAAAATGTTGATTTGTTCAAAATAACACTTGCATAGAAATGCATAGATTTCAGTGACTGCATTTTTCTTGTGAAGTTTTCTTTAGATTTCATTAAAGGTTTTGTTCAAAAATGGGAAAGAGAGAAAAGAAGTCTCCAGTTACTATTTGCCTTATGGTCAGGAAACTTGAGACAAAAAATCCTGAATTCAAACCTGTAACGACCCATAATATACAGACCTGTAAACCTCATTATTAAAATTTGAATGCCAGAATTGCTATTAGTTATTCTGGCAATGAAGTAACTTTTGAAAGGCCTCATTATAGTGCCACTTATGAAATGTCGTCAAATTATAAATCTATTCCAATAAATGGGAAAAATATATGTTTTCTTGCTTGCTTTTTTTTTTTTTCATGACAAGCTATATTTGTTGGGTTTTGCCCCAATTCTGAGTCATGAGATTTTCCCAGCATGTCTGTCATCTCATATTGTAGTACCTGATCTTCCATTAAACAAACACAAACTATAACCTTTATAGTTGCAAAGGTAACCTTCAAACAATGAAGTGAATGTATTTGGTTTTATCAGCAATGTCTCATTTGGTCTGAAGCATGAAATGAATGCAAATTTATTTTCATTTATCACACTCTTGAATATTAATACTAATGCAATCCAATTTTTAGTGTCAAGAACTATTCCTGTGTTGATCAAAGCCTTCAGGAGAAAAGATGGGAGATCCTGGTGTATGCTCTGTGCCTCCTTTGAGTGCCCTTTGCCTCCGCAGTCTTGGGGAGGTAAAGATTAAGAGGAAAAAAGAAAGTTTTAGAACCACTAGTCCTTCATATCTTATTTAATATTAACTGAAGATCTGGTCCACTGACGTCCATCTAATATTATGAAGGTTCACAAACATCAAAATTCCACAGACAATAAAGTTGTATATCCAAGCACAGAATTGGTACAATTCTATCTCCTACCTTTACTGATGTGATGAAGATCTAGTGCAATTTCATTCAGATACAATGTAATCTCAAAAAGAGGCATCTTAAATTAATTATACAAATATCTGAAAACTACTTCCTATCTGTCTTCCATGAAATTCTTTAGCAAATCAGATTAGAATCATGGTTCTATTTTCACTACGAAGAAAATACAATGGAAATCACGATACCTAGAGAAAAAAATCCATTGAGCCTAAAAGAAGTTAGATTTGTCATCCATTTTGCCCAAATGGACTTAACTGCCAAAAGGAATCAAAATAAAAAAATGTGTCATAAGACAAATGATCCTAGTGATGTCAAAACAAAATAAATTAATTAAAAAAAATACAGATATAGCACCATACTTTTTGGGTTTGGGGTTTTTCTGTTGTCTTTTGGTTTTTGGTTTTTTGCATACTACACTAGACTGTAGATAGAGAAGGTATTTTACACATCTTACCTCTAAGAAACACTTTGAAAAGACAGCATTCATATTAGACTGTTTTGATCAACGTATGCCCGATGTGATTTACTGGTAGTTCATGACTGAAAAAGAAATAATTTTCTTGAGTAGAAAAAAATCCCAACCAAACAAATGCAACCAGTTTTTCATAAGAATTTAATAATTTTTTTTTTCCTTTCTAACATAATAATAAATTGTCCACCTCTTAAAGGTGTGAGGGGCTTGAGGCAGGAGTGGTAGTTTGCTGTGGTTTTTTGTGCATGATGAAACCCAAGAGAAAGGAAACATTACCTCGAGTAAAATTTTTATTTAATCTGAAGCTATACCAAAATAGATTGCAGCTGAAATTTTCCTCTTTTGCACTGTAGTATAAAGAATTTTGGAAATGAACACACTGAATTTCTACAGGGTGTGGAAAACTACCCATTACCATTAGGATGAAGGAAATGTAGGTATTTATTTTCATTTAACCTTTTCATTTTCCGTTCCATTCTACTCCACTCCACATACCCACCTTCTCCTCCCTGCTGCACACACACACAATAATCAGTGTGGAACTGATGATTTAAAGTCCACTTTATTTTATTTTATTTTTTATTACTTTTTTTTTTTTTTTTTTAGCTGTGCAATGGACGCAACTGAAATTAAGTCCTAGTGTAATAACATTAGATGGTTTAGGACAGAAGGAAGACAGGTGGGAGTGTGGTGGTCAAAACTGCATTACCTCTACAAAAACCTTGCCATATTTCTCAAAATAAACTGCAAATTTTTCTGCAGACTGGGCTATCTTCCCTTTCACAGAACAACTCATGTTTCTATTATGATGTTGATGAACTTTTATCCCATCATTCTATAAAAATCATCTTTTTCTGTGATATGAAATCACTTTGCCTGCACTGTGGCATAAATGGTGTGATTTACCTGAGACTATATAAGAAATCTGAAGGAGGGAAATTCACTGACCTTCCATTCTGATTAAGGCAGTAGTCACTGAATTATTCCATCTTTTTACTACGTAGGTGCTGGCCAAATGTTTTCAGACAGTTACACAGATTATTAAATAAGTCAGAAAAATAATAAATATATAAAAATATATACTATTTGTATTCACTGAATTTGGGATAACTCCATTTGTTTGGATGAAAACTTCAGCTGTTTAAAATCAGTTAGTCTACAGATCTGAATAAAGCATAAAGCCATTCTGATTATTGTTCCTAGGTAAGGATATCATCTTTTCCATCATTCAAGTATTACCCTGTTAGCAATGAATCCTTCAAACCTGTGTTTTAATGATATTCTCAATTGAAAAAGTTGTTATGGACCTATTCCTTTAATTCTATGCAACCATGGTAATTTATTTCAAGGTAGAATCTGGCCTGATGCTTCCAGTGACAGGAAATCAGGTTTCAGACCCTTGTCTCGAGAACTATGCAAGCTGGCCTTTTCAGCTCAGTATTCAAGGCTAAAAAGCCCAAGTTCCTTGCCAGACTGAAAAAAAAGACTAGAAATTTTGATGGAAGGCATACTAAAAAAAAAAAAAAAAAGCGTTCACATTTTCTATAAACTCTATTTTTGATTAATTAAAAAAAAAATCAAGAAAACCAACAATAAAAGAAATAAACTAGATGTATGTAAGCAAATTGTAAATAAATGTTTTATTAAGAAATTATGTCAATAAATTCACAATGTGTGGAGCTTTCCAATCAACTTTCTTTCTTAGCCAAAAATGTCCAAGTCAGAAAAAAACCGTGTGTGGAGGATTTCTTTCTTGCTTAATAAACCTGTGAACAAAGTATGACTTATGAGTGACAACAATTTCCATTACCTTTGCTGAAACCTTTTCATCTAATTTCTGATAAATAAGCTGAATAATTATCTTTTACATGCATTTATATTAAAAAAGTAAAAAAAAAAAAAAAAAAAAGGATGACCAAAATCACAGTAACTGCCATTGCTGCCCATCAGGAGAAATATTAGAGCTGTTATCCTATAAGTATTCTCTCCAAAATATTTAGCTAGTAGTTCTAAGAATTTAGCTTACAGTTATTTAAAAAATACTATCAGGGCACAGAGAAAAAACAAAAAAAAACACCAAAAACCACCACCACCACAATCCAACCCAGACAAAAATAAACCAAACAAGCCCCCTGAACCAAAAAGAAACTCAGCATCCAAAACTGAAACCAAAACCTAACAATAAAAGCAAAACCAACCAATCCTTTCCTGTCCCCAAGAAAAAAATGGATCAGAAACAGGATGATTAAGGCCTGTTGGTGAGCTCTAGGAATACAGAGCACTTGTATATTTCCTGGTCATTTCCAGGAATAATAGGAATTCTCATAGCCTTGATAATCAATCAGGTGGTGAAACATGCCCTGGGTGAGTTTAAAGTCCAGCATTGCTTTTCTTGGGACACTGGCTGTTCCTGCGTCCTGATTGCGGACGAGCAACTGGTATGGGAAGGGCTTTGGGTGATAAGGTTTTAGGAGAAAGTTTTGAAAAATGGGATGCACCTTCAAGGAGTGTGGAAAGTCTAGCAGGGAAGTAATTGGCTACATGAGCTCTATTTTATAATCATCTGAACCCTGACTGAGGTCAATTTCACCTGTTTAATGTGAAAAAGGATGTACTTGCCTTTACATAGCCTAGCACATTTTCTTGTTCAGTGTCCCTGCTATAGATAGCCTTTGTTATGCTTCAGTGAGGAGCATTTGCTTTTATATTATTTTTATCATTGTGGATGAAACAGTGATTTTAATTAACTCAAATGAGAGTTTAGTGGGTAACTAGAGTGGAGCAGGAATTCTCCCCATAATTCTGTGTTAAGTTGCCCCTAAGCTAAAAAACCTTCCAAACCACACCTGCCATTCTGCATTTCCCCTGGGCAAAAGCAGAAGGTGTTGATGCAAAATAATCCCAATTAACAATTCCAATAATTTGCCAGCAACATAAGATCCACCAATGGCAGATCTTGCAAATCCTCTCTCCCCAGTACCAGAAACGGAACTGCACACACAGAAATCACAGACTGCAGCCTAAGTAGGTGGATTTTCACTGAACATTTCTCTAGGTTCTTTTATTGCTTTCCATGACTTTATGAAAATTACTGACAGGCTGGTTTCTTGCAAAGCAATCTGTAAGCAAGCTACTTGTAACAATGATAGATTTAAGGACGCTTCTCCTATGATTGCCGATCTTTTTTCATCTAGAATATAATTTTAAAAGATTATGTTAGCGATAATCTTTGTTTAATAAATGTTTACTATAATATAATTGTTTTGTTTTCATTTTTCCTTCTTTCTCTTTTGGTAGTACAGATAGTTCTGTACTACTCTTATCACGGCTAGTCAGAGTTTTAGCATGGAAATTATACTTTTTCATTGTGTGGGTAAAGACTGTTTAAAATAATGGGGCTCCAGGTTTTGACTGGTGTCTCTTGAGCAGTACCAAAGAATGATAATTAACTGATAAAAAAAAATCACATAACTGAAAAGACAACTAGTAAACAAGAAATTGTATTTGTCATAAATTTGCGTTTTAAAAATGGAACACACACCACACTCACAGACATATACAGACGCCATTTTCAGATTATAATTTAAGAAGTTTATGGATGATTTTGCCTGACCAAACCAAACTTACCTCCAGTCAGGGCTGGAGCACCCTTCCTATGAAAATAGTCTGAGAGAGTTGGGGTCCTATGAAGATAGTCTGAGAGAGTAGGGGTTGTTCATCTTGGAGAAGAGAAGGCTCCATGGAGACCTCAGAGCACTTTCCAGTACTTACAGGGGTCCTACAAGGAAGCTGGAGAATATTTTTTACAAGTCATGTAGTTCTAGGACAAGGGCGAATGGTTTTAAACTGAAATAAGGTAGGTTTAGATAAGAAAAAAATTCTTCACTGTGAAAATTGTGAGGCAGAGGAACAGGTTGCTCAGAGAAGTTTTGGATGCCTCGGTCCTGGAAATGTTTAAGGACAGGTTGGATGAGGCTTTGAGCAAACTGGTGTGGTGGAAGGTGCTCCTGCCCATGGCAAGGGGATTGCAACTAAATGGTCTTGAAGGTCTCTTCCAACCTAAAGCCATTCTACGATTCTATGTGAAAAAAGAATGTAAGGACACTGGAAACATGCATTGTACTTCCAGAATGGAAGAGGAAACACTAAGTGAATTCTTACTCCTGCATCAGAGGTACGCTGATGTACACTGCAGGACCTGAACTCCAACATGATGGGACCTAGTGCTGTGACTGTCTTTATAGCCAACGTGTATGTGCGCATTTTCCCCTGCATGAAGACCTGAAGGTGGTGTAAAGAATATGGTCATGTCTGTCCCTACAGAGCACAGGACTCTGTCTAGATGCCAGAGAGCAAGAGCACACCTTACATTGCAATTTGGATGCAGTGCAGGCACTGTCTAAGCAGGAAATGTGGTATCTCTACCATGAAAAAATACTTATTGTGAGATGTCTCTAACAATGAAACTTTTTGTTTGAACTCTCCAGTTTGTTTTACATTTTCTCTTGAGAAACAGTGATTCACATGGGAGGAGAAAAAAACCCAATAAATTGACTAACTCAGTTCTGATTTTCTAAAACTACTGTTTCCTATGAGGTATATTTGCACTTGGACACCAAATATAGAGGACTAAACGACTTACTTATGCTCCTTGAGGAGACTTTGAAGGAATGTTGTTTTGATGGATTTACCCAGTATTTCTTGAAACACCATAAGGGTAACAATATTACATGCTAAAGTCAAAAATATTTCATCTTTTCAAAATTTTGAGAGGTGTTGAATAAAATGAAGGTGGAGTGGGTTTTTAGTCAGTAAAGTAAGTGTGATCCATTTTACACACCCACCTAGCTACAAAAGAAAGCAGATTCTTAGTATCCAGAGCAGAACTGAATGTGAAAAAATCCAGTAAAGTGACGCATTTTTGGACCAGATTTGAGGTATCTTAGAGGTGTCTCAGCTTTCCAATGTAGGAAGTAAAACTTGCAGGCTTAGCGTTGATCATGGACAGCGAATGAACCCTGGCAATGCAGGTCAGTCTTAATGAACACAGCCATATACTTGCAGCACTGTTATCAACAGGTATGAAATACCATTTCCATTATAAGTTTTCTGCACAAAATAATGCATAATAGGACTGTGTACATCCCCTTATTTGGCTCTCAGACTTTTGGTGCTGATGTTAGGAAGCTGACCTGTCTCTATACGTTGAGAGAACAAGTGACAGAAACAAGCTTCTCCAGAGATGAATTTTACTCCATCTCTTAATTGTTCTCTGCAGGAATTAATTCAGTTTTAGGCAAAGGTAAGGAAATAAGCCTCATAACTTAGGCACCCAGATGCCCAAACAGCCCAAATACCATCTTTCATCTCAACCTTTTCTCATAAAGGCATAATTTCTCATTAATATTATTCTGTTAATGCTGTTTGACCCATCTACCAAAAATCTGTCTTAGAGCACACTGTTCAAGAAAAATTTCAAGTACTGTATAAAGACAGTAAGCAGTTACATTTTATACAGGATTCAACATAGCTGTTCTTACTTCCCAATGGAAACTTGGTAGGTATTATCACTACAGAAAGTGATAGTCATGATAATTAGTCATGGCTATTAAATATGTGCACCAGTTAAACCAAATGAAGTGCAAAAAAGCCCCAAAATACACCTTTCAAATCAAATTTCTCCTTTTTTTTTTTTTTTTTTTTTTTTTTTTTTTTTTTTTTTAATAAAACTCCTGGAGCTGACTGCATTGTGCCATTCAAATTATGATAAAAAGAAGAGAGACTAGGAGAAATCAAATGGTTTGGTTTTATTATGGCACCTCTCATCAAATGATCAGTAAAGAAGAGACTTCTCAAACTTTAGAAATATTCCTTCTCATTCCCCCTTTTTCAAATAGCTTCTCTGCTAGGAAGCAGCAGCGTAACACTGCCACCCACTGCTCCACTTCACACAGGTAAAGTCATGAGGGTAAGTAGCTAAATGTTCATGAGCAATCAAGTCTTTCCAGGTACAGCCATGACATCTTTATCGACTTCTGAAAGCTCCTCAGGGTAAGTTGGGCAGGCTTTGTTTACTTTGTTTTGAATCAGATGGAGTATGATCTTCACCTGCTGCAGTAAACTGGCTTTGAGCATTACAGTATCTTGGTGTGTCGGGTTTTGCTTACCCACTTTCAGATGTCACCATCACCTCTGCAGTTAAACACGGTAGTGCTTTGCTGCAGAGAAACTCTTCCACTTAGTTATCTTCAAATAACAGGCAATTTCTCTGACGGGCACCAACCTTATCTAGCATATTTAGACAAGGAAAGCTCCTGCTGTAAAGCTATGTAGCATGACACAACAAGCAACATTTCAGCGAAACTGAAATACTTCTCCAAACTTTTCATTCTGTCTTTCTGAATCACTGCATTTCCATATTTTGCATTCATTTGAAGTAAACAAATCCTTTTGCGTTTCTTTTATCAAAATGGCATTGTTTTCACTTTACTGAAGCAGAAATCATCAAAATTCTACTCAGAAGTTCATGGATGTTATTTGGTTTTAGTTATTTATTAGTTGGAAGAAAGACTAGAACCACTTTAGACTTCAAACAATATGATTTTATTGTTTTAATTGCCCCGTTTGTGTGTGGTTTTAAATCATGTGTTCACTTCTGTTTAAAATTGCATTCAGATTCGGAGGTTACAGTCTCAAAAGCCAACTAGAAATCTTGCTGATTATGTTTTCCCTCCAGTTTCCAAAACCCTTCAATCACCACAGGCATTCAAAGTACATGAGGCATAGGACATGAGGTGCTGCAGTGTCAAGATATTAGAAATTGCTGCAAGGTCTTCTCATTTGAGCCCACACCACCATGCCAGCTTCTAGACCTTTTGATATTTATAAATAATAAAAAGGAAAATTACTAGTTTTGCTCTCGAATACTCAGCAAATTACTAAGCACTGCTTTCACTCATGTAAAATTAATTCACAGGCTTGGTACCTGGCATTACTTTGCTATAAGAAATTGCATTGTATCTCACATGCATTGAATATAGGACTTAAGGAAAAAAAAAATCAATAAAAGAAATTAAATATAGCCAGCCTCCCTCAAACAATAAAAATCAATGCTGTGTTATCAGGTACCTAAGAAGCAGGTTTATTTTCAACATTAATCTGGATAGTAGTTTCAGGGTAATTGATTTTTTTATACTTAGGCTGTCAAAAACTATAATAAGCAATGATTACTTGTTATTTTCCAAATTCCCAAAAGAATTGATTCTATGGTGATTATGGGTTGGTTTTTTTTTTTTTTTTTCTTTTCCTGTCTTCCTCTGGCACTTAGTTTTGTCACTGAAACAATTACTATTGTTTCTTGTAGTGATGACAAAATTTAAAAAAAAATATTCACCAGGCCTTAAATGGAACTGCTTTACAGCTGTAGTTAATTTTTGTTTGTCAGAAAAAATAAGATAATCACATTTGCTTTGTTTTGATTGGTAAACACTGTTGCAACTGTTGTCTATGGCTGAACTAAACGTTGTAGTAATCATTGAATATTATGTTTTCATTTAACGGAAAATGGCTTTTTCTTAAAAAAAAAAAAAAACCAAAAAAACCAAAACCCTAAAAGTTCACCTATTTTAACCAAACACTGTTTGTCCTGCACAAAAACAGAACATGTCTACTACCTGTGTTGTAGTACAATATGGGGGTTGGTGAGAGGTATTTTCATTAAATTATTCTATGGGAGTTCTAAAATTCTGGGAACCAGTAAAAGAAGCTGAAATATGATTTTTTTTTTTCCTTTTTCAGTATATTTAAGGATGAAAAATGGAAGACATAGCCCGTAAATAACCTCATTGCATGCAGTCTTGCAGCCTAGAAATATAAAAGGTAAATATAAAATAGGATGCAAATTAGCAGCAGGTTATTTCAAATTGAAGACATACCACCCTGTTTCAGATATTAACTTCAGATTTCAGTTTGTCAGTGGGGGGGGGGGGGGGGGGAAAGAAAAAAGAAGCATTTCTCTACAAAATCTGAGACTCATTGGTAAATTTTTCTGATATATTTTATATAAGCCTTATCTCATTATACTACGTGTTTAGAGGAAGAATATTATCTGGAGAGTAATGAACAAATAAAACAATCTTTACACTGTTTTGATTTATTCTGACAACCTACATGTAAAGTTCCTTCCAGTTCCCCAAGACAAATCAGAGCAATGACAGTCGTACTTATTCCAGGCAATTTGTAACGACGCGAGAGGTTTATTAACACAAACTTCTTTCCATAAATAGCTGTGGCAGCTGGAGCAGCAGCCAAGTTTGAGCTGGCGAAATTGACATAAAAGAGAGTCATCCACCCACCCTTTTCACAACATCAGTGTTGGTAGCACCGTGCACAGTATCTGATCACATTTATCGTGAGAGTGACATTGATGTAGACAACCTAGAAGGTGCTGTGGCATTAATATTGATATGGAGTTCTGCCCCAGAGAAAAAATGGGCTGATACATAAATTCCTCTGTAAGCATTGTATTTTGCTTGTTATGATCGTCGGGATGAAGCACTCCAGACTATTTTTCATTATTGAAGAGGTAAAACAGTAAGATGCAGAAGACAGATGGGAGGTTTTTGGCTCCATATCTCTGCTCAACTGTGAAAGCACTCTTCTTTATGTTTAAATCGTCTATTGTCCGTTCTTATTTTAAATGTCTCAAGATTTGTAATTTTCAAGATATGCCATGCAAAAATATTCCATTTTCCAATACCAAACACTATTAAAATTTTATTCACTCCCACTTTTTTTCAGACATGAAGCTTAAATCTTTCCTTTTCTTAAATTTCAAAAGTAATTATTCATGCTTTTCCTTTTGTACTGATTACAGACTTATGCTAATAGAAGCTTTTTCCCTGTTTCAGCTAGCACAGAATTTCTATGATGATCTCTCTCATTTAGCTTTGTGAGTAAATTTGTATTTTTTAATACATTTTTGATCCCATCTATTTTAAACATTTTTACATTATCACCTTCCTCTTCAATGTTGCTAAGGTATAGTATTTCTTTTCCTACCACTGTATTTTAAGACTTTTTATTCCCTGATTATTTTTGATTTTTTCTTTTTGAATGGTCGCAATAATTCATCACTATTTTTCTGTCAAAAAGATGCCAAAAGACTCAATCAATGCTGCAAGCCAGAGATATGAGGGAGATTATAAATATTTGTAAATAATACAGCCAAACAAACAATGCATATTGCCATATATATAAAAACATAGCACTATTCTAGTATTTAAATATTCTCTTTATTAAAAGACCATGGAATGGCCATTAAACATAAACATTTTCTTTTTTTTTTCTTTTCTTTTTTTTTTTTTTTGTTTTTTTGGTCTTTAATATGCAGGGGATTATATTTTGACAGCACAAGTTAGAAGTCATGGGATTTCTCTCTGGACAGATCACACTTTTTCAGTTGAGATGAGAATGTTTTGCTTTTGACATTATGTCCTCTTGTGCATTCTTCATGTTACACACTGCTGTTATTATTGCACTGTAAGTCAGATGTTTGCCCTGTAGAAAGAGCAGTAAGAAATTTTTTTGATGATGACTCACTATATGATATAATAAAATGCACTAGCAGTGCAGGAGGTTATTGATTTCAATGGTTGTAAAATAAAAAGGAAGAAAGAAATCAGAAAATGGGGAATCACTCCTTAGACGAAAGGCATAGATTGTCACGGGCAGATGTGCAGTCTTTGCCAGAAACCACAGAAAATCTGAAAGGTCTTGCAGAAGCTTCTCCATTTATTAGTCAATATTCATCAGCATCCTAAAACTCAGTCTCTCAAAAGACAGGCCTATGGCCTGTATGAGTAAAAAAAACCCAAGCCCAAAACAAAAGAAAAGAAATCCCAGCACTTCAGTGGATTCTTCTGCATTTTTCATATTTTCACACAGTTATTTGTCACCGTGGTATCTTAGGACCCCAGCCGTCAGCAGAGCTCCTTTGCAACAGTCCCTTTATACCTGCACACAACAATAAGAGCCAGGCCTAAGCCATCTAAGAGCCAGCCATCATCAAAAAGATGTGTTGCAATGCCACCTTCTAATGATATTGCACCAACCGTGAGTGATATAAGCTGTAATGTTCAGTTCGTCCAACGGGTTAGAACACGGAAATAAAAGTGGTTCCTTTGGTGTTTAAGAGCAGTGAAACTTCCATAAAAATCCAGCATCACCTCATTTGGTTTGACCACACATTGCTTAAAAGAGTAGAAGCTCTTGGTATAAACAGGTAGTACTTTCACGATACAGGGAAATCACTTATCAAATATACTGAACATTTTCTTTAAATACTTGCAAGTCTGGAAGGTTAAGTGACAAGGTTAAGTGTCTAGTTTTGCAGTCTTTTTGTTCCTAGTGTGCTCTGAGGTTTTCCTTAATGATAGGATTAAATATGGTTTCCAGCTACAAACAGTTGCTTGTCGTTCCCTGTAGGTTAGACTCTATATTTTGTGCTTATCACAAACAAAGAGGAAATAACTTTCCCAGTCTTTGAGAGTCTCTTAAAATGCACACACTTTGGGGAAATCATATTTTCTTGAAGGAAATGAGGCATGACCAATCACACAAAACGTGAGAAAATCCCTTGATAGGTGACCTTTGCCACGTGTAAAAGAAGCAGTTCAGTGGCTGAGGTTTCATGGATTTCATGCATGAAAATCAGATTTTCTGGCCACCAGTGCTGTTCAGTAAATAAATAATCCATCATTGTGTCAAACAGTAGAAACACGAAGATACTGGCATGGCTAAATGAATAGGGGTTTTTAGTTAGCAACTTATGCAAACCCTACATTTTGTCTTCAGGAGCTGTACATGTCTTTCTTGCAGAACTTAGTTTGCATTACTTGAACTTAGGTTATTCATGTTTAGGATAAGTGTGAAGGAAATCTGTGGTAGGGACTATATCCCAATTTGACTGTATATAACCAGATGCACATACACAAAAAAGAATAACAAATAGTGCTATCATACAATACACTCTGGGAATGCTTTTTGGAGCCTTTCACAGGGGAAGAAATCCTTCTGCATTGTACTGTTTTATAATAATGATAGATACTTTTCTGAAGTATGTTAGAGCACAGAGAACCACATCCTCCACACAAAGTCATTTATCAAGGTTTTACCTGTGTGTGAAGTCAATTTGCATGAACTAGTAAAATACGATTTCCTCATCTCTCCATCTTAATTCCTGACCAAACTGTTATTGATTAATCACAAATTCTTCTCCATTATGTGAAGAAGTTACTCTCCTACATTGGATCTATCAAAAGTTGCATTTTTTTCTTTTTCCTTTTTTTTCCCTTTTCTTTCTTTTTTATAAAATTTGAATATTCTTTTTCACAACAAAGTTGTGGAAAAAATGGGTATTTAGCATGAAATGACTGAACAAATGAACTTTAGGAGTCAATAATAACTCATTGCATAGTTGTCTCTTTCTTTTCCTTAGACAGGAAATTATCTACATTAGCTTTAATTTTGTTTATCTAAAAGATATTTAACCTCTTGATAGATTTGGCCTCATATCTAGAATTCTAATTCTTTAGTTTATTTTGCACAGTTTTAATTGCCACTCTTACAAAACCAATAAACTTTAATTATTATAGGGCAAAATTCTTAACTCCTTAGAACTCATCACTGCAAAAACCAGCTCACTTTTCCCATTCACCTTGTGGTTTCTCTGGACAAAGAGCTGCCATGATTTCTCCAATCCACCCCCTAAGTGATCCTTACTGCTGATATGAAAAAAATAAATAAATAAATGACATTTTAATTTTTTTTTCATGAAAAAACTTTTTTCCTTTGCTACTTGTGTGCTTTAGGTCTTGGGAACAAGACTTATTTATCCAGTTTGCAGCTCCTTTCTGTCTATCAAATACTACTGCAGATGGGTTACTGTGCTCATTTCTTTTAATATGTTGAGGTTACTGTACTCATTTTAATATGCTGCAGCATGGACTCAGTACGCCTTATCAAGAACAACAGATGTGATCTACAGTCCCATTAAAATGCATTATTAATATAAATTCATGTAATTAGATGTTAAAAATAAGCTAAAATAATTATTTTCTGTATTTTTGTTGTATTTTTCTTAGAGCAAATTAATTTTTTTTCAGAGTTACAAAATTTCCTGCATCTTCTTTAAAATTCACACTATTTTAGCACTTCAATATTTAAAGATTTATTAGGCTTCTTCTTAGTACACATCAGACTTACTAGAAATTCACTGTTGTCTTCAATCTCTGGATCAAGTTAAATTAGTCTGACAGAAGAAATGCTGGTTAATTTGTTTTCATAATCTTATATACCAAAATTTTAAAATGTCCTAGCCATTCAAACATTTATAGTTACAGTTTTTCTTTTTTATTACTTATGTATACTGAGAGGTTGCATCAGGGCGAATATTAGAATCTGTTTGTGCATTTGTGAATGTGAACACACAAACACTCAACATTTTATTATGATTTGTCCATCCTGGTGTGAAGATAAAGACAAAAGTTTTTCTGATACCGTTGGTATATATGTTTGCAGAGAAGACAAGAACTTAGACCTCTCTCTGCCTACTTTTTCCCAGTTCTGTCCTCTGAGAGCTCTGGTAGACTTCTGCAAGTGCAGAAGTGAGTGACAGATTTTGCAGAGATGACTCAGCGTTCCCTAGGCATTTCTTCAGTTTTAAAGGAACTCATATGCTTTTTCTTCCCTTTGTAATAAAATTCTGAATAGTATTTCATTATTATTTGATGGCTTGTTGAAGAAGCTGCTCGATTTTTATTGTGACTTAAAGTAGCAGTGGGCATACGTTGTATGAATGTAAACAGTATGACTTTCGTAAAGGGAATAAAGAATGCAAGCAAGTAAAATGAAACAAACAGTGAGAACTTGCTCAATGGCAGGATCTATACTTCAAAAGTTGTCACTGCCATAGTGTTATGCTAATGTAATATAATAAGGCAACACTTGAAAACTACTTTTCTGGTATTTTCATCTCTTAGATTTCCAAGACTTTCTCCATTGACAGATTGACTCTCTTTTATTTATCAGGCAGTAGAATGAAAGCTCAGCCTATCGTTCATTACAGAAGATGAAAAATATAATAATTTCTTACAAATCAGCTCTAGTTCCCCAAACTTCTGGCTGTACATGAATATAGTTTTTTATTTAATTAATTATTTGTGACACAAAAATATTCTTGAGTGATTCTAGAAGTGTAAACTTGGTGTGAGATTAATTTGACTTAAGTTTAGATGTCTAGGTTAATGATAAATCGGTCATGCTAGACCATCCTTATAAAAACAGTGGAGAAAAACAGACTGTAAGGAAAAGGGCATCTCTCCTGTTGTAGACAGGTATTTTAGCATGAGGATAATTACCTCCTGGGTATGCCCTTTCTGTTGACTGGAAAGAGAACTCAAGTTGTCTGGTTCAGACTCAGATGGTTAATTTTAGATGTATAGATTTTCTGAGTTGAATCCAATCAAAACTTAAAAGAACTGAGTGATTTTAAATGTCCATTCAACGTGTATGTGCAACCGAGCTGACATTATAATTTGAACCTTAGTTTTGTCTTCCCAATTAAAGACATCTGCCTTCAGAGTACAATCATCCTACATTGCCTAAACAACCCAGGGAAATACATACCTCCCCAAAGGAGTAAATAATGTATTTTTTATGCGAACCAACCCTTTCTTTGGAGACATCTTTCTCACCGGCAGCTGTGAATAAGAGAGCTAGAACAATTAAACTTAATTTAGTTTACAATGCACATTGAACTTGAAGGAAGTGAATCCAGGCTACATACATTGGGCCTGGGCTTTAGCCAAACATGAAGGTGAAGGGAAACCAGCTGTTTACAACCACTCCAGAGTCCCTTCTTTACCTAGCAGTGTCAGAAAAGTTCCTATCAGCATTTCAGTGGCAACAGTGAGGCATCTACCTTTTCCCGACACTTACTGCTCCTCTCGTCAAATACACTGGGCCTGCACCATGCTCTGTGAATTCACTGGAGCTCCATGTGAGTTCGTGATGCCTGTGTCTGCCACTCTTTTGCACACCCTCCAGAGGCCTGGAAGTTTTTGGAGATGCAAAAATCATTGTTGCACATCCTCTGCTCCCTGTCAAGTCTTCACTCAGCAGCAGTGAGGAAGGTCATGGCAGATGGGCCGGAGGAGATGGGTGTTGAGAGGTTGCTGCTGACAGAAGCACAGCTTGGTCTGAGCATTGCTGCTCTTCCTTCCCCTTTCCTTCATCTCCTCCAGATCAGGGTGGCTAACTAGTATCTCCTCATTTCTAGCAGAAAGATTCAATCCTACGCTTCCCACTTACTTCCTCTGTGGGTATAAAGACAGCCAACTGTTGTTGCTGTCAATTGTGGTTATTTTGTTTTTTAAAAAAAAAGGTTTTAAAACTGATTTTAAATTTAATATACATTTTTATTAAGCCCACTCTTTAGTTTTTGTAAACAAAACAAGGCATCAGCTTTTCATTGGTTTCATTTCCAACAGAATATGTTCATTTTTTGTGTAAAAAATTTTAAAAAACCCTTTTTTCTTTATCCTATGAATTAGGATAATTATTCATATGGAAAGCATGACAAAAGGTAACTAAAACCAAAGGAATTTAATTGCTTACTTTTATTGCATATACTTCAAACAATTAACTTGAATTTTCCTGTCAAATTTCCTCCTTTCTCCATATCGCACAAAAAAACCCCCACACTGTTCTTATAGAAGCACTTACGAATGAAAAAGAAAATTTTTGAATATCATTTGCTGAGTGGATAAAAGGTTAAAAGAAAAGAAACCTTCTCCTCTTGTAAGCACTGAGTAACCATCCTTCACAAGGAAGAGTTTACAAGATGCCTTTCTCCACTTTTGATAGTTTCAACTTTGAATCCAGCAATGACTATAGTACTAATTTTGGGAAACACATTCAAGCTTTTGAAAATTCTAATTTTAAATTAGAAAAGCATACACATCCTTCTAGCAATGGTAGGACACAGTTCATTCAAATTATACATTTATTTTGGTTATTCTGGTCAAATTATACTTACAGATAAACTGGTGACATTTTACTTCTGTGTGGGTTGGCTTGATAGAAACACATGAGAGCAAGGCTTTTGTTATAAAACTTTTTAAGATGTCTTGCTTTTATCAATTATAACCAGATTCTGATCCTGGGAGCAGAAGTAAAGCATTGATGAGTTTTTAATATAATTTTCAATTAAGATTATGAATTTCAAGATTCAAATTGAGATTATGTTTTATGCAGAAATCCATTTTGGCTATCTCTGTAATAGATAAATCAGTCAGTAAAACTAAACTATCAGAAAAAATGTCATAAAATACGCTGAATTGGGAGGGGTCCACCAGGATCATTGAGTCCATCTCCTGGCCCTGCACAGCACCATCCTCAGGAGTCATACCAGGTACCTGTGAGTGTTGTCTAAACAGTTCCTGAACTTGGAAAGACTTGGTGCTGTGACCATTTCCCTAGAGAGCCTGTTGCAGTGTTCAGCCACCCTCTGGGTGAAGAACCTTTTCCTGATATCCATCTTAAACCTCCCCCAACTCAGCTTCATGCTGTTGCCTTTCCCTGGTCTTAGAACCAGAGCCAAACACGGTTAAAAGGGAGAAGGGGTTTGCCTTGGTATTTATTTAAGGATCCTTAAGGTGCACTCTCCATCTGGGTGGAATGCCGTGAGAAGCACACATCGAAATGCACACCCACGATACACCGCATATACAGTTATAGGCCTTGGGAATCAGCATATCTATCAAAGATTCTCCAGTGGGAAGCTGGAGTGAACCCCTCATCCCAAGGAACCTTCCCCCCAGATGGGCCTATCTTAGCTTACAGAATGTGTTCTGGAGAGGACCTTGGTGTCTGGGGCTTTCTGACCCCCAGCTGAGAGGCTTCCAGGATGATTGGTCTCCTGGCTTAATGGAATATTGGGTCTATGCTAGTTATCAAACCTAAGGACTTAAAAATATGTGGGCTAAAAGCATAAAAGCTATATAAAAGAGTATATAATAAGGGGTATATAGAAAAAGGCAAAAATCATGGTATCAATGCCATTTCCTCAGGTCCTGTCACTGGTCTCGAGAATGAAGAGATCAGTGCCTGCCTCTCCTCTTCTCCTTGTGAGGATGTTGAAAACCACAACGAGGTCTCCCCTCAGTCTCCTCTTCTCCAGGCTGAACAGGCCAAGGGACTTCAGCCACTCCTCAAAAAGCTTCCCTTCAAGGCCCTTCACCATCTTTCTTGCCCTCCTTTGGACACTCTCTAACAGCTTAATGTCTTTTTTATGTTGTGGTGCTCAAAACTGCCCCCAGCACTCGAGGTGAGGCTGCCCCAGTTGAGAGCAGAGTGGGACAATCCCCTCCCTTGCCCGGCTGGCGATGCTGTGCCTGATGCCCCTCAGGACATGGCTGGCCCTCCTGGCTGCTTTGCGATGACACCAACAAGAGAATTTTTAATGGATTTTTGGATGACTCCCACCAGGCCTTATAGATTTGTAAGAATCCAGCTGAAGCCACAGGTCCTGCACAAGTTCAGGGTTGATTGGGAGCTGATCATTCTCACAGTCATGGTTCTCCATCTCAGAGCACTAAGATCCCTTTGGTCCATCATCTGTGTTGAAGACAGGCAAAGAATGCATTAAAAACCTCTGCCTTGTCCATGTCACCATGTCAGGTGACCATCCTCATCCTGCAATAGATGGATGCTATTTTTACACTCTCTTTTCCCATTAAAATATTTGAAAAACTCTTTTTATTTCCCCCCACATTTCTGGCCAACTTAATCTCCAATTGATCTTTGGCAGTATGAATTTTCTCCCTACAGAATAATTATGCTAAACAATCCTGCAACACAAAATATTCTCTTACTTAAAAATGTTTTCTGTGGATCCGGTTTTAGACCAAGGAAGTTTCATTTGAAGGCTATTTTAACATTAATGTAAGATGTTAAGGAAAGAGAGAAGAAAAAAAGAGTTCATAGAGATACTCTTATATGTTTCATCAGAGTCCAGCAGTATGGCTGGAATGTTGCCAAGATATAGCATTTTGCAAGCATTTGTACAACTACTGAAATATAATCCAAGTAAATAAACACTTGCCTCCCAGGAATGTTAGGAGATGAACAATTAGTCACATAACTGCAGTTAGAACCACTGGTGCAATTCAGAGAGCCTGCACAGCCATACTCCACTAATAAACCCCTCATCTAATGGAGAACTTCAGGAATTTCCTGTAGTTTCACTACATGGGACTTATGAGAAAGGCTTTGATGAAGTCTGTTTGAGCAGGAAATCCTTTTTGTAAATGACTGGGTAAAAGAGCCTGAGATATGTTAAAGATTTATAGAGGCTCTAGATTCAAAATTAAGCTCAATCATGAAGGTGATACAGCCTTAATATGTCTGGATGTATCCTGAGAGCAGATCTGCCCTTCTTCAATCCTCTTTTTTAGATCGAGGAAGATGTGTCAATCTTGCATTCCCATTCATTTACACTGTCTGATATCAGCATTTGTTTATTTTAACTTTTTTATTTCCTCTGGCCAGACAGCTGAGAAAGCAGATTCTGTGTTGTTCCTCCTCCCAAAAGCCAAGTAATTACTTTGAAATCTTAATCAACAGCTGAAACCTTATGGTTCAGGAAAAAAAGGAAGACCTTTGAGTAAATGCAAACATATTGTCTTGAAGGGTCCTTGTCACTGATACCAGAAATAAGAAAGTAAATCTTGCTTGCTACTGTCAACCTTCAGCAGTGGAGCACTGAACTCAGTCTATTCCAATGGGCAGATGTAGGAGTAGCAAATCTAGAGCAGTTCTCTTCCTCTGAGGCAAGTAGGCAGACCTCTTCTCTGGGTAAAAATCTGTCTGAATGGGCAGTGTGGCGGTGAATGGAGTTAGATCAGTGCCACTGAACATTTTTATTTACAGGAGTTATATGATCTGCCCCAAAGGCGAGAATAACTTAGGTTTTTGTTAATAGATTCATTGGTGTGGACTAGACCGGAACAACACTAAATGACCAGTGTTTACACACACATGTGTGTATATACATGGCAGGTTCATTTTAGAACAACCTAGTTGCAGTGAAAAGGAGACATGTAGTCATTTTGGTAATTATCTATAGAAATATAACAATATAAAAGTATAAAGATATCACTTAAGAAGATATACAAGCAAAAGAAAGAAAGAGAAAGGATAGGAGTAGATAGTGGAGAGGAAAGACATCACCTCCCATAGATCCAGCAACAAGACTTGATTGTTGCAATTTATATGTCCATCGGTTGAGGTGATGGTTAAAGTCTTGATCTGTCAGGGGTGGGGAATGGGTTAATAAATGCTCAGGTTCAGGTGGGAACGCCCAGGTACCTTCCCCTGGGGGAAGTTTTACACTGTCTGTTGCACTTCTGTCTCTCCCCACAGGCTTATTTTGAGCTGTAATTTTATTTCGTAAACAGTCACAGAAAAGAATCATTTCTTTCACTGTTTAAATTCTGGAAGTTGCTGGTTTTTTGAGAATGGAGAATTTCAATGTACTTTGGCTGACTTATTTTAAAGATGAGTAGTTTCAATTTAATTGTTCAGCCAGCTCAGGATTCACCATAAGCACTAAACCCTGAAACTGAAATTATAGTAGGATGCAGAAGAAAATATTTGAAACTAGTAAATATAAAACATAGGCAAGAACATTTTTATGCATTTCACAAATATAGCATTTAATATCAAAGTGACTTCTGAGATGATATTAGATGTCTAACCCCCAGTGCTGACTCATAAAAATGTGCTAATGGGTTTTCAAGCCAACATTTGTTTTAATACAGAAAAACTCCAAATGCCCACAGACCACATCATCCCCTTATATTCTTGGACAGAGATAATTATGAAGGAAAAAATGCTCTATTGCAAGGTGAAATTTTCCTTTGGTACAGTGCTTGCCAGCTATTTTTAAAGTACTGAGGAAGTTGTAACATTATATCAGGATGTGATGACAGGTGACGATATTCTGTTTGTGTTGTGCTGTATGCTGCTCTTATGTTCTGGAGAGTGCACATAAGTGCATAAAGTTATGCACACAATAGGGGCAGAACTGATATTTGTATAAGTAGAGTTTTCAGCTGTTCTCATTGCAAAAGGTGCTTTAAATCTAACTGACAGAAGTACCAACACATTCTTCCATGACGGCCATCAAGTCACAAGATAGTCTTTAAAAAGTGGTGACTCAAATCCAATGACTTCCATAACAGATAACAAAGCGGTCACTTCTTAATGTAGGCAGGGTTTCAGTGGAGAGGTTAGGGGTTTTGTTACCTTTATGTTTTCCAAAGCTTTTGTGAGATTTAGTAGCGCACCAAAGCAAGAAAACAATTCTACCACCAAAAAAGATACAAAATGCCCAGCTATACTACTCCTGAGATTAAGGGACAGTGCAGGGATAGTTAGGGAGAAAATGTTTGAAATATATCCAATGTCATGTCATTGACAACTCTGACTGAAAAAAGATCCACATTTTATTTTTCATTTTTTTTTAGACTGCAATGATTTATAAAGCTTCAAATGCCCACACATCTACTAAGCCAGGCCATTTAAAGAATCTAAATAAGCTTGCACGGTTTTAAGCTCCCTGACTTTGAATATGAGCTTTGAAGCCACGCCAAAAACCAACTGCAGCAGAGCTGCTTTAGAACTGAATTCCTGACACTGGAATTAGTGTTGGGTGTGTGGCATGCCTAATGATAATCTTGACCACGTTTGCTGTAGACAGCCATCGCACATGGTGCCTCTGAGTCAATAATTCTAAGATAAGATTTGGAGCTTTTTTAGTTTTTACAGATTGGTGTTTTGGACACTGTCCATTCTGCAAAGCCAGCTTGCCTAATCACATGACATTTTTCCATAGGACAGAAAGATTTCTTGAGCATTCCTTTAGTTAATTCCAGTTAATAACTAGTGAAAAGTTATGGCGGGAGCATAAGAAAAAAAATTACAAGTGAAAATGCCTCACATAGAGGCTACAACTGCAATTATTTGGATTCAAAAAATTATTTTGTTTTTAAATTTATTAGAGCTTAGGTGTTTTATTTATAAAAAAGCTTAATATTTATATCAATAAAATAAAAGCTTAATATTTATATCATGCCACTTCATCTATGTAGAAGCACACAGTCAACATGCCATAATTTTTTGTTCTCTGTCCTGAATTGAAGAGCGTATGCTTCTGCTACTGAAAGCTTTGGGAGTAACATAGTATGTCAGAGGTAAAAAGAAAACCGTACACAAGTAGATTGAACCTTTTTCTAAAACACATTCACATGTGTCACTGTCTTTCTAATGAAAGTCTCCTATCCTGCTCTCAGAAAGGTAAACAACAGCATTTTCATTTAATTTAGTGGGGCAGAATCAAGCTGTTCTAGTTCCCCAGGAAAAGAAAAAAAAATACTTCTTTCACTCAAACATTAGTCACTAAGAAAGAACAGATAATTTACTTGAAATATGGAACTCTTAAAATGCATTCTTCATCCTGGCTAGATGATTTCATTTAACTTTTATGACATGATTAGTCATCCTATCGTGATGCAACACAATGTAACTGAGCACATCAGGCATTTTAGATAAGAGTTGCCTTGCAGATAGAGATGTTGGCAATGGTTTCAAAGCACACTCTATCTTGAATGTGGGCGTAGATTACACAGAGAAGACAAATATCAAAAAATGGTATATGGATTCTAGGCATTTTGAACCCTATATGTGAATTTTCCTGTATCTCAAATAATATTCCAGCCCTATATTTAGAAAGTATAGAGACAGAAAAAACCCATAATTTAAACATTTAAGCTGTCACCAAAACTAATTTTTCAAAAAACTTTGGCCATTATATTTGTAAATTTCCATATTTCTATGAACCTTGTTTATTGGACTTTATTTACCACTGATTTATACCTTGTGAGTTTACTACTCCTTGTATTAAGAATGGAAAATATGGTATATTCCATAAACAAACTTTGTAAAAAAAATTAATCATGTAGAATTCTATATTTTATCCACAAAAAATCCCACAAAACCCAAAACATAAATTTCACTTTAAGAGGAGAAAGCTGGACATATAAATAAGAAAATACTTGATACTCCAAAGCCAAGTTATATTCTGTTCCTTCCACATAACCATAACAACCGCTGTCTAAATTTGACTTTGATTTTCTGAAGCAAACCTAGAAGTGCTGTGTTACATCTTAGAATATGTGATGGGTGAAAAATATGTTGAGAATTATTAAGATTTTCCTTGAATAATAACTGTCACATTTTTTTTAGTAACTATTGAACATTTGTGAAATTATTTTTTTATAGCTGCCCTCTCTAAAATATTTTGGTTTTATTTTTTTTTAATGTTCTAAAATTTGCTGACAGAATATGTTGCATGATTTACTTAAATTTAATTAATTTTCTTCTACATTTAATCTTCTACTACTCGCACTTTCCTGAATTAATTCTTATAGAGAATGTTAGACACATGAGATCACTAGGCAAAAACCCCAAAACCTGAAAATATACAAAACTAAATATTTTTATGTATGATACTCAACATATTAAATGTCTCCTCCATTTTGCTAAATCAGTGCTGCTTGTGTCATGGATTACTGCAGTAGTTTTGTGTGCATCTGGTTTTCCAACTGTAAAATAGTCTGAAATCCATAAAAAAAGCATGTTTTCAATAATTTCGGGGAAAAAAAAAAAACAACCAGAACCTATAAAAGAATAATGGTTATGAAATACATATACATTTTCTGTTTATAAAAAATGCCAAAAATTTAAGTCTTAAATTAGTCAGCCACACCATTTGTTCCGGGTTTAGTCCGTTTCATAGTCTCTATGGTATTTTGTAGCAAAATATGTGTGTGTCTTAATTAAGAATTTTTCTGTTTTCATCTTAAGGAAGAAAGGGAGATGGATTATACTTGCAGAATCATAGAATGGCTTGGGTTAGCAGGGAGCTTAAAGATCCTCTGTTGCTCCAGCCACCCTGCCATGGGCAGGAACACCTTGCACTAGACCAGGTTGTTCAAAGTCACATCCAGAATGGCCTTGAACACCTCCAGGGATGGGGGCATCCACAGCTTTTCTGGGCAACCCGTTCCAGTGCCTCACCATCCTCTTGGTAAAGAATTTCTTCCCAACATCTAACCTAAACCTTCTCTCTTTCAGTTCGAACCCATTCCCTCTCGTCCTGTCACTACATCCCCATGTGAACAGTCTCTCTCCATCCTTCCTGTAAGGCTCCCTTCAGGTACTGAAAGGTTGTAATTTGGTTGCCTTGAAGCCTCCTCTTCTTCAGGCTGAAAAATCCCAATTTTCTCAGCCTTTCCTCATAGCAGAGTTGCTCCGTCTCTCTAACAATCTTAGTGTCCCTCCTCTGGACTCACTCCAAATGTTGAGACCCTACACTGTGCTGGGGATCCCAGAGGTGGACACAGCAATCCAGGTGGAGTCAGAAGTGGTGTAGATGGGCAGATCCCCCTCCTTTTTCCTGCTGGCCACGCTGCTTTGGATGCAGCCTGGGATACAATTGCCTTTCTGGGCTGCAAGTGCACATTTATGCATTATGGCAAGCCTCTCCTTGACCAACACCCCTAAATCCTTCTCAGCAGGGCTGCTCTCCACCTGTTCATCCCCAGCCTGTGCTGATACCAGGGGTTGTCTCAACCCAGGTGCAGCACCTTGCACATGGTCTTGTTAAACCTCATGAGATTCACATGGGTCCACTCCTTGACCTTGTTCAGGTCCCTCTGGATGGCATCCTGTCCTTCAGGTGTCTAAACCACACCACTCGGCTTGGTGTCATCTATAATTACAAAGAGGATTTTTTTCTATAATTATAAATCTTACCCTTTATGTTTAAACTGTGACAGGCATTCTAAGGATGATCTTGGTTTAGTTTGAAATTGTTTTGTATTCTTCCATGACATGGCTTTCTACATGCATGAGCAAATTAATATTTTCAGATAATATATTGTTTCATGGAGTCATAGTAGTGTTTTAATTACTATGATGGCCAAAGGATACAGGTTGAACAAATGAAAGGAAAGAGACTGTTTATGTGTTAAAAGTATGTTTTGAGCTGATATGTCACTGATGGAGTGTTATGATCCAATTGTTATAAAGGTTCTTTGGAAATTCCTCTGCCTGAATTAAGGTGTAAACGAGACCATATGCCAGTGACAATAGTAAGGGTTTTATTTGATGGTAGATATATGAGAGAGAGAGAGAAAGAAGGAAAGAAAGAGGTAGAAAATAGGTGTGGGGGACAAAGAGTAACAGAGACAGAATAAAAGGAGTATCACCGCTCCGTGGGTCCCACTGATGCCTGGATGATTCTCTTCAGCAGGTCCTGGTGATGTAGGTCCCCCCAACGAAACATAGAATCCAATGGGTATGTATATATGCTCAGGCCAGGCAGGTATGTCCGGGCATGTCCCCCTGGGGGAGTGGGGCAGTATCTCACAGCCGACTCTGGCTCTGTTGAATCACGTGCAGTTTGGTGGGGTCAAGCTCCTCACGTGAATGTCCCGTGGATGTGGCCTGTGGGGTTGGGGGTTCCACAGCTGGGCCAGTTTGTGTAATCAGAGGATGGGTGTTTATTGCCTCTCACCAGAGGTTACAGCATGCACCCAAAACCTCCTCTTACCCCCTCAGATAGGGGGGAGTCTGTGTCTGTGAGCTGTGCTCTCCCCCCACCCCAAACTCAACCGGGGACATGCATACCTTTCCCTCGGCCTGAGATGATTGAACAATGTGTTTCCCTTTATCTAATCAGCAGTTTGAGTTTCAGTTCAAAGTCCCACTCTTCAAGGAAGCTTCTTCGGTTGTAGCTTTTATAATGAGCAAAACTTTATATCAATGTTTGAGGCATAAACTATTTTCAGTCTCTGACATGGAGTCATGAGAGGTAAATGTGATTTTAGAAAAACATGAACTGTATGTAACTGAGTAGGTAAGTAGCCTCTTCTTAAGCAAATGAAGATTTCACTCTCATTCAGCTGTAGTTTTTCTTTTAGGTATTAGATTGCAGTAAAGAGAGACATTTTAACCCTCGGAAAAAAAAAAGTGCGTATAAAGAAAACAATTACTACTGAATTTTGGTAATATAAAAATTGAAAAAAAGAGGATTTTCTCTTTCTTAATGATAATTCTTTGGAAGCGTAGCCTCAGAACAATTACTTATGTGCTGAAAATCCTGTCTCTGCTTAAGTCATAACTCCCACTGACTTCACTGTGATCAAGAGATCACGACTGGTTTATACCAGTGTGAGATGAAAACCAGGCTTCAAGATATTGTCTGAAATTTGACAAACCAAAACCAAACAGCTTCACTCAGGTCTAGCTACAAACAGATGTGTTCATTCTTCTGAGTCTTACATGGAAATGCCAAATGTCAGCTGCTTTGTACTCTGCCATTTGGACCGGCTAGCGTACAGGGTGTCAGAACTTCAATTTCAGAGTGGAACAAATGCATTGAGAAAACAACCAGCTTCTTTCTTCATGAGAAAAATACAATGAATTCATGTAATCTTCCTACATGCACCCTAGACAAAATGACAGTCAAATTAAAAGTTACCATAGATAAGAAATAAGCATCCACTACCTCTACTTGTGTAAAATGACTCTGTAAAACTCAACATCCTCCTCTTGCTGGGGATTTAACACCATGAAATAGATGGAGAAATAACTTTTTCATTGACTGAAGAAAAAGAACAATGCTTTATTTTTCCTCAAATTTCCTTAACATGACAAGACAAATTTTCCATCAGAACACAATCATTTTTTATTGAAATTTGGAACTGAATTTTTTACTAAATATTGGTATGTTAAATTGTGAGTAAACACATGTGTATGTGCATGCATATATATACATATATACTCTGAAAATGCAAGGAAAGTTTGTTGAGAAAGAAAATATTTGACAGGAAGCTATTTCTTAAGACTTGTTTGGTTTATTTTGTAAGATCTTGGGACAGATTATTTTTCTTCCATACATTATTTCAACATCAGTTTGCATGGTGGCATTTGTTTTTCTTTCATTCTAATTCTGTAGAGGCCACTATTTCAGCATTCTAGCTTTAAAGCTTGAAATATTTGCCTTTCTGGGGCCATAACTTTGCATTTCTCAAAAATCCACCCAAACTCAAACAGAAACCCAATGCTACAACTTAGTTTTCTCAGATTATCACTTGGTGTATAGAAATTATTTTTATGTTCATTGTAGGATGATGCCCTGCTTTCTATACACTGCAGCAATATGACTGTAACTCAATGATTTATCTGAGAAAAGAACTTTAGGCATTTTTGAAAGGATGAAAGTAAATGTACGGTATATGTAAATGTAAATAAAACCTCTTTATTTTGTCTTATGGGACTATAATTTATAACCACAATGATCTGTAGTATTCTTTGGAGTGGAAATAACTGTGAAAATGCTAAATATATATTTGGTCAATAGTTAAGGTGCTGTGTCAGAAAGATGTGTATCTCTGTAAAAGTATGGATCTGAAAGTAGATGTCCAACAACAGAATAAACACTCACAAAAAGTCCTCCAAATTAATTTCATGATTTTGGGGGCTCTTTTTATTTCTTTTAAAGATAACACATCAATAGAAGCAAAATGGAGAATAAACCCCATATTTTCCACCTTTAAACTTTCAGCTAGATGGGTTGAATCTCTTTCTTCTTAATACTTTCCACAGGTTTTGGAATGGCTGAAAGTAAATCAGACAGCAAGTACTAACCTTTACCTTCCCAGAGGTACAGTCCTATGAAAAGTTTTGTTTGGGACTCAAGAGCTAAACATACTAGAAATTACTTCCATCCCTGCATTAATAGTATAAGCCATAGATGTGCAGACAGACAAAAGATTTCTATCAAAGCCAACAAAAAGTAGCTAATCTGCTTTCAGGTTTTGAGCTAAATTCCCTTGAGATATTGTAGCTCAAGAAAGGGTTGCTGTTTTTCAAGTTTCTAAAGTATGTTTAAAACTAGAAAAAAAGAGAAATATGTATATCATAGACAGCAAAATTTGGAGCCCTTTTCAGTTGTCTTTTAAAGTGCTCGTTTAATTGATTTTTTGTTGTTGTTGCAAATGGAGGTTTCTCTCTCGAAAACAGCTGTTGTGGTTTTTTGTAGAGTCTGGTAAGCATCAACGCTCCAAATGAGCCTGAGTCTCAGGAGGGGGAAGCAGGGAATCAGAAAGAGCATTGTGCCTCTTTTGTCATTACTCTGTTAGCAGCATTGAGTTAATGTGTGCCTGTTTCTCAGGCAAACAAAAAGCCTCGACAACTTGTCCTTCTTTGAAATGATATTACACCACTGGCTCAATTTTGTAAAATCGGTCTGCTCAGCTGTGAAAACAGACATAGATTTTCTGTTGTGTGATATATGCAATGAGTTATCATCATACGCCCAGTACTTGGATGATGGGATTTTAAATGTCAGGAAATAAATAAAGATATCAACAGTTTGGGAATAGGAAGATTTCTGTTTAATGTGAACCTGACTTTCTGAGAGTCTTTTTGTGAGTTTTTCCCTGAAACCTAGTCAGTGAAGATTAATTTTAAATTGAAAAATGACAGTAGATGTGAGTTTGCCTGTGTGTGGTGCATTTCCTTGAGGAAGAACCAGAAAATTGTGTGTTTTGTTATGAGCACTATGAGAGGGGTTCTTGAGGCAAGATTAAATCAGTTTCATACTTTAATTTGTAAGAGTATCAGACAATATGAAATTTCATAGTGTTTTAAATTTGTGAGATAGTTACCAATATATAAGGAAATATTTTTTAAATTTTCCTTATTGAAATGTTGTCCTGTTTTCCCTCCTTAACATTCACACATACATACACTCCTGTTCATTCACTCTTAAAATAAACAAAGTTTTAATTTTAAGATGTTATTTCAAGAACAGAGAATACCCTGTTCTTCTCTTTCATAATTAAATTTATCTTATCCCAGAGTTTCTGCTGAAATTCAATTCCTCCCTATTTGCATTACCATCTCCTGATGCCCTAACTTAAGACAGCATGTCTGTGAAAAGAATTTTTTAATATAAAATATATGTGTAGATAATACTCAAGTTTTTTATGTGAAATCTGAGAAAAGTTAGGACAATCACAAGAAGTTTCTGGGTTTTATGATGTCATTTGTAGGGAAACGAGTAAAGAAAAGGCATTGAGGACATTTATGAATGAGTATGTAAGGAAGGTTTTAGAGAAAATAAAGGTGGATGTAGTTTGGGTGAGGTATAGACACGAAGTGAGGTGAATGGCAATGCAAGGCCTTGCATATGGAAAGGAATTCCCCTAAGAAGGAACTTTGCTTTTGCTTCTGTTTCCACTACAGTCAATACAAAAAATTAAAAATATCCCTCACCTTCATTGGAAATAGCAAAAGGGCTACGAACACCTTTCCTTTCATGGGAAGTGAAAAAAAATGACACTGCTGACTTCCATTCACCTAGGAAGTTAGTTATTTGCCTCAGTGGTTTTTGTGGGTATAGCAATCTGAGCCCTCCTTTTATGTGTATTTGCACATGTACATGTATATCTGTGAATAAATGCATTCAAATATTCACATACCAGGCAGGAGTACAAGCCAGCAGTGCTGAAAATGAAGGCAACCCAGATGTTCCTATGTTAATTGTTTATTCTGAGATTGAAGCAAATCTGTTGCAATATTCCCTTCAGCTATCAGCACTTTTACCCCACTGTAATATAGAGCAGTGAAGGTCAGTGTTGATAGATTCTTAGTGTGGTTTGAAAAAGATTAATGCTTAGCAATGAACTCCGTATGAAAGGTTTCCTTTCAAACAACATCTTAGGATCACTGATTCAGCATAAAAGATGAGCTTGTATCATAAAGGTCACAGTTAACACTGTATTTGGCTGCCAGGTCCCTGGTTTAATATAAGCTGAATTAAATCCCATTTTTTTCCCCATAACACAAATTTAAGACTAACCACCACTGAAGCAGGAAGCTTTTTCATCTGTTACTTAAGACACTGACAGGCATTAAATTCATGGAGGGGTCCTTCACATCGACCACTCAACTGATGAGGAATGGCTTTATTTTTCAGTCAAATATTTTAAAAAGTGTGATGTGGCTAGCATTCAACAAGGACAAAGTGTTTGACTCTGGGGTAATGGGGGGCATCTCTCTCCATGCAGAGTAAAGAGGACTAAGCTCTCTCCTGGAGTTAGGCTCTGCAGGCAGTTAAAACAGGAGAAGGAGTGGCTCTTCTCAAACAAAGCTTTCGTTCAAGAACTTTCTTCTGTTTTACAAAGGACTGAAGTCCAAATCCCTCTTCTGACAAGCTAGGGTTGAGTCCCAGTGTGAGTTTCTCATTGCCTAATTAGATATTTGAAAGTAAGACATTCAAATCTGGACTAATCTATCTAGTTTCCCTTTGTAGTTAGTGGTAAGAGGATGGGCTTCTGCTGATTATCCCAGAGAGCTATTCTGGGAGGTATCTCTGGATGTGTCTATTTCACTATGGATTATACAGTCAGCCTAGGGTGAGTACTTCAGTCTTATAAATGAAGTTGTTATTTGCCAGAGGTAGGACAGAAGAATCCCTCTCCAAATCTCTAACCATAATGATAAAATAGCCTAATAGAGTTGGTCTTGGTTAAACCTGTTTCACATTGATTAAAATAAAAATACACATTTGGGGAAAAAAAAAAAAAAAAAAAAAAAAAGGCAAAGGAAAAATTTTCTTACTAATTGATTAAGTCATAGAAAGCTGGAGTGTCAGCTCAGTACATATATATAAGAGCCCAGTATGCTGAAGGCTGCAGGTGCCCACGAATCAAATCCAGGAAAAAAGGATGATGGTTTAACCACTATAATTAGTCGTAAAAGGTACTTTTTTCTCTAACTATGCGCAGATAGAGTAGGCCCTAGAGGTGTGCATGATAAAAAAATTCCTAAAATTTTTTCCAGGTCTGATGATGTTGGGATTTGTGTCAGACATCCACTGTCACTGCATTGTCAAAAGCATTCTGTCGATGTTCAGGTCAACAATTAAAGTGTTTCATCCTTGAGATATTTATGCTGCTAGGAGAATTAGGAGTTATAGATATTATGCTGTGCTTTTGCAAATCTAGCATTGAAATGGGAGTATGAGATAAAACAGATGAACACCAAGAGCTTCAAGGACCATCTTGGCTTGTGGCACCTTAGCAAGACTCTATTGCGCAGAAACTGCAATCATAGGTTTAGCTCAATGATAACAACATGAATAACAACTTTTTTCCTTAGTCTTTCATGTTCAATATGCAGCACTTTCCCAAAGGGTGAAAATGCTATACCATTTCTTGACACAAACATAAAGAAGGATTTCTTTTAGTCACTAAAGAAATGTTTTGTTCTTCTCCAGCTTTTACACTGCAGTCAGTGCTGTGAGGTCCATGGATCCACAAGCACCACAGACCTAGTCACAGCTTTTCAGACAGACATGCTTGGTAGCCAATGGAGAGAAGGGCTCCTGCAGAGAGTGATTCATCTCCAGACAGGTGCCTAAGTTAGTTGGATATGTCAGCCTCTGGAGAGTGATATCTCTTTTCACTAGATCACAGAAGCAGTTCAGAGGATGGGCTGAGCTTACATGGCTAGGCCTTCCTGTGGCTTAAGTGTAGATGAGATGAACCCCACTCAACCTGTACAGCATTCTTGCAGTCTCTCTGCAAAGACAGGTCTTCACATTGACTCTACATTTTCCTGATGTTGTTTGGGAGGATATTTTGGTTGTTGTTGGGAGGAAGATGGGGAATATGATTCAGTAGTTTGATTATGAAACAGTAGTTTCTTGGTTTGTGTTTAGGGTGGTTTTTTGCCCTATAAAATGTAAGAACTGCTTTGATAACTCTTTTTCCCTCAATTCGCTATGTCTTATGCACAAGAATAACTTTCATTTATTGGCAGTAGATAAATGCTCAATTGTATTTTTTACCAGCAGTCCTGGTTAACTGCAGAAGTTCCAGCTGACTGGAAATTAGCAAACATAGCACCCAAAGACGGGTTGGAAGGGTGATCCAGGCAACTACAGACCTGTCAGTCTATCCTCTGTTTCTGAAAAAGGTTATGGGAGAGATCATCCTGAGTGCCATTACACAGCACATGCAGGACCACCAGGGGGTCAACCCCAGCCAATGAATTTACAAGAGGCAGGTCCTGCTTGATCAACCAGATCTCCTTCTGTGACAAAATGATCCACTCAAGAGATGAGAAAAAGGCCATGGATGTTGTGTAACTAGATTTCAGCAAAGCATTTGACACTGTGTTCCACAGCATCTTAGAAAAACTGGCTGCTCACAGCTTGGATGAGTGGATTCCTTGAAAATAAATTGGGTGGGAGTGTTGATCCGTTTTGAGGGGAAAAGGCTCTCCAGTGGGATGTGCACAGGCTCGAGCAATGGGTCAAGGACAACTACATGAGGTTCAATAAGGTGAAATGCCAGGTCATGCACTTGGGTCACAGCAATCCCAGGCAGTTCTACAGGCTGGGGGAAGAGCGGCTTGAGAGCTGTTTGGCAGAAAGGGACTTGGGGGTGCTGGTTGACAGCCATGCTAATATGAGCTGGCATCTTGTCCAGGTAACCATGAAGGCCAATGGCATCTTGGCCTGTATAAAGACTAGTGTAGTCAGCAGGGAAGTGATCACCCTGCTGTGGTCAGCATTTGTGAGGCTGCACTTTGAGTACTGTGTTCAGTTCTGGCCCCTCACTTTAAAAAGGACAATAAAGTGGTGGAGGGTGTCCAGAGAAGCACAACAAAGCTCATGAAAGGACTAGAGAATGTGTTTTACGAGGAACAGCTGAAGGAGCTGGGTTTGTTTAGTCTCAAGAAGAGGACACTCAAGGGAGACTTTGTCACACTCTACAACTCCCTGAAAGGTGGTTGTGTGGAGGCCAGTCTCTTCTACTGTGCCTGCAGTGACAAGACTAGAGGGAATGGCCTTAAGGTGAGATGGGGGAGATTCAGATTAGCTATTAGAAAAAAACTTTTTATTCTTAGGTTGTTCAGGCATTGGAATAGGTTGCCCAGGGAGGTGGAGTCACCATCCCTGCAGATGTTTTAGAGGTGTCTGAATCTGGTGCTGGGTGATGTGGCTTAGTGGTTTAGGGGTTACAGTGGCAGTGCTGGGTGGACAGTTGGATTGGATATTCTTGAGGGTCTCTTCCAACATTGATGATTCTATGATTCTATTGTTAAATATGGCAAATTTCTCATTTTTCACCATGTATTTCCTCAGCTTCAGACAGGCTGCATCTAGACTACAGAAAGCTTGACTGTTTCCACATTTCTATTAAGTTGAAAAGCAGGTAATGTCCTAAAATAATCACCTTCCTAGAGAACCAATAAAAAATCCAAGAGGGAAATACCATGCTAACAAATTCACAATAAAAATGGGTCCAAACACAGACTTTGAGTGCGTATGTCCACAATAATGAGATCTGGAAAAAAAATGAAATTATGAATCTATGTTTAAATGGCTTTTCCACTTACTGTTACAGAAAACATAAATTATACACTTTGTAACCATCTGTAATGTCAGTAACAGCAGCTGCTCCCAATTTACTGTACAGTGCTATTGTACATATTATTTGCTTTGGAAATTGCTTTTGGTTTCTAGAACGACATTTGATGGTTTTATTTTATATTTTTAAATGCATTCCACCAGTTTACTAAGCTATAACTAGTTAGTAGGAATTACTCTATACTAACAGTGTTTTTGTAGTAGTTATTTCCTTTTTGCCATCTTCTATAAATGTTTATTCGATATGTTAAGTACATGAGAGAGGTGTTTGAGTATGTATATATGTGTAAATTTACATTCTGGCATAGGGTGACACAGTCTGGTTTCCAGATATTTGGGGAAACTGGTTTGTAATCACTTCTGTTAGTCTGACTACACATCATTTAGATATCTTATCATCTATGATAATTTCCTAACTGGAAAAGACAGCCCTTAAAAGAATTAAAATGCCAAAGAGAGCAGATGTAAAACCTGTTTAGAGGACAGTATTTCAGGAAAAGGTCAGGAAGGAGGAAGAGATAATTACATTTCAAAAAAATTTCAGTGTTTTCTATTGTAAACTTCCTCAAAGTTCAATAACACAGAATTTTTAGGTTTCTTTTAGGTATCAGTCATGTTCTCACATAGTACTTCATGGGGACTTCATACTGCAGGCTAGTATGGAGGTTAGAAGTATGTTCTGCCCTGATTCCTGGTTGTCACAAGCTAGGAAAACAAACTTGTATTAAGGAAAAGGTTTCAGACAGTTTTTACTGGAATGGTACATTACTCATAGCTAGTGATGGATAATAAAAGATAATCTTGACTTCAAAATTTAATCAATTGACTCCATTCTTGAACAAGGACTATAGCATTACACTCTTGTTGTCTGACATAAAAATAATTGATGGACTGGATAAATATTCAGTTTTTTTCTGGAAGATATCAAGAATGTTCATCAGAAACATTCTGTACAGTGTCAGCCTTATACCTTTGTGGCTCTGTGAATGGTAGCTGCTCCAGGCGATTAAAGATCAACCTTCACATTCTTTCATTTTACAGTCAGCAAGAAATGTTTTGCAAAAAGATGTTGTAATAGATGACAGAGCCTCAAAAGGTCTCTTCCACTAAACTTTTAGAAAGTTCGTGATTTAAATCATTGGAACATATTCTTTAGTTTAATAATGTCTTCTTTTCTGTTGTACTTTCATTAGGTAACTTCTGTAAATTTGATAATCTATTTTCCTACTCAGTGTTCTCCTTCTGCCTCATTTTTCTGTCTTTTTTTCCCTGCTCTTTTTTCCTTTATTTCCCATATTTACTATCAAATTTTATTTTTATTTTTCCCTTTTTCCTCACATTTCAATATTACATTTTACATTCTAATGGTGGGTGGATTTGGTGCTTGGGCACAGTTACAAAGGATTACTTGGAAGTTATTTATCATCTAACTAATACAACTGCTCATAAATTATCTCCCAGAACTCCACAGAAACTAAGTGCTTGGTGAGTCAATACTTGAAATCACCATTCTCAGAAGTCTGTGAGAGTGTTATTTGTTTATTTATTTATTTCCTTTCCAATCTGTCAAAGCTTACTGAGTGAAAAAACAGAGCTCCACTGACTTTCAGTTCTATTAAGAAGTTGGTTTGGCTGGTTTGGAAGTGTTCTTTTTTGTCTCCAAGGTTTCCAAGATGATATATTTCACAAAGGATAAAGGTATTACACAAATAGTTAACCAAAGTAGAAATAAGTGTTAATTATTCCTCTTAAAACAAAATAGAAAAATAACAGAAGCAATTTGGGGAGAAAAAATCCACAAAAATAATGAACAAACAAGATATTAATCTTATCCTGAAGGTAGCTGGCACTTGGACTTCCTTCTGCCATTCTCAGAATTTAGTAATTTAAACTATTGGTTTCCAGGAGAAACCAAGTTGTTTATGTCCCTCCTGTATATCCCCTCTCTTTCATGTATTATCCCCAACAGGAAGGATGGAAGGAAGGAAGGAAGGAAGGAAGGAAGGAAGGAAGGAATACCTGAAATAAATATTTAGTTGGAATTTTTGTAAGTAATTTATATGGTGAAAAATAGTATTTCTTTATTTTGATAAGATGAACATACATTATAAAAGTGACAAAATGTGAGACATAAAATGTCTTTTCTACTGGTGTTAAATACATAAAGAACAACTGAAATACCAGAAATATTGGAATTCAAGTATTACCAGAGGAAAAGAAAATAAAATAAAGTCAAATAAAATTTGAAGTTCCTTTTTACAGTTATGAATATAAGAATGTTATACCTTACAAAGAACATATGTCTGAAAGTATCCGGGACTGGGCTCAGAGCTGCTGTAGTTGTTGCTATTCTTCCTCTATCCAAGCCTCTCTGTGACCTTCAAAGAGTCCTTCATGCTCCCTATCAGCAAAACAGAGACAATGATATTTAGAGAAGAAATCTGCTGCTACAGCACTTCAGCTGTCGATCTCATCCTAAGAAGGATTCCCAGGCTGCAGGTGATTATAACTGTGGGAACACATTTCTGGTAAAGACACCACTATGGTGAGACATTAAGCTCATCTCCTGCCTTTAAAGTTCTGGTGCACGTCCCTTCTTGTGAGAGGTGTTAACAGCTGAGTCCTAGCCATGTTCTGTCTCTGTTTAAAGCTCTCCCAAATCCACTTGCAGCTGGATAAAGAATTTATTTCCTATGACCCCTGCGGGAGGGCAGAGTGTGATACTGAGCTGTCATCATGTTCCTTTCAAAGGAGTGTGGCATTCGGATGGGATCTTGGCAGCTCTCCTGTGTGCGTGTGCACGTGTAGGCATACACATCTGCTACTCGATTCCTTGATTCTTTACAGCTTGTGCAGTCACTTGCTCTTCTATAAAGTGAAAGCAGAATGGGGAAAAAATTGCTGTGGCAATATTTTTTCTGTAGATGGAAACAACCATATGTAGGGCAAGGCAAAGGCAAAGCCAGGGTAGATACTACGAAGTATTTCATGGAGCCAGGGATTGTTTGTGCGTAGCATTCTTCACTTAAGCATTGTGGTTTTTCTTTTGTAACACATTTTTTGAGCCTATGCATTGCCACAAGCCTACCGACTGCAAAACACAGCTACCATTTTGTGTTCTGGAGCCATAAACAAGACTTATTCCAGGAAACCTGCAAGAGACTTCACTGTTCTTTGTAGGTTTTATTAAAGCTAATCTAAAGTAAAAATTAGGGGCTCCAAGACCTTTTACATCACACTTTGAAGTACTGTCTCCTACAAATGCTGCAAAGACTCGAGGAACAGGTAGAACAAATGAGATACAAATATAGTTTTGAAAATTAATTATGAAGAAAATGGCAGTATTCTTGACGACTGAGCTCATTAACAAGGGATAAAAAAAAAGATGACAAGACGGAAAAATCTATGTCAGAGACTCAGTGTAAGTACATTGCTTAGCTAAGCAAAATCTCTTTTCAATGGAACAGTAAACATCAGCACGCCTTCAAAGAACAATAATAAAAATTTTTGAAGCAAAAGATTGTTCTCAGTAATTAGAAGCACAGATGTTATTTGCTTCAGTCTTCTAATACTTTTTTCAAAGAGTAATTTTTTCAGGTAACTGAAAGCATTAAGAATTCTGATAGAGCATGAGAGGATTGCTGCCACACAGGTTCCCTGTGGATATTCAATGGCTTAATTGAACTGAACTGGTAACTGAACTTTAACTGGTATCTTCTAGTAGAGAATGCTTAAGTGTTCAGAACTAAATATATTCACCTTTCATTTAAATTCTGTGTAATTTTTGTTTCCCTCAAAAAAGCACTTCAGCCTTTCCACTCTGTATCTCAATATTTATTCTGGAAAAGCATCCATCTTTATCCTCCTCTTCAGTTTCCATTTAGCCACTAGTGACATCCTTAAAAACCAATTCTCTGCTGCCTAGACTGTAAGACCCTGCATACAAGGTGTTGGACCTGAATCCTGCCAGGAGCTAATTAGTTACTTTTAGCTCTTGTTCAAGTTAATATTTCTGAGAGTTTCAGACTGTGCCAGGAGAAATACTTTCTTATTACAAGAGCATGATCCTTTAGTTTCAGAGCATGCTGAGAAGAAAAGACCCTACAAAACAACAAATAACTTGACAGATTACATAGCAATACAGACCTGGACATATACATTACAGGAGTGGTCACCAGACAATGCAGCATATTTGTCTCTTTCTCTCAATAAGGAAAAATTATTTGTATATTATGTAGTAGCTCCAAAAGGAGATTAGAAAGTCAGATTTGTACCACAGTAACAAAGAGATCATGGTGAAGACAGACAAATATAAAATACTCAGGATCAAAAAAATTCACCCTTTAGCTTACTCAGGATGGTCTTGTAGTAGAGATGCCCTTGAAGTTCATATCGTTTCTCTGCATCCACATAACGGTTTTAAGTTTCCCACAGCACTGGTGGGTAACCTGCCAAGCTACTACCTATTCCCTCTCTCTTCAGATTTTTGTTTATTTTGTACTTTTTTCTTTTCTCAAAGGAAAGGGAGTAAAAAACATGTCTTGGTTTAACACGGAATTTTGGAGAGGAGCTTAATTCCAGATTATGATTCATAGTTCAAAAACCCAAAAGAAAGAAGCTTAGAGATACTTACTCAACTCTGCCTCCTTTTACCAGGTAATTCCCAGCCTTTTCTCAGCACATCAGTGAAAATTAGCTCAAATAGTGCCTTACTTAGATAGTTTCTAAAAATTCTTTCCTCTATCCTATAAGATATATAAATCTTATCAACTAATCTAGAGTTAACTGAAGGTTAGGCATGAATTATTGAAGTAAATAAATATGTTTGATGATCTGCCTCATAAATCATAAGCTTAAAAACCCTCCACAAAAACTCTCGCCTAAACCCAAGAAAACAAAGAAGGACACCCCAAGGACTTGCCTAAGAAGAATTCACCATGCCATGAACACCTCTGGATATTTTATTTCTCTAGTGCTCAGGGAAATTCACCTTTACTCCACATTCTGCAGCTGTACTAATGAACTTGGGCACATCAACTGTTTGCTTGGCCCCGTTTCTAATAGCACTGTAGTGGAAAGTATTTTCAGTCTAAGGGAATCACCAGTAAATGCTCTAGAAGAACAACTTCTTTATCCCTTACAAATATGTAACGGCAGGGCATGATAACACTCTTCTTTTGTTCAGAAAGGAGGCATTCACACTAGAAGGATGTGTGGTACAGTTTGACAGATAAGTATATCACTCTGTTTAAATAGTTTATTTTTCTTTGTTGCAAAAGGCTCAAAGGGGTGTATACCCAGCCCCTACAATAATAACACTGTAGTTTAGAGGCTCCTTGCAAGGCAGGTAGAGTCCCGATTTCATTGCACTGCATGAGTTCAGTGTTCAGTGGGAAAAATATTAACCAATTTTTATTTTGAAAATCCAACTTATTTAGTACATGCCAAACCAAGATAAACATTTTCAAATATGTTCAGCATATTTTTTGGGGTAAGAAAAGACATTTTAAGACAGGAAAATTCAGCTTGTTTTTCAAAGCATAAATCAAATATGTAACAGAGAACAAAGAAAACAGAATTTTTAAATTTGTAGAACACAAGTTATACTAAAATATGTATAGTGTGAAAACAACATTTTCACATTTCTTCAGTGCAGTGTGCAGGAGAGATTTACTAGGAGATGAAAGGAAATGTACTACATGATACCGAAATTGACTTTTCCCCTTAGTGATTGGGTCTCGTAGAAATGTACTAGCTGCTGAGGCTGGCAGGCTTTTAAAATTCCATGCCTGCAGTTCAGAAATAATTTTTTGGAGGGAATAATTGAGAGTATGACAGTTTGTCTACAAATATGTCACTATGTGTTTACTTCACCGTGTGTCAATTGGATTAGTTCCTTATTCAGGGAGAAGAAGCTGAATCAGCCATTGCAGATTGCCTGCTGCCTCATCTGCCTCTGCAGCCTGGAAAGGACCCCTCCTGCTACCAAGGAAAGCAGAGAGTAAAAACCCAAATACCATGCCCTTGACTTGATTATGGAAAAAAAACAGGTTAGTAATAAATTAAATGGGCTTCTATGGAGACAGCTGTTAGCTGTATGCCTCAATTTACCCATTTTCTGCAGAATAGTTTGTGTAGGTGTCAGAGGAATCTCAATAGTTCACCAATTACTGGAAAACTCTTTGAGTTAAATGTTTGGCTGAATGATAGCTGGATGTTTTTTTAATTCTTCTTTTCCCTCTGCAAACAGCTGATGCCTGCATTAAGCTAAGATCAAATGAAAAATGTATTCAGCATTTCAGAGATACCCAGAAGCAAAATAGCAGTATCAGGAGATAAGCTTTCTTATGCTTCCTTTGTATATGTCAGCTTATATTATCCTGGGCAATGTATCATCCTTCCCAGTGTACTTAATATTATAATGAAAGTGGATCATTAATGTGGAAAGTCACGAGACTGTTTCTTTCATATGCAAAATAAATCACATGCAACCACACCTCTGATGTGAACTTTTGAACGCGGAAGCTGCAAAAATTGCTTTTTACACAACCCTGAGAGTTTTGATATGGCCTACTACTGGCTTTTTTTCCCAACAGATGAAAAATATTCCTGGTCATGATCAGAAACTACCACACTAACCTGTGATAGCTGAATCGTGGAAGGTATATATGACCCCTTTCTAAAATGTTTGTTCTGATTTCTTTTAGTATGAAGATGCAGCACAGAAGTGGAAAACTCAATAGAAATATTCCTTAATATCCTAGGAGGGATAAATATTACTGTAAAAAAGAATTGTACCTCTCTTACTGTTTCTTTGTCTTTAACTCTCTCTAAGGTACAAATCCTTTTATTTCTCTAGCTGTGACTTCTTTTTCGCCCCTTTTATATTGGTATCTCCATGTCATTGTGGGTTGTTTTTCCTTTTTTTTTGCTGCTTTTTAGTGTTTGTTTGTTTTGTATTCATTTAATTTATATATATTTAATAGAATGGGAAAAAAAAAACCAACATTCAAAAAGACCAAAAAAAGGGGCACAATTAAGCACTGAATGCATCATGCAGACTCTAGGGTACTGCTATCGGCTCCAAGAGGCTAATTCTTCTTTCTTAGAAGCCAGTTAGTGTAATTAGAGATTTCTGTGACAAAAAAAGTAGTATTTTGCTTTTTTATTATGATTTTAGTTTGGGGGATTTGATTTGTTTGGGGTTTTGCATGTGGTTTTGCTTGTTTGTCTGTTGCCGTTTAAATTCTAAATACAATACTCCAATTATACTCAGCAGAAGAGCAGTTTCATTGCTTATCACAGACATTTCACCTGAACTACGTGGAGCAGCCAGGATAAGGTTAGCTTCCTCTGAGCTATTTTGTGACAGTCTTTTTAGGAAAATGTTTCACCCTTGTATAGACTACGAACATTTTAAAGAAAAATTCAACCCAATCATGAAATCTGCTCCATAGATCACTGCAGATTAAAGTTAACATGCTAGGATGTGGCAACGAAATATTTTTGACAAGTAGATAAAAAGGGCCAAATTTCTGTGAAAGAAAGGGGAGAAAAGAAGAGAAGAGAAGAGAAATAAAAGGATCAGTATTCCTGAAGAATCCACAAATCACTTCTCCAGATCACTCAGAAGAAGAGTCACCCTGCATAGAAATCACTTAGCAAGAAGCTGAAGGCTTCAGTTTCCAGGATAGGCCCTGAACTTTCTACCACTTACCCAGGAATTCGACAGAGCCTCTAATGTCAGAACTGAATATTAATGAACCAGTCTTTATAACAGCTGTGATAAGATTTGGCTCTTCTGACTCTAAAGATCCCCTTCTTTGAGACAAAGGATATATACAGCCCAAAAGAAATACAGAGCGCCATGTTTAAGGCTGAATTGAAATAAATGTCCTACCAAACTCAGCAAAGTGTGTTGTATTGGTGATGAGTTTAGCAGTTTAGAAATGTATACTTGAAAAAGAGGATCCTCTCTGGCTGCCTTAATATTTCCAGCATATCCCATAATAAGCCTAATGGTTTGCCACGTAATTGGATCATTAGTAAAACGGTGTTCTTGTTCAGTTACAACTTACTATTGGCTTAGAGAAAGGATTTCAAATTTGCATTTAAATGAAATTGAGCAAAGAGTGATAAAGGTTTCAATTAAAAGGCCACCTGTTTTTGTTAATTCATTTTTAATAGGAACAGTAAATATTTTCAGTTGATGCACTTTCTGCTGCAAGATTAGTGCATTCTTCTCTTCTTTATCTCCAGTGTCAGACACCCCTCATTAGAGGAGTCTGTCGTTTTCTCTGACTAAAGGAACCTGTCTCAAGCTTTATGAATCTGTTGGTACAAGACAAATAATAAAATAAACCAAAGAGCTATTTAGAAAATGCAAGCAAAAACACCCCAACGTATGATCAAAGTAAATTCTGTAAATAATTTACTTCAAAAAATCAATTAGTTCGAAGGCTGGGGGGAAGCTGGTTCCTCAAACAAAACACTCAAATTCTTTCTTCATTTACACTCTTCTTGGAGGTTACTGATCTCACTTGGGCACACTGGTATGAAACAGAAGTAGTCTTCCATGTCATAATTATGTAATGCAATTAAAACTTAAGGATTACAAATATGTAAAACACAAATCATGACAAGCAGCTTTTGTGAAGTATAAATCCAGCTGGTGTTCATGGGGTATAAGCTTCAACTGGCATCTGGAAACATTAAATCTTTCTATAAAATGTCTTCCTTTGATGCTAAATTTTTCACTTTTTGGTCTTGTCTTATAAGTTTATGGGTATAGTTTTGTTCAGTTGCCATTAGAAACATAGAAGCTCATCTTGCTTTTCTAATATTTTTGAAATAATTTGTTGGCACAATTGCTTCTGTTTTCCATTTACTGTAACCATAACTACTAATTTGCTAACAACTGGTACACATCTGTTACAACACAAGCCTAAAATCCAAAATATCCACAACAACAATTTGCGGTGGACACCCTACTCTTTGGGAATGCAGTGTAAGCATTTAAATAAAGAATTGAAGCATTTAATTAGTGTGTGCTTGTTTCTTGCTAGCAGGACATCATAGTAGCAAATAAATGGATTAAGTTTCTTGTAACACAAGCTGGGAGACATCTTCACAGTTGCTTTTCATTCTCAGATGCCTATTTAAGGGAAGCGCAGGGGTCCAATCCCACCTTAAAAAACTTTATCTTTGATTTAAATTATGACTGGTTTTTAATGCTATGTGGTTTTCCACAACGAACTGAAAGAGGGATTATGTTTTCCATTTCTGGTTGAATGAAGAAAGAAATTAACAGAAATGTAAATAGAAGATATTCTAGTGAAACTGCAGGTTAGGGGATTTATCCCCTATTTATTACAAGTTAAACATTTACAAAAGAAAATAAACGCTGCAGAACTCTCTCTCCTTGCCTCTTCCCCCCTCTTGGGCCCCTTCCTCTGTATGTGTTTCTGATCGACATACTCATATAATTTGTTTGTTTTTATATTTTCTGGATGAAGGAATATATTAGGAGTCTTAAATAATTGATTTTTACTTGGCTCAGGTTCTACTTCTTAACTGGTAGTTGCTGCAGTTGTTTTCTTTTAGTGCTTGCAAAGCTGAACTAAAATATCTCTTGAAGTCAAGTTCAGCATGAGTACATGTTGCAAATGGTTTGAACCTAATGTTCTGCCATTAAATAAATATTTTAATATTTTCCTTTAAAGTTAGGTTTATCGGGTTTGCATGACAAGGCTTTAGTAGTCAGGGGGGCCTACACAGGAGGCTTTTAAGAGAAGATCGTAGAACCTTTCCCCATGTCTGACAGAGCAAATGCTCCAGCTGGAAAAAAAACCTACACAACTTCAGACAAAAATGAGGAGTGAGACTATGTGAGAGAAACCCTTCGGGCACCAGGGTCAGTACAGAAGGAAGGGGAGGAGGTGCTCCAGGCACCCAAGCAGCCGTTCCCCTGCAGCCGCTGCTGCAGACCACGATGAGGCAGCTGTGCCCCTGCAGCCCATTCATGTCCACAGGGGAGCAGAGATCCACCTGCACTCCCTCCATGGGGCACCCTGCGCCAGAGCAGGTGGGTGCCTGAAGGAGACTGTGACCCTGTAGGACTCCCATGCTGGAGCAAGCTCCTGGCAGGACTTGTGACCCCGCAGAGGCCCTACTCTGAAGCAGCTCATGATGAACTGCAGCCTGTGGGAAGGATTCATGTTGGAAAAGTTCATGAAGAACTGTTTCCTGTGGGGCCATCTCCGCGCTGGAACAGGGGAAAAGTGTGAGGATTCTGCCCCCCTGAGGAGGGAGTGGCAGAGAAAATTTGCGATGAACTGACCACAACCATTCCATGTCCCCCTGTGACACTTCAAGGAAGAAGGTAAAGAAGTCAGGAGTGAAGTTGAGCCCAGGAAGAAAGGAGGGATGAGGGGAAGGTTAAGATTTGGTTTTATTTCTCATTAATCTATTCTGATTTGTTTGATAATGTATTAACTTTCCCCAAGTTGAGTCTATTTTGCCTGTGATGCTAATTGGTGAATGATCTCTGCCTGTTCTCACCTTGACCTACAAACCTTTTGTTGTTTTCTGTCTCCTGTTCAGCTGTGGGAGAGAAATAGAGTGGCTTTGGTCAGCACCTGGTGTCCAGCCAGGGACAAGCCACCACAGAAGGCTAAAGAAAATGGAACAAAGCATATAAATAACTGATTTCAGTTCAGGTCTAAGGGTCAAAAGACTATAAATAGCTACTATGCCTATAGAGAAGGGACTGTTATTATGCTCTCCAACCCAGTTCAGAGGACTCAGTGCTCTTTCTCTCGTTCCCCTGGTAAAGCAGTATACGAGTTAATTATTGCTGTAGCTGTTACAGTTTAAACTGAATGGGGAAAAGAGACTGCATGAAAATCAAGCTGAAGTACTGAGAAATAGCAGCTTTTTACTCCATGGCTGTCTGCAGCCCTACAATATGGACATCTAAGATATTGACCCGATCACTCTAAAGGTCATAACATGCTCTGGGACTGAAATGGCAAGTGCAGAAGGATATGTACTAATCCAACTCCTGCAATATTAAATATCTAGGTATATATTGCAAATTTAGAAATGCACATTACCTTTATTTAAAGGTATTAAAGGGTGGAGTTAAGTTATTTTTTTTTTTAGTAAAGAACTAGATTCAATAAGCAGCTAGGTTTTCTGTAGCATTTACCACCTACCTCCTATAAAAGCGTAATTAGGGATATCACCAAGTGGAAAACTTGGAAACCCAAACACAATGAAGTTGCATTAAAGAAATAACAATTCTACTTTCATTTGCAAAATTATTTCTTAATTTAGTTTTTAAATTGTTTAATAGGTTTTGGCAATTTGAACTTTCAACAGAAATACACAAGTTTTACTGACAAGCTTTTTTTTCCCCCTAAAGAATGCTTTATAAACCTGTCCATAGACACAATTCTATTATCTCAAATTCTAAATAACTAATTTTTACCGATGGAAAAAGACAAGTATTTCTCAGATCAGTCCTCTTTTTTGAGGGGAGAAAAAAATTTATGGTCATCACATTAAATATTTAGATATTTGGATAATTGCACATTATTCACAGTGATGATAGTGAACCATTTCTGAGGAAAAAAAAAACTGGTGATGAACAGAATTCATATACTTCTAATTGTGACACCTATTGGCCAACAGGGGAAAATATTTAAAATCTCATTTTGCTGATTTCTGAAAATAAATCTGAAGGGTAACCTATAATTGATAGTTTAAAACCCCAGAAACTCCTTTTTCAAAGAAGACTAAAGTAAGTTCAGAGTACTGTTTTTTATTTTTGGGTTAGGATTTTTTTTGTGATTGGTTTGTTTATTTGTTTGTTCATTTACGGCAGTTTTTTATTTGTTTGTTTTGTTGGTTGACTAATGAGGAGTCTTGACAGTGATTTGAGGTTGGGCTGAGAGCACTTTTGGCACTGATATCCCCTAATATTACAGCAGTGAATTTGTGAGCCTCACCTGAATAACACAATGGGATAGGAATTTATCCTGGTAGGTTGTTGGCAGTTAGCAGGGAACAGTGACATGGCAGATAAATCTACCATTATGTGGCTCTGCCAATTGCTGCTTACCCCGTTGCATGGACAAGATAAACACAAATGTAGTAGGCGTGTTGATGTCATTGGGTTGAGTGGTACCATTCCTTTCAGCTTCTCTGCCCTGCTCTAAATCAGTAAAGAAGCCATAAACCACACATTGCATTTAAGCCACCCTTTGGGCATCTGTCCATCTCAGGAGCAATGCTAGCTAGAATGGGAAATTTAACCTTACCTTTTTCTACTAGCGATGACTTTTTGATTTATCCTTGTCATGCAGGAGGTTTAAAACACCTGAAAGTTAGTTTAACACACTCTTAAGACTAGCAGAGGGCAGGGGGTAGGACAGGAATTTTAATACTTTGTCAAGTAGAGGTTAATGATATTATCTTCTGCTAATTATTTTTCCTTGGAAACTTTATTTTGCCCTGTCTTGCTGTTCCCATTTCAGCTTAGTTCATTGCATAGGTACCATTGAAACTCTTCAAATTGATCCAAAACATGCGTGACCCCATACCCTTCTTTGTTCATGTAGTGGGAATAACACACCTCAGAAGAGTTATAGTTCAGCATGGTATTGAATTAATCAGAAAACTTTGGGAAGAAATCTCTTGCTCAGCTTTAATTAGGATTAACCAGTCAGAGGTCATAGTCTGCTCTGGTTAATACCACTTCTACCACCTGAAATATAAATGGATTATAAGATTAAGCCTAGTTCCTGAATATGTTAAAAACATATTATACCTGCAGATGATATTATAGTTAAAAAAAAAATTATGAGAGAAAGGCTTCAGATACTGTTGTATTTTTATTTTTTTAATAGAGCTTAGCTCCACTTTTCTTTAACAATAGCTTAAGAAGATTTTACCTCCTCACATCCTTGATTCACATCATATACGCAGAATACCTCATACATCCAGTCTGGGTTTCATCAAAGAATTTCATTATCACTTCCAAATTGTGTTGTTTTCTCAAAAAAACCCCAAAAAAACCAACCAAACAAACAAAAAAACCCACTAACATTTTGCCTTCAATAATATGGGAAATAGATAACACAAATTTTTTAAGGTCTGGTAAATCTTCAGAAGTCATTATGATAATAGTAAAGAAAAATGGATGTCAGTTACACAAGCAGTTTAACATTGATGGCAATTGCAAGACACCGTTCACTTTTACAAAAACACGCTGAACTCACATTTGAAAAATTACGTGATGGAAATAAAAAGAGAAGAAGTAAATTGCAAGCATAAAGCCATATGCAAGAAAAATGCTTGGCCATCTAAGCAAAGAAAGGAAGGGAAGGTGAACAAGAGTATGGACGGTTTTGTATGTGCACATAAGACAGAATGTATATATAGACACATACAATTATGTGTTAAAAGATATGCATTCCATATAGGTGAAAAAATATGTGATTGTCATAGTATATGCTGTCATAATTCCGTCATAGTTGCATGCATTTTTCTCGGAAGTCCAGAAAATATGTTTCAAGTTCAAAGAGTCGTATAGATAGTGTAGAGCTTACTCGTTACCTATAAGTGATCATGATTACACAAGAAATTAATTTAATGTCACGATTAAAAGCACTATTGGAAATCAGGTTTGCTCCTGAGCTCAATGAGAACTCAAAGAGAGTGCAAAGATTTTGATGGAGACCTTGACCTAGTGAGCATCATTTAATGTATTGCAAACAGTTCCTCTTTTCCTGTCAGCTTTCGGTATGGAATGTGCAGATTCTATACTGAACTCTCTACTTTTCTACACTTTTAATCAAATTCCCTTCTCCTCAACATTATCTGAGATCCCCTATGAAGTGGAGATGTTTCACTTTAAGCAGCCCCAACATTAGAAGAGTTAGTCTTTGCCCAATACGAAGGTCAGCTGAAACTAATGCATTATCTACTCTCCTGCAGCATTTGTAATATTTGTCCCATGTGGAATAATTTAAATAATATCTGAACATGACCAAATACTTTATAATTAACACATACACGCGTATTTAATGTATTTTTTATCTAACATTAAATGTTAGAGGAACCTCCCTTCCCCTACTCCACAAATAATTTTTTGGATAAAGAAGGTGGTTAAGCTTTCTCTACATAAGATTCAAGCTAAAATTAATTGATTCAGGTCAACATTTATATCAGTTTAGGACTACACCCAATACAGATCTAAGTCCAAAATGAAAGGAGAGGTGGATGGAAATTATGTGATCCTGGATATATTACCTGCTGTGGGAGTGCCTGCTGTGTTGGATATTGTTAATGGAATGGCAAAAAGCCCCTTAATCTCCCTGGTAAATCTCCAATTTATCTCAGTTGTTGCGGTTGTCATTAATTTTAACACTTTGCTTGGGGTTGTCTAAAGCTTCAAATGAACTTTCATGCAGGAGAAATTCAAGTGAGTTTTGAAAAAAATGAAACATACATATATTTGTTTTCTTCAGAGTCATCAATATCAGTCCATATTGGCAGGAATTACTAAAAAATGGTACTTTTCCCTGGAGATTCACAGTGAATTTTAAGTGCAAAATTCTGATGGTAACAATTAAGGTATCATACAGAATTTCACTGAAAGTATAAGAGGGGTCTTTGTGTTTATTTTTGATACCTGACACAATACTTGTGCCTACTGAAGGTCATTTCCTTTCATACCTTTATGATTTACAATTATATAACTTGTTTTCTATTAAGGCTTTTCTATCAGTTGATCATTTTGTGTCCTTAGTTCATGAAGATGTAGAACTTATTTTGATCCTCATAAATTTTAATTTAAGCTAAAATACAATTTTTCCTTGCTAACACTAGTTTCCTTCAATATTCTCCATTAAGTTTGATTTTAAAATATAATTTTAAAATAAATTAACTGTAGAAAAATGGTATTTGGAAATTATGTACATGTGAAACTGAAAGGTTAGAAAACTGCATAGCCTCTCTGAAACAGATAGGTCTAGGCTCCACCAACTTTCTTATGTCAAAGAAAATACAGGGAAAATGGTTTTCTTTTCAGGCTTGAAAAATATTTTTAGCATATTACATATTTTGTCGCTCACCTACTTATTATTGTTGTTCTTAAATGCATCATTATATTACTATATACTTCCATTTATTGTTTTAAAAGGTATTTTTCAGTTTTACTATTTTCCAACATTTTTTACAAATCAGTTCATGTACATAGGACATTAATTTTAAACTTGGTCTTAACAGATCCATTACTAAGAAGATACCTGTCAAAATTATTCGAAGGATAGAATATTTCAAATCTGGTGAACTTGGCAATGGCGAGGTTTTCACCATACTCAAAAAATTTCAAAATAAGCTATCTGAGTGTACAAAACTAATTTCATATAGAAAAAGTAGAATACTTTCAATCCGTGGAATGATGATCACTTTGTAAATGTGCTTCAATGTTTCAGCATATTGAATTCTGGTAAAGTGAAATACTTTTCATAGTTCTGAAATTGCTTTGGTAGATGAACATAAAATAATTGAAAACTTTTGTTACACAGCTTTTAAAACCAAATAATTTTTTTTTCAATAGTGTACTTTACTGCATTATGCAATATATGAGGCAAGCAATTAACTTCAAGCAAATACTCATTTTCATTTCCCATTAACTCTGTAGTCATAGGGATGTTCTCCAAAATTAATCTTAGGGGTACTGATTGCAAATGATGATATGTTGTCAAAGTTCAAACCAGTTGATTGTAGTATAATTTTTCTTTCTTAAAATACTCCTAATTCAGTTCCATTGATGTCCTGAAGATAATCAAGCAAACTGTGATGTTTGTCTCCTTCCAAGTGCGCATCATGGAACAATGATCACAAATGTCATTGTATTTCTGCTAGATTGCAGCGAAAAATATACAGTTTTCAGCAAATTAACTGCGGGTTTTTTTCATACTAGAAAAAGTTGATATATTGTTTACAATGCATAACGCTTTTGCTTTCTTCGATTCTGTGGATTAATCTTGGAAAATGACAGTATTTGACATTTTTATCCTGAAGTAAACATTATGAAATATTATTGGCAAATTCTGTTTGTTCTGCTTAGTTTGCTTATTTCTAATTATTACTAAGAAAAAAAAGCTAAAATATTCTGTTCCTAGAAGGTGTGGTAGGATTATTCTTATATGGAACTGATTAACCTATTTCCTTGCCTCATTGCCTATGTTACCTGGAATGCAGTATTCACTAAACTTTGCAATAAAACATACAAGCAGCATAAACAGAAATAATTTCCTTTTTCTTATAGCTCCTAATATACTTCTTTTTATTGTACTGTCTCTTTAATAGGGGTTTTCTATGTCTATGCTTTCATTCCAAGTATGTAATTTTGGCACACTAAAAATGATAGTGGTGGGTTTATTTGTTCGTTATTTGAGTTGTATATAATATTGTTACAGACTCAGTGTTTATTTTAAAGACTACATTAAACTACAGGCATGGATGGCCAGATGTAGTGCAAACCTGACACAGAAGCACCGTCTTGTTCAAGTCAGAGCAGGTATTTCCTCAAGCAGTGTGACAAAGGTTCCGCTTCTGAGACCAACAGGAGAAAATGGGGGAATTTAGCCTGTGTTCCACCCACCTCAGTCTGATGAAGTAATGCCCATGTGCACTGAGAAGGACAGACAGACCCCTTTAGAACAAATTGATGATATAACTTGATTTTAAGCCTTTGGGTTCAACCCAAAACCCTTTAAACCTTGTGACACCTCTAGGTCTTCTGAGGCTGTGCTTTTGGTAGCCGTTTTGTCTTGTGAAAATCTGAATTTTTTTACAGCATACACAGTTTTTATTGTTGCTATTGTTATCCTTAAAACTCTGATCACTGTTCAGTTTAGATATTTTTATTTTCAAGAGGCTTTCCCATATAATTATTGTTAAGTGAGCAGATACCCTCGTGCAGTGGCCACTGCTCTTTCCCCTGTTCCCAGGCAAACAGAAAAACATTTTGTACTGGTTAGGACTCATTCAAATATAAGGCAAATAAAAATTTCACTGGATAAGGGAAAGTCAGTGTAGTGATTTTTCAGCTTAGGATTTTTAAGTCATGTAGGACATTTGCATCTCTTCTATGCCTTCAGATGAGTCGATATACCACTAGAAGCACTGGCAAGCTTGCACGTGTGAAACCATGATTTTTTACGTCAATATGAGGACAAGAAAGACCAAAATAATAGTGATCTGTGTCACAGGAACTAAATATCCACTAGAATATTTATGACTGTGATTTTTTTAATACTCATTATCCTGTCCTACTTTTTCTAGTTTTAAAATATATTCATTATGAATTATGAGGTTTTTTTTCTCATTTTGCAAGAACTGTAGCACAAGATCTAGGCTCCAGCTTGGTTTCTTTTAGATCCACAATACAAGGATTAAACTTATGAAGCCCACAAAAGGGTATTTTTACCCAGGCATGAATTTCATCCTATCTAACTAAATTTACAAAGTACTAAGAACAGAAAACTATCTTCCACTCTGAATTTCCAACAACACTATTTAGAATTACAGTCATCTTCTGCAAATATCAGTGTTTGTATCACAATATATTTTCAGTAATCTTTAGGTGTTTTTTTATGTGTGCCTTCTCTTTTCCTAAACTTAAATTTTATGAATTTTGCCTAAAGGAAGTTATATCAGTAAATCAGTACAGTATAATTTTTTTTCACTTTGTAATTTATTTTTTAACGCCATTGTTTTGAGTTACACACCTAAGATGTTCTCTATCCTCTAATAATTTATCAAATGTATTAATAATCTAGTTATTATTCATTACATTTCTATACCAATGAAGTAATTTATTAAAGCCAAGAGTGTGCCTTTGTGGCCAAGAAGGCCAATAAGTGGGGTTCATGAGGAAGAGCATTGCCAGAAGGCCTAGGGAAGTGATCCTGCTCCTCCACCCAGCCTGGATGAGGCCACATCTGGAGTGCTGTGTGCAGCCCTGGGCTCCTCAGTACAAGAGAGACCTGCAGCTCCTGAAGCAGGTCCAGCAGAGGGTCCAGACTGAGGGAGTGGTGCCAAGCAATAGGACAAGAGGCAATGTGCAGAAACTGATGCACAGGAATGTCCACAAGGATATGAGACAGATCTTCTTAATTGTGTGTGTTACTGAGCACTGGAACAGGTTGCCCAGAGAGATTACAGACTCTCTCTCACTGGAGATATTCAAGAAGTACAATTCTGTGCTCTAGGATGACTCTCCTTCAGCAGGAAGGTTGGACCAGATGTCCCACTGTGATCCCTTCCAGCCTGACCCATTCTGTGATTCTGTGACTGATTCTTTAAATAGCTGCTGCCTGTAGTCTGGGCAGATCTCCCAAAAATCCATGAAAAATCCCAGAACTTTAGGCCCTAATTGTAAGCACAAAATATACAGCACTCCAAGCTTTCTTGGGAAGTTTCCAACAAACTGAAATATTCAGAGCTTTGCAAAATCACCATACTGTTGATTTACTCTTGAATTCTTTTGTTCAAATTGACAATGATGGAGTAGAAGCTTTGTTGTCGATAACATATTGAGATATGTGCTTTAAATTTAATTAGGGCAGCTTGCTGAAAACTATAGATAGCGGGTTATATGCCTTTTATATGAAAAAAGAGAAGTAAGAAATAAGGAATAAAATAAAACTGTCAAATGTTCTCATTCCTTTGTCATGAACAATCATCATAAAATATTTCGGAATTTATTTAGAATAAATTAAAAACAGATAAAGAAAGAAACCTCACCACTCAAAAAATGCCCAACCAACTCCCTCCCCCCCAAAAAAAAACAGCTAAGAAAGAGAATGAAATGTCAGGTAAATAAATAATCGCATGCATTGAAATCTTAGTGCTTAGTTAGGAAATACTCCAAGAGCACATCAGATAACATAATGAAGTTGATAATGAGGAGAAAATAAATTATGTATTTCAAAAGTACAAAACTATGTTTCTTCCATTAAAAAAATTAAAAATGCAGGTAATAATTTTTAAAAGCCTAAAAGTCAACATTTACAATGCTGACCAATATTGTACTGTTAAGTACTTGTGTTTTGAAACTTTGCAATCAGCAGTAATTTAGAGTTTCAGTATATAAAATAACAAAAATGTGATCTAAATTATTTTTCCATATGTAATTTAAATATGCATTTAGAAAGGAACTTTATCTCTTCCAAATTAATGATAGGAGTATACCTGGGATGGTGTTTGGCACAAGAAGCAGCACCCTGTGTTAAGATTCAACAGCAATGCTGGGGTGCGGCAAAATTAATCATCTCAGAAAAAAAGTCCCATAAGTCATCAGGTTGAGTGAGGTACAACTTAGATGGGCTACAGTGGGTGTGAAGACCTGTCTGAAATTCTATGGACATGTGTTTCTTGAAAGACTTGTGCTTGCTGAGCACTCCACCACTTATTGACAACTCTGAGTCCTTCCTCAAAACTTGCTGTTTAACCTATTTTTTTAGGGTAGGAAGCGTAGGTTTCAAGTAATTAGTGAAAGGAGAAATTTCAGAACAAGTTTCCTCTCCATGAGTGTTCTAAGTGTAGGAATATTGCACCAGGAAATGAAAAGTTTGCTGTCATTGTTTTTTGAATGGATACTGCCCTAAGAGCCCTGTTTTGACAAATCAAGGAATAAGTTCCAGGATGGTGAATTTAGAAATCAGGTGGGCAATGTATACTTCAAGAGTGTCAGTCAAGGCTGGGTATAAAATAGGATCCAAATTGTCATGGAGAACAACCATGAAAAAAGCTAACTCTTCTTCAGCCAAAAGCAGCCCAATTATCCACACAAAAATGTTCCTGAGCATACAGAGAAACTCGCGGTATTCGTACTGAAACCAGGATACCAGCAGAATCAAAGTTTCTTCTTAATTAAGCAGTAGCTGAGCATAAGTTTTCAGGATAATCATTAAATGCGGTGAAATGCTTTAGAGATGTGAATCCTTTGGGAAAGATTTCTCATTTTTTGGACAGTTTTGCCCATAATCCTACGGAGCCAGTCAGATCAGTGAGCTGATAGTCACCAATATCACCAATATTCCCTTATGTTGTCTCATCAAAGCATTTTAGAGGTAAATCACATGCAGTATGGATGTAGAAAAAATACTTAAGCGCTACAATTTTCCACGGCTTGATTTCTTCTGAATGCTGTGTTTACTGTACCATGTTCTGCATTCTCCTTCTTTTTCCAAATGCACAATTCACAGAATCACAGAATCACAGAATATACTGAGTTGGAAAGGACACACAAGGATCATCGAGTCCAGTTCCTGGCTCTGCACAGATCTGTCCTCAAGAGTCACATCATGAGCCTGAGAGGGTTTTCCAAGCACTTCTTGAACTGTGTCAGACTGGGGCTGTGACCGCTGCCCTGAGGAGCCTGTTCTAGTGCTCAACCACCCTCTGGGTGAAGAACCTGTTTCTAATACCCACCCTAAACCTCCCCTGACATAACTTCAGGCCACTCCCTCAGGTCCTGTCACTGGTCACTACAGAGAAGAGATCAGTGTCTGCCCTTCCTCTTCCCCTCACGAGGAAGTTGCAGACTGCAATGAGGTCTCCCCTCAGTCTCGTCCTTTCCAGGCTGAACAAAAAAAGTGACCTCAGCCGCTCCTCAAAAAGCTTGCCCTGAAGTCCCTTCACCATCTTTGTTGCCCTCCTTTGGGTGCTCTCCTATAGCTTAATGTCTTTTTTATGTTATGGCACCCAAAACTGCACACAGGACTCGAAGTGAGGCCACCCCAGCGTAGAGCAGAGCAGGACAATCCCCTCCCTTGCCCAGCTGACGATGCTGTGCCTGATGTACCCCAAAGACACAGCTGGCCCTCCTGGCTGCCAGGGCACGCTAATTCGTCTGGGACTGCTCTTGATTCTTTTATATACACATTCTTCCTTTCCTTTCTCTTTTTGTTGTCTTTTTATGACTCTGTGTCTCTTTTTTCTTTTCTGTATTTATCATTCCTTCTTCTTCATCCAGACAATTCTTGTGATATTTGTACAACAGTTGACACTAAATGATATACAACAGTCAAACTTCACTTGAAATTCCACACTGAATACTTCTGAGATGTGCTGTGCTCAGTGTTATTGATCAACGACAGGAAAGAACTGTAGAACAAAAGGAGATGAAGGGATGACAGAAGTCACACCAAACCCCAGCAGAAAGCTTCCTACAGACACATGAGACATTCAGTGACAGTGAGCCCAGGTCACTACAGTTTATATTTCTTCAACTGACTTTCATAGGTATAGGCACAGAATTACAGGTCTCATTGGACAGAAGTCTTAGCAAACAAGCAGAGTTACGTGATGGTTAGGGTTATCGCATTGCAGTCATCTGTAAGCAGAAAAAAAGGATTTGTGGTATTTGTCAGAATATTCTATTTCATTTCAAAAATTATATTGATTCTCTGGCATATATTATTAGAGTTTAAATATTTCTGTGTCTTCCTTTATAAATTACCACTTCTGCTAACTTTATAGGTATTTTTTGAAACATTTCAAATGAACCATATGCATTGAGTTCCTACTAAAAAGTGTGTAATATTTTCACATGAAAAATTAGATCCCGATACTGAGATTCTTCTGCCTCAGCTCATGGCATGTATTGAATTTATAACTGCTTTTTTTTTCTGTCAAGCTTTTTCCCAATAATGAGTATTAAAATGATTATATAAAAATAAATCGCATTACACAGTATTGTAATGTTTTCAAAGATGACATTACATTAGTCTAACACAGGTCAATTGTCTTTGGTCCTCTAATAGCATGGATAATACCTTGCTTTGTGGGTGCTTTTGCTGTTGTTATTGCTGATTTTCTCTTTTTTCCTGGAAGAAATGTGCAACATTTCCCGGCACACATAAATAAGGTCTGTTTTTAGATTGTACTGCGGGCACCATGTCTAGGTTTACTTCAGCCGCTAAATCTAATAAACATCTACTGGGATAGTAATTTTTAAGTTCAAGTTCAATATCAAACATGTCAGCAGTGCACTTAGCAAGAAGCAGGGCAGCAGTTTGAAGAAAATGCAGATCCAGTCACCAGTAATTTTTATCAAATTATAAACCCTTGTTAGAGTGCTGGGATTTCATCAGCTACCATTACTAAAATAAAAGCAATCCTTCTGCAGGAGGTGATTGCTTTTCTTAGGCATAGGTAGATTAAACATCAATTCATTTACATACTTTTGACACACGCTCTGCCACTCACATCTTCATTATCCGCATTTGTGAAATGAATGCTACATTTTGTATGGTATTATCAGGAAGTTTCATGCTGATCAGGAATGGACTGGCATTCATATTTATTTTCCTATATCTACTGATGTCATTTTTCATTCAAGTTTGTTTTTTTTTTCTCCTTGTGAAATAATTACTGATGACTTAAAAAAAATTAATCATCATATTTAGAGGTGTGTAACACTGTGGTAAATTATGCATATGTATTTTAGAAGGATTAGTTCTACAGCAGGATACTGAAGGTCTGTGTATATTTGGCAGGTAGATTAAAGATACTGAATACATTTTTCAAACAACACAAATTATTTCTGGGCTATGATTAGAGAGAGACATAGAGGATGCCCTATTTTAGGAAGTCAAATCCAAAATTTAAGGCATTAAAATTTTTGTGCGCTGATGAATTCTGAAGTTACCTTGTTCCACTACACATCTATCAAGTTCTGAGACAGGTAAATGGTTTTATGTCTAAATTCAAAATGACTCCTAAAGTAGTTTTCCACCCAACTTGGACTAGATTCAGAAAGTTTTTTCAGCAGTCACATTATGACCTGAATATCCTGGCTGGAGAACCTTTCAAATGAGGAGAGACTGAGAGAGCTAGAATGGCTCATCCTGGAGAAGAGAAGGTTCGGGGTGATCTTAAAGTGTATTAATACTTGATGGGATGGAATGAAAGATCCAGACTCTTCTCAGCAATGGCCATTGACAGGACAAGAGACAATGTGGAAAAATTAAAATCCAGGTCATTCTATCCAAACGCAAGAAATAACTTTTTAGTTTGAGGGTAGTGAAACACTCTCACAGGTTGCCCAGAGAGTTTGTGGAGTCTCCATCCTTGGAGTTTTTCAAAACTCAATGGAACATTGTCCCAGGCTTCTAATTAAGAAGGATAATTGGGCTGGGCTGCTTGATTTCAAGATCTTCCTTCCCACCTCAACCATGCTGTGATTCTGTAACACACCCACAACCACAGACACCCCAGGAGAAAGTATTCCCAGCAGCCTATATCTAACTAAAATGTGGAAGACCTCTGTGCAAAATACTCATATCTGACTTGCCTGGAGTTCTGGACATGCATGACCCAGTTCTGATAATTGCTCCTCCAGTACGTATTAAAGCTGCATTTACAGCATATTCCAAATTGGATCTTCCAATTTATTTTTTTATTTATCCTTCCCCTCAAAGCTCTTCTATGCATCTCAGGGGCTATAGTCTGCATATCTAAAGCATTTTTCCACTGAAAAATAAAGGTAATCAGTTACCTACTCATTTTAGATGTAAGCTAAAGGAGAAAAACACTCAATAGAATTCAGAAGATAGTCTTAAATTCTGTATATCTTCTCAGGATTTCCTCTTAAGTTGCTTAATTTTCCACTGATGATATCAATATATAATAGTGCACCAAACATTTGCAATATTGCTTAAAAAATGGTAAGTTAACTACCTACAGTGGCTGTATCTACATCACCATGACCTTTATATTTTCATGTTCATCTTGCAAAAGATTCAAGATATGGCTCAGTATTGAGGCTTTGAATTGCCTGTGAAAGATATTTGCTTTCACTAGTCCATTACATTAATATAATATGACTTAGCTATTGAGAATCAATTACTTAATTAAAAAAGATTTGAGACATCTTGTCCTATAATCATGACAGCTCCACTTAGTCTCTTTTCTTCCAGTTATGACAGGGCTAGAGACTATGACATAGGTTATAATTCTCTTAGGTGATGTGAATAATAGCTCTGCCTAGCTCTTTTTATTTGTTGTCATTTGCTTCAAATACCTGACAAAACTAAGCAATCTTCTCCCAGAAACAGAATGTGGGTATGCCTATGCTCTCCAGTAAATGGACTGGAGGGAGAAAAAAAAAAAATCATTAAAAATATATGGCAGAAGCTCGGAATGATTGAAATGGGAAAGGACCTCAGGAGACAATCTAGCTCCAATATTCCATGCTGAAGCTGGATGAAGCGAGTGCAGGTTGCCCAAGTCCAGTTGGTTTTGACTATCTCCAAGGACTCCACATCTTCTCGAGACAAACTGTTCCTGTGCCAGATTGTGCTAAAAACGCTGTTCTCACTAACAAACGTATCTCAAAGAATGGTTTATCTTTTTTTATATATCTTTGTATTTCCAATTCTATTTCCATTTACAGAAATATGTAGCTATGTCTTCTCTACAACTTGATTTTGAAATAAAATTTCATCACTGTCCAATAATGATATTCTGCAACCTGTCCTAAACTAAATGGAGGACCAAAGGTTTTTTTTATGTTTAGAATCCTGAAACCAAATCCAGCTTCTTACAAAATGAATGATATTTTCTGTTGCAAATCAAATTTAATAAAGTGATTATGAAGTTATGAGGTATTTTTTGTGCTGCCCTTAAAACTTGCAAGTAACTTTCAGATGTGTCCTCCTCCTGATATGAACTTGATGCAAATCTGTGTAACTTCTGATGAGTTCATATCATTTTTTCATATCTTTTTCTTTCTTCTCAGGAGTTCCCAAGGCTGAACTGTGGGTAAACACTGATTACAGCTTCAGTAATCCGTCTTGGTCCATCCCTGTCAGCCTGATAAGTCAAAGTCATTTCACTCCTTTGCCTCTCCTTTGGTTGATGTTAAAAGTCTGTTATTTTAAAGTCTTTAGAAAAAAAAAATAAAAGAGAAAAAAGAAAGAGAAAAAAAGAAGGTAATATTTTTCAGCCTGTGAAAGACAGATTTTTCACAGGGATTTGGTTTTTAGCTTTCTTCATGCTTTCTTGAAACTAATTTTTCTATGACAGATGTTTCTGAATTGCCTCTCTACTAGTTTGTACACTACGTTTCTCTTTTGCTGCTCTGCTGAGGAGCAGAGTTCAGACTTTTTCAAAACTTCAAGGATAAGAATAGTCTTCCCTAGTTGTAAAAGTCTACATCAAGAGTAAGTAAACTGTACCCTAGATGTACTCCATTCATAATAAACCTGGAATTAGCAATATCAAACCCATAGCATTTATGACGTAACATCAGCATAAGAGTGAACAAGGTTTTTCCTTATATTTATTCAACAGATTTCTGTTTCAGGAAGTTACATGGGGCTCATGTAGATTTTACACAGAAGTCTAAGCAAAAATATTTTTAAGAATTTTAAATTACATCCCAGGTTAGTCATAACACCTGAGACGGCAACATTTTTGTGGTGTCCTGAAATTTATGCTATGGAACTAAAAATATAATGGTAACAATTTGTCAAAAGAGAAATGCAAAATTCAAACAAGAGAAGAATGCCATTTTTATCACAAGATATTTATTTAACTATGCAATATTTTCTTCCTGTCATCTACCACTAAATATACAAAATTAGGAAAAATAATTTATTATATATTTTATTTTATTTTATCAAACTTAACAAGTAAGAAACTTCACAGAAGTGTCATTCATTATGGAAGATGAGAATAAGTATAAAAATAAATCTAAATTTCTGGGGTTTAGGTCAGATGGATTATTAGTGGAAAGGCGAAGACACCTAGAATAGAAAAAGAAAAATACCTTTATATAGGTCCATGAACTAATATGGGAATAAATAGATTGTAGTCTGCCAGGATTTATTTCTGGAAAGGGAAGCAGCAGAAATTTTTTTGTGGTTTTGTCAAAATAAAATATTTTCTTATCTTTCCTAGTCCAGAAATTTTCTTCACACAACCCCTGTGAGAACCCGATGTAAATATGAACATAGATAGAAACCATCTGCAGCAAGAAAATACCTCAGTGTTTTCAATAGGTTTAAAAGGACTTTTGTGTTTATAGTTAAACGTATGCCTCTGTGCAGAGCTGGACTAGGTAAGGAAATAAATCCTTATAAAATATATGATAAAACATAAAAGAGCTTTCTCAATATTATCTATTGAAAAATATATTGCATGAAACTTTTTCAGCACTGCATTCTGGATCCCCATTGCAGAAAGTTTGTTTGTTTCAATTTTGTTTCTTTTCATTAAATTGGCTCACATACAAAGGCATCCATCAGTAGTTCTAGACACCCTGGGAGATTCTGCAACGGAAATCAGAAAGGGGGTAACAAATATCAAACAATATAGCACAACTGATATGGAAGAGACCAACAAATATTTATAAACATAAATGTCTTTAAACAGTGATGTCCTTCCTAAGTAAAATAACCAACAGACTGACTGTGCAGTCAGTATATTTTGGATGTCAGCAGGTCTTTGCTGTTTCAAATCAAATAGGCTACCCATTTTCAAAGATGAGGGACTTACTTTGAAAGTATTTAAAATAATACAATTCCTTTGTATTTTGACCATATTTTTGCTACACTTATTTAAACAATATAATCAGGCAATGCTGCAAAGAAGGCTGTCCTATGTCATTTGAAACCTCAAGGGTAAAAATCATGCTGCAATAATGTCTGCATTTATAAAGAATTAATTTTAATTAATTAATTAATGCTTTTGGATATTTTTGGAAAACTTCTAAGTCTAATATCATCGTATTTATATAGAAAGAAACAAACAACTTCAGAGGCATTGAACTCAACACTATAATATTGGAGGTTGGGCTTCATTTATAACCTCAAGCTTCAAGCAACAGTTTCTCTACTAGATATGTTTTGCAGCCAATGGAGAGGGAGCAGCTGACCTGCAGAGGGTGATTAATCTTTAACAAATAGCCCTTAGATACTGCCCTTTTTATTCCATAGAATGTGAAGCAGCTATGTTCTTCATTATTGCACTGTTTCCCTGCATAAGAAGAAGGAGTCATATAACTTTCAGGTAATAGAAACATGGATGACTTAATTGATCAAAGAGAAACATCAGAGATTGTTGAACATAAATTTCAAAAAGTCTTCCCACTCTATTGAAGAAAACTGTCATTTGAATGCAAAATCATTCTTACAGAATATTTCCTACTGTTATATACTAAAACTCAGTTATTATACTGACTGCTTAGAAGCCCATATATTGTTTAATTTGCAAGAAAATTCTTTAGGAAATAAAATGCAGTGGAAGGAAGAGACCTATTCATTACACAGGTTTTTTTTTTAATTCTTTTAAGAAAGCTTCAAATTAATAATTTCATATCTTACCCTTCTACAGTAGGTATCTGTAAATCATAAGGGAAGGGAAAGAAGGAAAAACAGACACAAGATGCCTCTTGAAACAAAAAGAAAATAGAAAAAAACAAAAGAAAGACACATTGCTGTCTGTAAATTTCCAATCTCTCAACCTTTGAACAAAAGGATGTCCCATATAGAACCAAACTGGGGGCTGAGCTTTGATGTCTATGAGGCTAGAGGGTTCACTGAGTTTTGTGTGATATAAGACTACAAGGACATGTTCTGAAAAGAAACCTGAAACATCCCAGAATTCTCATTTTGATTAAAAATCCGTGATTTCAAACAGTCTAGTGGATGTTTGCTTCCTGTAACACATATGGGAAAAGTAGGATAGAAAACAAGCCTAAACGTCAGAGTTCTCAATCAAGGATCCAGAAATTCTATTCATATCTAGGAATTAGCACTTCTCACCCTTCCTTGAATTAAAGTAAGAAAAATGAATGTAAACATTGAATTAAGGAAAAGGCATTTTTAATAAACTTCAATATATTGAAGGTTGTGAATTAAATATGATCATTGATTAAAAATATAAAATAGGTCAGGAACAATAATTAACCAGAGAAGATAAATTGATGCCTAATATTTTTCCTTTACAAGATGAGGTATTCTATTAATAAAAAATATTTGCTTGAATAGGGTTTCCAAACAACAATAAGTAATTCTGATTTTTTTTTTTTAATAACACACAGATGAGAATATTATCATATATGGAATGATATATCAAATTATTTATTTTATGTATTTTTTAATTATATTGCAATTCATCATATCAGAATCCCGAATTAGGAGTTGTTGCTGTCTTTGTGATATGTTAAATTTAAATTAAAATTCTTTCAGTCTGTGGTGTGCTATGAAGTAGAAATACAAATGCTTATTCCTGTCTCAAATTATTCAGTGGGCATGTTTTGCTAGTCATCAACCTTATCCTGCAAATCCTGTGAGAGCATTGCTCTCCACGAAGCTCTTGAAACTTATAAAGTTGTCGTGTTGGTAAGGGGAAGAATTAGAATCAGGCACCTCAGTTCTCCACTCTTGCTGGTGTGCAGCTGAACCTCTTATTTAATCACTTATGAAAAACAAGATGGGACTTGGACTGCCCAACGTCTGCCACCACGTGCCTACATAGATGGGGGCTTATGGTGTGCAAAGGGAAAATATCCACATCCAAAGTAGATTATAGAAGATAATAAAGAAACTGTAACCTCTTTGAAACTCCATGTCCCAATGATCATTAAACTCGAGGTGTTTTGCTATAAGCCGGCACAGGTCAGCAGAAAATGGTTTCTCTATATACCTGCGACAAGGCTGGAAAAAGGATACATCTCAAAACATGGCTCTAGGAATTAGTGAAACTTACTGCCCTCAAAATCGTGATCTTTTTCCTGAAATCTTTTATCAAAGACTACTTCTGAAATTTATATTGATAGAAATATATTTTAAATATTAAGTATACATGTTCCCTGTAAGTAACTGAATCTCATCTATAATATCTGCATTAAGGTGAAATTATTCACTCATCAGATGCCTAAAACAAGATCTACCTTAAAAACTTGAGAAGTGTAGACAAGTAGGATAAGAGCCATATTATATACCAAGTGTATATTAAACTTTTGGTAGAGTTAATATTATATAAATATTAAAATTATGATCCCAAGTATGTAAATATTTTCTCAATTTATAACTTTCCCAGAATAGTCCTGCACAATTATTCTGTAAACTCAGCAACCTAAACAGTTCATGCTTTAAGCATGAAAGCAGAAAAACAAACATCTTAGTTCAGTTAAGACATTTTGCATAACCTTTATTAAGATGAGACCCTAATGTCATAGATTTAGGGGTTTGGTAATTATTTTTTTTTTTAATTCTATTCCATTGCTTGAATAAAAATCTCTTAACAAATGCACAAATAGTTGCAATGGTTACTTTATCAACCGTAAACAGCTTTACCCTGTTTTTTGATCCTGTTGCACTTTTGTTATGCAGAACTGTGTTCTCCATAGGAAGGCTGGATTTCAGTCAGAGAGTGAAACACCTAGGCTTACATGTCTGCAGATGTGCATGTAGGATTTAGTTGCTTAAACAGAGGCATCTAATGATGTTTGAAACATCCTCATGTAACCCACCCGATTTCTGGTTCTTGTTCCAGAAAGCAAGTATCTCCTGCAGTTATTGTGGTGTAATTGCCAGCCCTGTTTAGTTGCTCAAAATATAGATAGGATGATACATAAGATCATTAAAATGGTACTAGATGCATAAGTTTTAGCAACTGAACATCATTCTGGTTGTCAGTACTTGAAGTAAACCTAGTTGATAAAATCAGCAGAGTAATTCAGCTCAGCTGAATGTAAACATCTAAGATGTGATTCAGTTACTTATCCATAAACCTTTACTGTCTTTTGAGATAAACCTGCAGAAGATAGATGCCTTTCAAGAGGGACAGCTAGAGGCCAACCACAGCACCCTAAGACATCTAAAACTATCCAACTGGTTTTAGGTAATTGGATTACCTATTATAGGATTATCTATGATGACTTTCAAAATCCTGGAACAGTAACTGCCACAATATCAACCAATATTGCAATGATGTCACAAGAAAAACCTCCCATTAGAGTCTTCCTGAATTTTGCTTCACTCTGCTGCAAAGAACAAAATGAATTATATTTTCCCTACTTAGGCAACATTAGCCTTTATACTTTCAGTTTTTGTGGTCAAAAGATATCATCCCTAGTAAACAGAAGTTTAATTTACAGTCCAAGACACAAAAGAAACATGAAATAATATGGTCCTACTGCTACTCTCAAAAACACAAAATAATGATCTGTAATGCAGAACACATTGCTTAACATTGTCCTGCAACATTTATAGATTCTTAAAAGATGCATACTATTAAAGTACCATTCCTGTACTGCAAAGATTAAGTTTAGCCTGCATTCATGTTTTATTTTGAACATTTAAACATTGCACAAGTTTGATGTCTGCTTTTCAATTGATTCTAGTTAGCTTCATGACAAAGCAACTAAATCTTTAAGAGTTTGCTTACTGGAATGATTCAGTTGTAATTTTAATAGGATCGTGAAAACTGACAGCCTTTCCTGCAATCAATATGCCTCCAGAATGCAGTCCATCTTAGACATAGCAACGCAAACATCATGACGAGCTGAAGTGTGATTGTACTGAAGAGGGAGTATGCAAAACATATTGGTACATGCAGCTGTGTGCTTCAGCCAGTGTAAATCAGTGCAGCCCTGATTTAAATTAGTGGATCCCTACCAATCTACATTAGCTAAAACCCTGGCCCTGCATTTTCTTCTCAACAGTCCTGAACATCAACATTGGTTTTAGTTTCTTATGAAATTCTATATTATAATAAAGTACTTAGATATGTTTAGCCAATCAATTTGCTGGGTAAATGGAATAGTCTTAATGCTGTAATTGTGCAATTAGAGTTATTTGGTCTGTGTAGAGCTAGCCATTCTTAGATTAGCAGATTGATAAGGATACAAAGAGAAGGCCAAAGCATTTTTTTAAACTGAAACTTTATTTCATTATCATGTAATTGGGTTAGGTTTTATTTTATTATTCCATATTTCAGTGGTTAGGATAAATATGAGGTGCCCTGACAATGATGCTCATACAAGGATTTGCCTTGTCCAAGGTTTATCTGGGGTAATGTTACTGTCCCAACATTTGGTTTTGGAGCACAGCATTTGGAACAGCCCAAATATCGTGTTTACTGTGGAATAAAATACATTGTGCTTTACTGGTATAATTTTAGCACTTAAGCTTCTGTATACAAGTTCTGATGCATTGTCATTTCTAACTTCAGGAGAAAATACAAGCGAATGCAAAGATTACTGTTAAAGATCTTGCTATCCTTTCTGTTGTTTTGCTGGTCTTAACAGAACTTAATGCTAAATATGAGAAGGAAAGGGAAAGGAATATTTAGAAAAGATACAAAGTATTCAGCAATTATTTTTTATTTCTATCAATATTTCTCTCCTGTGTAGGAGAATTATACCACAAAATAGAAATAATCTGTTTTACATTAATGAAGAATAATTTTATATTATAAAATATTTATCACAGCTGTCTTTTTAGTGGTGTCTGTGCAGTAAAAAGAATTTTATTGACTTATAGGTATTTATTAATATCTATAACAGGATATTAAACAACTCCTGGATAATGACATGCAATTATGTCTGACATTAAATTGTTTGAACAGTGCAAGGGATGCCTTTGGCCTGAGCGAACTGGTACTCTGCAACAAAATTCCTGGACATTGTTTAGGATTTAGCATTAACCAGGAATATTTCTGAATAAACAGTTTGGATATGGCCATTCTTATTTAAGAGTAGGTTGCGCTGGTTTGCACAAAACACCTGAAAATGGTCCCAGGGACTGTTTAATTTTTTAGTATAGATATAAATTATGTGTCTTCTGTAAATTGCCTTTTTTTTTTTTTTTTTAA
>VZRV01010155.1:1188744-1221255 GCA_013398115.1 Falcunculus frontatus | reverse complement strand
TTTTTTTTTTTTGGTTGGGTTTTTTTTCTGTTTTGGAAAGTGTTGTTTTCTTATAATAAAGGTCTACCTGTGCCAGTATGTTATTTCTTACAGTGGTAGCATCAATGTTGAAGGAGAGAGGGCAAGAGGTTATTTCCTAGTGTAAGTTCTCAGCTTTTTAAAACCTGCAATATGACTTCTGAAACAAGAGATTACACTCATACATCTTGTATTTCATGAGGCTGTGCACTTCCTTCTTGAACCCATGCTGTAGTGCCCTATCACAGTGCATTCTGCAATGTGTACACTGTATGCCTAATTTGTTCCAGTGGTCCATCACAATTTCATCATGTTGAACTTTCTCTTTTATGCCAAACAGTGATTGCTCTATCCCTTTATGGTGGGTTAACCCTGTCTGGATACCAGGTGCCCACCAAAGCCAATCTATCACATCCCTCTGCTGGACAGATGGGGAAAAATACAGCAAAAGCTTTGAGATAAGGACAGGGAGAGATCACTCAGTTACCATCATGGACAAAACTGACTCAACTTGGAAAAATTAGTTTAATACATTAACAAAAAATATATTACCTAATATATTACACAAACCAGAGTAGGATAATAAGAAATAAAAAAAAAAACTTCAAACACTTCACACCCCCCCCTCCTTCCTGGGCTCAGCTTCACCCCTGATTCCTCTACCTCCTCCAGCTAATCAGCTCCGGGTAGGGGGAATGTGGGTTATGGTTCCATTCATCACACATTCTCTCTGCTGCTCCTTCCTCCTCACACTCCTCCCCTGCCCCAGCGTTCCCAGTCCCAGTCTGGTCCCAGTCTGTTCAATACCTTCTCACATGAAAGAATACCCATAAACCTCTTTATTTTTTTTTCAGTTCTGTACCTGTGTATATGCATTCAGACACATATTCATGAAGAAATCACAGCACAAACTGTTGAGCTACATATGCAGAAATGTTTCCTTCCACGGTTGAAAAACAGAGCATCAGCAGCAACAGAAAGGAATGTTTTAATTTATACCCCATATTTTAATTTATATCTTTTTAGGAGAGAAAACAATGTGAGAAAATAGATTTCATGTCTTTAGGTGATCAGAGAAGGATTAAAGAAACCACTCTAACACTATCTACTTTAATGTGCAGTGTTTTAAGCGTAAAAAACCCAGTACTTTGATTTTCTTTGATAAGGCTAATTCTAGCATTAGATTTAAGAAAGTGTTGCACACCATGGATGAAAGCAATTCTAATCAAGCTTAGAACAAGCAAAAACCAACAGTATATGTCTTTATGCTACTTAATATCTGTTTATTAGCAGGGGTTTATACCAAATTTCAATTACACACGTCGAGTGATTTCTACCAACCAGAAGTTCTAAAGAACACTGAGCCTAAATTGATATGTTTCAAGTATCATTCTCTCTCTTCCCTTTAAGCATGGATTCAGTTCCACAAGTCAAATTTTGTCTCTTCTGTGTGTAGGCTTCTTATGCTTTTGCTTTGGATACTCGCTGTTTATCTTCAGGTACATAAGGGATGCTGAACCATTTTACTGCTCCTACAAAGGCCCAGAAAGCACTCTTAGTGTAGAAATAATCTACTTCCTGATATGATAAAGTCATTTAATGTAATTATCAGGTTTAATAATTTCAGGGAAGCTAACTGTTCTTCAAGCATATCAAGCATTTAAATTTTTTTCATTTAAAGAGAACTGGTTTTGTAGAAGGAGGCTTTGCAGAGCGTCCAGTTTGTAGGTAAATACAGAAATGGAGCAATGAATTTGCTTAGGGCAAGACTCAATGACAACAAGGTTCTGGTGTAGAAGTTACTTTATTAGGAGAATGTATGCTCATACAATTCCCTGACACTAAGGATGATTAAAGGCATTACAACTTCCTTATAAAGATGAAGCCACTGCTTTAGTTCAGATCAAAGTCTGTGATTCTATCACAGCTTCTTGAAAAACCTGGGAATTTAGTAAATCCTTACATTCAAAAGTGCAAATCACAGACAAACACTCTAAACAAATGAAAAAAAAATCATATAAAGAATAAAACAAGGCCACCTTTTTTTAAAAACTCTTTTGATCTTTACCTTTTAAAAAATAAAGAAAATATAAAGCATAATATATAGGGGGGAAACGTGGAACATTTATTCAATGCCCTGTATGTCCACTAAAATTCATTTGATATTAAGAAGAACTGAGAAGTTTGGGTTCTTTTTGGTTTTCCCTATAAATGGGGTTTTCCTTCACTCTGAACAACTTAGCATCTTCACGAACTTTATTATGATCTCTTCATCTTAAAGTAAATAATCTGATGCATCAAATTCATGATAGGGCTTTGGTAAGACATTGCAGTAAGAGGGTGAAACTGACTGCTCTTAGAAATTCTGACTACATAGGAGACAGTGGACTGATGGGTCAGGAGAAAGAATAAGCAACTGAGCAGGGAGGTTATAAATACATTAATCTCTAACACTACTTCTGACTAGTGACAAAAAGGATTTTTTTTTCTGTCTGATATGGCTAACTAAGCAGGCAAACGAGCCCAGGGTCTTCATATAACATTCTAAGCTTCAAGCAACTTGAAAGCGTAAATCTTAAATAGGAAGCAAAGGAAGAAAATTTTCCAAAATATGTTTTCAGTTCTGCCAACATCAGTTCTCTGAGTTAATATTGACTAGATACTAGGAAAGAAAACTAATAAAAATAATAATAATAATTGTGAGACACCTAGCTGCAAACCACAGGATTAAGTGCAGAGAAATAATGATATAGGGAAATCCTCTGGCTTTATCTGAAAGGAAGACATAGGCATTTTCCTGGTTTTCTGCTTGCCTTAAAAAAGAGCTGGAGATAAAATAGGCCATGACCACATTTAGTGAAGACAGTCATATGGCTGGAATTCCAATGTATATGGACAAAGACTATTAGAAACCAGAAGAACTGAACTCAATTATACTGAATGAATAGAACTCAAACTTCTTCTGTCAAGGGAGCATTTGGCCTAAAGTTTTTCCTTTCTTTTGTAGTATTAGATTTGAAATCATTGTTTATATTTCAACATGTTTACTCTGTGTCTCCTGGGTACACTACTGCATGGAAAACATTTGCTGTATCAGATTTTTCAAAGATCAATAACTCCCAGTGTTTTCTGCCCTTGGGACTTCTATGTATAGATTCTGATCCTGAAAATGTCCATTGTATTGTCTTGCTAAAAGTAGGAGGTCTATTAGTTTATTTCTTTGTCTTCAGCCTGTCATATTCCGAGGAGAAATTATCGCACTTAATAAAGAAATCTATTTAGATTCCCTATTTGAATCCCAATTATTACAGCTCTTTCCTGCTGGTACTGTTAAGATCATTATATTTCCATATTAGTTCTAGGAATATTTCAATTATAGAGGTCACTCAGTTATTAGTATGTGCTCATATTCATCTGTAAACAAAACATTTTTTTTTGTTTTCAAAAGAAATAACTAAAATACTATTATCAAGGATCTCCACAGTTTCTAACACTGATATGGTTAATCCTTAATCCCCCGTAGAGTTAATTAATACAAATATGCCTATTGACTAAACTAGAGCACTGTGCTCCTAAAAACACAGAGCCTGGCTATATCTGCCAGTCCCAGAATGCACAGGTTGTTAATACTTAGGTAACACAACTGGATTTCCAAAAAGACACCAAAGTTATCACTCCACCTATCCATCAGAGACATACGTGGCTACAGGCTTGTTGTACAGTTTATCACTCAAAGTTTGAAATTGAGTGAATATGTCATTCTTCATTTCTCTATTCACTTCCTTATACTACAGGTCTTCCCACACAATTTGCCTCCTTTCCCCTAAGAGCCAGTCTTCTATTTCCAGATTTTCCTTCTTGAGCTTAATCTGAATGAAAGATAGTATTTACAACTAGAGCTCCGTGTTTCTCAGGGAAAAGCAGCAGGTCAGTTAAAGCAACAAATCTCCTTTAGAACTGAGATACACATCATATTATTATATGTTTGATTGATGGAAAATTAAGATTTCTCTCTGTACAAATCTGACATAAAAGTCAGTCAAGTGCTTGAAAAACTTCTTTGTGGGCTTTTTAGAGCAGTACATCTAGTCTCTGAATAGAAAACAAGCTTTTCTATAAGTGAAAACACATTCATTTCCTTGAATGTCAATGGCAAATAATTGATTGGTGTATGGATAAAGAAAACCAACTCTAATTTTATAAAATTTTTTGCTGTGATGATAAAGTAAATAATTACTTAGTACAAAGCAAAAGAAGAATTTTAATTGTGTCAAATCTAAAAAAATAGTGTTTCTCATAGGATTTTATCTATCCTTGAGTATTAGAACAACAATAGTAATATAGGTCAAGATAGATCATATAATGCAATTCATATGGAAAGATAAGACTGAATACAGATTCAGATTCTTGAACTAGTTTGTGCTTTGAGGAGCTCAAGTCATGCTACGAGTGCTTTTTGGAGATAATTTATTCATATGTAACTATCTAAAGGCAGTGCAAAGTGGGATATTCAAAATTAGCCATATATTACATGGAAAAGAAGATATAGAATAATTTTTATTGAGAGAATTGCCAATTTGTATTTTTATTATTAAAGAATCATGTTATTTTCTTTGAATTTAATTACGGTTAAGTGAAAAAAGAGAATTAAAAAAAAATAGGGTGAGAAGAGGAGGGAACATAAAATCCAGTGCATCGCATGAGAATAATGGAGCTAAATAAATTTGTCCAAGAAAAACATATCTTTCAAAATTCATTAGTACCATTAAAAGACAAACAAGGAAGAAAGCATCAAGTGACTGAATGTCTGCCTAAGCAGGCTGTGCAGTACATAGAGAAGACCTGTAGTGAAACCCCATAGAGAAACAGCACTGAGGACCTAATATGCATTCTGTACATGTTTCAGAGGGGGGAGAGAGTGGGGGAAAAGGGAGTATTTAGGATTAGCTCTAGTCTGAATGCCCAATAATGGCTGTAGGATTCTGCATGTGCTCCTGGCGTGTGTCTTTTGATTTAATTTCATCAGAAAGGCATCCAGCTCATGCACTCCAGTACCTCTCTACAATGACAGCACAAGTACAGAAAAAAATAGAACAACTGGGAGATTTGTTTCTCAGATTAACTCCTAAACCCAACTAAGGCATTTATATAAACAACCCATGCAATAAATAGAGGGCAGCCCCTCCATAAAGAGAATACTGTCGGAACTCAGATTTGGTTTATTTTATCTTTAAAATGTCCAGAAGCATCTGACTGCTTAAATCTGGTGAAATCAGACAAGGACTTCAGGGCAGGGTTCCCACTCCCACACTTGGAGCAAAAGAAAGCATCAGACTTTTTTATATTCAGTGGTAAAGGGGAAGGCTTGTTGAATAACAAGGGTCTGTCTTGCTTCAGGAAATAAGGATATTTTTTCTGCAATTGCAGAAGAAACAAATCATTAACAATGGTATTGCTCTACATAAAATTTTTTTAGGCATAATTAAACAACCGATTCTATTTCTGGAAACAAATGAAATGAAAATGAACATTACTTAAATTATAGAAGAAAAATACAGAAATCCTTAATCTTTCTATTCACAAAAGTAAAATAGAATTTTTAAAACCTAATCGAAATAAATCATAATTTAGTAACTTTGTAAACTTTGTTCACAAGACCACTGAAGTGCAATGTCTGAATGGTACTGATACTACTGGAATTCATATATACTTTTAGCTTTTAGATATAACCTTACAAAGTTCTCTGACCAGAAAAAAATTGCTTTAACACTCACTAGTTGGTATGTAAACCAAAGGCTGAAAGCTCTGAATTTAAATCCCTGTGATTGAATAAGTCAGAAATTTGAAATTGATACTGAGATTCTTCCTTGGCTCTACTCCTTATGTGTCCTGTCTGAACCAATCCTTATTGAAAGAAGACTCAGCATGTACTGAGGTCATTACGAGACCAGACACTACTTCTTTAGTTATGCATATAGCAGATTTCACTCAATACCAGAAACCAAGGGATTAATCTCACCTCGTTCAAACCAGATATTACCTGTTCAGGTCTGAATAGTCCTTGAATGTTCCTTCTATAGTTGTCAGAGATAAAGAGACACTTCCATGGAGTGTCTAAGGTCATTAACACTGTTACTTCCAGAAGGAAGTTTTTTTTCTCTGTTTACTGTAAAGGAATCATAGAGAAACCAGCTTTGGCTTACACATGCAAACAAAAACAACAATAACAACAAACCTGAGAAGGATACCTCAGACCTGTGTGCAGGTCTCTGCTTAATGGCTGTTTTGAATAGTGAAGCACATATTCTTGGTTCTGTTTCTACCTGCTGTTCTCTTCATTTCTTCATGCTCTTTCTGTTTTTACTGGGGGGAATTGGAGGGTGTGGGAGAAGAAAATCACATTCTAAAATTATGCTTTGTTTCTTTGAGCTATTGTTTGTATATGACTAGTTTAATCATGCACAACATTCACCCTTCATTGCACTGAACATTGTTAGTAGTAGATGCCTCTGAGCACAGTAATGCCTAATTTGCATTAATCTTGCTTTGCTCAATTCTTTTATATGATGCAAACCTGTGCCACAAATTGCTCTCCATTTTTAAAACCACAATAAATGTATAAGCTATGCTCCCATATTAAATAGCGCCTAATTTGCTGAACTCTAAAGTAACTAAAAATGTTAAAATGTTCTCAATTCTGCAAGAAAGAACAAAAATGTCTCAAAACAGGCAACAAAACACTGTCTGCATAATGATGCAAACAGGTAATCAATCATAAACAAGTTTTCCCAAACCACAAATAAATAAATAACTATACTGCAGTCCTGGGTTTTTTAATTTCTTTCCTTCCCGCTTCTCAACTTTCCTGCAGGTGCAGGCCAGCCAGTATAATTTACTTTGTTAGGGTGTCCAGAAAAAGGCTTGTAGCCAAATACAGCTGTCATATAGCTGCTACTGAAATTATTATTCATTCTGTTTTCCATTTAACTTCTCCAATATATATTACCTCATTATCATTCATTACACTTGTTAAAGTTGTATGATAAGTTCTCTTGGGTTTTTTTTCAGAGGAGTCTGCATTCCTCCGACTTATTTAAGAGACAATGATGTTGTATGACTTTTATGCATTAGCCCAGGAACCACAGAGGTTGTTCAGAAAAGCAAAGATCCACCCAAAAGGGGACTGTCCAGCACTGAGCTGGCTACTCAGCAGAAGCAAACAGGGCACTCTCTGTCTCCCAGGTGCCCTAGATTCCCTCTTTTATCCAGTGATAATGGTATTCACTTCCTCTTGTGGTTTAAATAAAGTACCAAAACAAGCCTGGAAAAAACAAAGATTAGCACAAAAGACCTTATAATAAGTATTATGACCATTAGGTCAGATGGCTATATTTTGTCTTAATATTACCCCTATTTTGATCCAGCTGATGTAGAATTTCATCTTAAGCAGAGGCCCATTTTTAATAAAAAGAAGTCTGAGAGTATATCCAGATATTTCTAAGATACACAGGGTATCTTAAATCCTCATGAAAATGCTCCTTCTTAAAACAGATACGTTTTAGTACAGTCTCAGGCAAGAGAGCAAGTTACACCTGCGTATTTTCTAATCACCAATTAAAATGGGGCTGTCACTTAATTTTTATTTCTTTCAGAAACATTTCCAAATAAGACATTGCTCCTTGTTTGGTTGCTGGTTAAATATACATATATATATATAGACATGTATCTCCTGATGAAGGGCTGGTGCTGAAGGTTCCAGGCAAGATCATGTTTCTGTCTATATCTTCTTTTAAGATGCCTGGGATATGGTCTAATTTAGGTTAACTCTATGTTCTACTCTTTATTAGCTCTGGAGAACTGTGCCCGTGTTTAGCAGCCTCCCTATGCTGTGCAATTACCTCTGAACTCAAGCCAAACTCCCTCCCTCCAGACTTGGATGTAACACAATTTTTTAAAAGACCACACTGGAACCCCAGCTCATGAGCTACATGTACCTTGTTGTCACAGAGGCAACTTAGAGGCAACTTTATCTGGGATGGGTACTCAGACCCTTACATGCATCCCAAACATTCTCCATCAACAACTGTATAAATGAGTTTGAATGTTCACATGCTCAGAGATACGTGCACAGGAAAGATGCAAACCGCAGCAGAATTTGCCGCAAGGGCCATTGCTGAAAGGTGAAGGGCATTATTCTGCACGTCCTCTCCTCCCTGTCCTATATTGATTCTCAAGGAGAATTTTATCCATGAAAACTGTCAGAATTCCAAACTGGAACAGCTTTCAGAGGAGATTAACCTTCTCCATGGCACAGCAATTTTCCCTCCTGAGGAAAGCCATATTATTTCAGTCTGAAGAAGGTGTCTATTACTTTAGAATTTAAGAACCCACATGTTTCTTCTCAGAGAGAGAAGCAATTACTTTAACTGCTGTGCTCAGCATGAAAATGTTTGGGGAAAAAATGCCTCTCTTAATCATATTTTGACATCTATATTTTGAATGGGGCTAAGAATATGAAAAACTAAAATATAAGTTAAAAGTGTGCACCCATAAAAACTATCATGAAACTGTAAAATACAATGTATAACTTATTAGTATTTTGCTGTGTGGAAGTACATTTTAATGTAGCATTCTACATTAAACATTTGAGGGTCTTTTCTCATTTTAAAACAGTTTCAGTGAAAGATATTCTTATACACAAAACCATACTTTGGCTATCTAAGTATGTACCTTGATTCATTATTCATTAACAGTTCTTTGTTAACAATCAAACAACTTTTGCAGTGAAAAGAGGGAACTCCTCAGTGTTTTTCTACATCTGGCAAAGAGGATTCGCCCTGTAATCTTAAAATACAACTTTGAATAAAGTGTTTGATTACCACAATATATTTTCTATTATCAGGTAATATATTTAATTTTGGGGCTTCTTTTGTTTTTTCTATCGGTTAAAGTACATGGAAACACTGACACAAAATAGCACTTGAAGAAGTACTTCATCCTCCATTTTCCCTCCTGCAAAGGAAAGGATAACATAATTGTATAGCTGCAAAAAACACCTCAAAGAGTTTGCCTTTGGTTTGGACCGTAGATGTAAAAAAATGGCCAGGTTATAGCAGGTGTAACTGTGCAAGACTCATACCCACCTGTGTGCCAACCTAGTCCCTTCTCCTCCTGAAAGTCTTCCTGCATCTTCAGGGGCTGGTACTGTGCCAGACAAGTACAATCTCCCAAGGTAGAGGGGATTGTCTGCTTTATATTATTGGCCACCTTTCACAGTTACAACACTGCTGGGAGGAAAGCCTGTGGGAGAGACGTTTAATGTATCACAGTAGATATTGATGCTCTGTCACCTATCAGTGAGAGCCCTTTCTAAGCTTCCTAGAAATCTACTGCTCAATCAGTTTGTTTACCTTTCTTTTGCCCTTTCTTCTCTCTCTCTTATCCCTTCATTTCCGTGGAGGAAATTGATAGACACCAGGAGGTACAGAACTGTCCAGGGCTACGTGTAAGTAATTTCTGATTGCAGGACTGTAAAGTGTATCTTCCTCTTCCCTGGTTCCCTCACAGCCTCATCCCACTGGAGTTTTCCTTTTCAGAGAGCTCCCACTGTGAATGGCTTCCACAATCGCAACTGCTGCAAAAACACTGGATAGCCCCAATCTGTATTATCTTTTGAGAGGAATCACTTAATTAAAGAGGATGGAAAAGGGGACAGGAGATTGCTAATGACTTGAATATTTTGTACTACACTACAGCTTGCTGGAGCCGGTGAGTGAATTAGTGTAATTCAGTCTCCAAGTGATTAACTCAGGAATTTTCATGAGCAGCAAATTCTCTGCAAAAATTAGGCCAAAAGGTAAAAAATATATTGCAATTATCATCAAGTAGAAAAAAATCATTCTTAATACAAAGTTTATGGCCAAATAAACATTATAAAAAGGAGCACTGAAAAACACATTAATTTGAGGGCACCTTCCCCCTTCTTTGTTCTATTCCAAGAGAGTAACAGAAGATTAAAGCAGTAGGAGAGATATAAATGTCATACTAGCAATTTATTTTAGTGCTATTGAAAAAAGACCTCTAAAAACAAACAATCTGCAGAGACACAAAAAGGCTTGATCTGAATCAGTGTTAAGGAAGCAGGACAATCATCTACATAAAAATTTGCAAAGCACAGTTTTTGGAGAACCCATTAAAAAAAATTTACTGGGGTTTCTAAGAACTCTTTGAAGCTCAGTCCTGCCCTCCCTAAAATATTTTCTTAGTGCTAAAGAAAAGTTTGTATGAAGTCCAGGTAATTCAACTGCCAGCTGTGCAGAGTGTTGCCATCTCTTTCTAGGTCTTATTTGGTATCAGCTCAGAAATTATTATGTGTAACCCGTAAATAAAAAGACCAAGCTATAGCTTTAAAAAAAATTTCTGAATAGTGCATATCTGCAAAACTTGAGGTAATTTAAAATGGAGTCCTTTCCATCTTAATGACTGTTGACGTATTAGTGACTTGAATTAATTATCACCATCAGTGACCCAGATCTTCCAGATATTTAATTTAATAGAAATAGGTTTGCTGTTGTGTTTGTAACTCACATCATAAATTACACTTCTGCAAAGACAAGCTGGTTCTGTGTTTTGCACAACATAAATGAAAGCACATTTTTATGTATCATATTGCCGCATTTTATTTGAAATGTTCCATGAAGGAGTTGAAGATGTTGGGACACTCTGAATACCACATAAAGTGATTCTGCGGAATTATACCGCACTTTTGAAATTAGATGTAGAATGGGACTTGGGAGTCTCTCCCTACATTAGGCAGAACGCATAAAAATAGCTTTGACTTTGATTTTGTGCTTAAAACACTCATCTGGGCTTCGGAACAACAGTAAAGGTTTTGTATGCAAGTATTACGAAAGGAGAGACTTCTACTTGGTCAAGTAAGTCCATACTTACTAGGTTTCGGTCTTGTCTCTTAATCCTGCTTCTGCCTCCACCATTTTTTGTGGCTGGGGCAGCTTGTCTGATCTTTGTGTCTATACAAGAGCATCCGGATCTACTGCAAAGAAAATTGTTGGCCATCTTTATTCAACATCATCACACTGCTCTGAAAATATGGTGAGCCATAGAACCGCAAAACAGTCTTATTGTCATTGTGTTCCCAGAAGTGGCTAATCTCCCATAAACAATGATCATAGGTGTTATATGAGTCAGAGAGGTGCCATCAGTACTGTCTCTTATGAAGCCAAGTTGCCAGTTTAATTGTACTTGTATTTTGACCTGTTTCTTGGCAATAGATTTAAAATAGCAAGGCTTAAGCTATCTATCAAACATAACACTTTTATTAAAGGACTTCTACTAATAAAAATAAAAATACTTAAAATAAAATAAATAAAAATTTAAAATTTGTATCTTTAATCTAATTGTAATAAACCCTGAATTATAGTATTTAATGAAAAGAAATGTTTTTTCACTTGGCTGAGAAAAAGCAGAACTTTAGTCTTCCTTTACTATGTTTTGCTTTCTTATATAAAAAAAAAAAATCAATAATCGAAGAGGGTGTCGAGCTCACGGAACTATTAAAAGTAGTCCATTCAGATAAATCTGGAGTATAGAATGGTAGCTTTGGAAAAATTATTGTCAGCAACAACATTAATGAAACAAATCCAGATTTCAAATCCCTCTGTCTAGCAGTCACTTTATTAAAAAATCAGCTGTTGCCTGAGTTCAGAACTGATCTTGATCTCCCAGGGCTCTTACCCTGCAGGTTAACAAGGCTGCAAGCATCAAGTCCCGGTTCAGCAAAGCACTTCACCAGTCTGCAGGGGAGTGAGGTGATAGCTCACATATGGTTCAAGCATCCCCTAACCCTACTTGCTCAGAGTATATTGATAATAACATCAATCTTACAAATCAGACATGGAAAAAAACTATTGAAGCATGCTGCCTATGTCCTTAATTTGTGACTTATCACACTGGGATATTTGTAGCGGGCTATTAATTTTTAGTTCGAGTGTTTAAAGACATGGAAATGTTAATCTGAATCCCATTTAACACAGAAATATATTGAACTCCTAGGAAAACTGGGGGATTTTCCTTCAGCTGTTAAACCTAACTTGGCTTTAATCATTTTTGTACTGTCCCTATAAATCTACATGATGAAGCAATCCAAATTGGTCTTTCCAAATATTTTTAAACACTTACTTAGGAACCATAATACATATAAATTATTTTTGAAACAGCACAAGAAATGAATAAGGAGCTGACATAAAGTAAAACATGGCAACACGTAACATGAAAAATAATTGCATATTAAAATAATTGCATGTATAATATAAACCAAATGAATTATTGTCCCACTTGACACTGGCCCAATGCCAGGCACCCACGAGAGCCACTCACTCACCCTCGCCTGCCACAGCTGGGCAGAGGAGGGAAAACAAAAAAAAATTAATGAAGGCTTCATGAGTGAGATAAGGACCGGGAGAAACACCTCAAGGGCAAAACAGGCTCAACTTCAATTGCAAAGTGAATTTATTACTAACGGAATCAGAGGAGGATAATGAGAAATAAAATAAGCCCTTAGCACCTCAGTCCCTTCCCCGCCCCCCCGCCCCCCCAGCACTTCTCTCCTTCCCACCGACAGCGCAGGGAGACAGGGCACAGGGGTTTGCTCAGTTCATCACTGAGATTTCCTTCTGCTGCTCCAGGAGAGGAGTTTTCCCCTGTGAGGCCGTGGGGTCCCTCCCACGGGAGACAGTTCTCCGTGAACTTCCCAGCGTGGGTCCACTCTCAGGAGCAGCAGCCAAACCACACCTGCTGCAGCGTGAGCCCCTCTCACGGGCACACAGTCCTCCAAAACTGCTGCGCCGTGGGTCTCTCTTCCCACGGGGTGCAGTCCTCCAAGGACAGGCTGCTCCAGCCTGGGAGCAAGGGCCCTCTCTCCCCACCGGGTCTTCCACTGGATCACAGCCTCCTCCAGGCATCCACCTGCTCTGGCACGGGCACCTCCCCTACAGGCTGCGGGTGGATCTCTGCATTCCCCGTGGATCCTCATGGGCTGCAGGGGCACAGCTGCTTCACCATGGTCTTCACCATGGCCTGCAGAGGAATCTCAGCTCCTGCACCTGGAGCACCTCCTCCCCCTCCTTCTCCACTGACCTTGGTGTCACCATTTTGTTTCTCTCACATGTTCTCACCTCCTTCTCTTCTCTGCCAAGAATCCAAAATCTTGTGACTTTGTTTTGATTTTCTTCTTAAATATGTCATCACAGAGGTGTTACCAGCTTCTCTCATTGCCCCAGGTTTGGCCAGCAGCATGTCCATCTTCAGAGCCATCAGCCATGGGCTCTGCTGGACATGGTGGGAAGCTTCCAGCAGCTTCCTCACAGGAGCCATCTTTGTGGCCCCCTGCTACCTGAAACCAGGCCGTGCCAATACAATCACCTTAATTAATAATTTCTGAACATACCCAAATGAAATTGTAGAAAAGGAAAGAGTCTTTTTATAACAATATTTTTATGGCTTTCTTGTCTGAATATAAAAACTCTAAATCAAAATAATGTCATGTAAATTGTGGTTTTTATTGTACCTTCTGATCTTAAATACTTGAGAATTGTATATATGTATGTTTTCATATATTTATACCATCCTTTAATGCAAAGTAATTCTATAAATGCATAAAAACAATATGAATAAGTTCTTTAATTCAAGAAAAATTACCATAGAGGCATAAATAAACAGCTAGTCACTTTGAAATGATTGTATCTTTTCTCTGAGCACTCTCCTGTCTTTATCTTAATATCTTCTTTGTAATGTCTTGCTTAGAATTGTATGTAATTTTCTAGACTGTCACACTTCGATCATATACCACAGTACTTTTATTTTGTCCTGCAAAACTTAATGGTTTTTGCAAGCATACCTTAAAAATTAGTTGATTTCTTCATAGTATGCTGTATGGAAAACATGTAAATGACTCTCTTGCACATACAGTTGTTTTCAGAACTACTGCTTTCCAATTTGCTTCTTCTGTAGAACCCCTGTGATATTTTTGTGTCTTTCAGAATCAAGGAATGGTAAATCACTTAGTTTGGAAAGACTTTCAAGATCACTGATTCCAACAGTTAATCCAGCACTTGCAAATCTACCACTAACCCACATCTACACATCTTTTAAGCACCTTCGGGAATGGTGACCCCACGCTCATCTGGGCAGCTTGTTCAAGTGCTTGACAATGCTCTTTGTTACAATCTTTTTTCTTAATATCCAATCTAAACCTCCCCTGGAGCAACTTGAGTCTGTTTCCTCTTTTCCGCTTGTGTGTTACCTGGGGGAAGAGACTGAACCCCAACTGGCTACAACCTCCTTTCATATAATTGTAGAAAGTGTGAAAGTGATAAAATCTCCCTTCAACCTCCTTTTCTCCAGACTGAACAAATGCAGCTCCCTCAGCAACTTGTGCTCCAGACTCCATTGCCCTTCTCTAGTTATGCTCCAGCACAACAATGTCTTTCTTGAAATAAGGGGCCCAAAACAGGACACAGGACTTGAGGTGTGGTCTCATCAGGCCAGGTAAAGGAGGAAAATCCCTTCCCTGGTCCTGCTGGCCACACTGTTGCTGATACAGGCCAGAGTGCCATTGGCCTTCTTGGCCACCTGGGCACATGCTGGCTCACATTCAGCCAGCTGTCAACCAACAGGATGTAATTCCATTCACCACCACTCTCTGAGCCTGGTCATTCAGCCAGGTTCAGACCCAGAAAACAGTGCAATCATCCAAGCTATGATCAGACATTTTCTCCAGGAGAATGCTGGGGAAGCTGGTGTCCAAGGCTTTACTGAAGCCTAGGCAGACAGCATCCACAGTCTTTGCCTCATCCGCTAAGTGGGTCACACTGTCACAGAAGGTCAGGTTGGTCAAGCAGGATCTGCTTTTCCTAAATCCATGCTTACTGGGCCTGACTCCCTGGTTGTCCTAAACATGTCCTGGATGTCCTAAACATGCCTTTCCCAGCACAGAGATCAGGCTGACAGACCTAGAGCTTGCAGAACCCACCTTCTTGTAAATGGGCATCATATTTGCTTAACTTATACTCAACTGTGACCTGCCTTGTGAGACAGAACTTTTGGCACATGTTGGAAAATGGCTCAGTGAGCACTTCTGCCAGCTCCCCCAGTACCCTTGGGTGGTTCACACAGACTTGTTTGTGCACCTAAGTGATGTTAGAGATTGCTGGCCATTTATCCTGGAATTACAGGGGTTTAGTTCTGTTCCTTGTCCCTGTCTACAAGATCAGGGGGCTGAGTACCTGGAAATCAGTTGGTCTTACGTTAAAAACCAAGGCAAAGAATGCATTAAATACCTCTGTCTTTTTCCTCATCCCTTGTCACTATATTTTCACCACATCCAGTAAACATTAGAGATTCTCCTTAGCCACCCTTTTCTAGCTGATATATTTATATACTGTCTTTTATGGCAGTCGCCAGATTACATTCTAGGTGGGCTCTAATTTGCTTCCTGCATTATCTCATGACTTCTTTGCAGTTCTCTTGGGTGTCCTACTTTGGCAGACCAAAGTACCTCTCCAGCACATCATCCCTCAGACATTGGAATGCTGTCCCCAGGCTTATCTCTAGTGAGCCTTGGTTTATTCCTTTTCCGCTTCATATCTATTTTCATGCTCTTTCAGTGAGTCATTCTAGCTCCTGTGCAAGGATCCTTTTCCCCCTTTTTACCGCCTGTCACCCACAGGCCCTGGTGTCTTGTAAACAAATCCGTGCTCAAAAACCCCAAAATTCTGTCAGTGACACCAGACTTGGAGCCAGGTATTGCTCTGCTGGTTCTTCCTGTTTCTTCCCACATCATTCACTGAAACTAGAAGGATAGAGAAGAGCACTTGTGCCCCTGACCCCTTAACGAGTTATCCCAGGGCCCTGAAATCCCTCTTGATTACTCTTGAACTTGCAACTTCATTTCTGCCCATTTGAAAAATCAGTAATGGATGACAAACCGAGGGGTCCACCAGGATAGGAAGATTTCTCATCAGTTTTAACCTGGGCTCCAGGGAGGTAGCAGACTTGTCTAAAAAGTCTGAATATTGGACCTTCTCTTTGCATCAGAAGAGAGTCTCCTGTGACAGTGACAAAGTTTTTCTCTATGGAAGCAGTTTTGACATAGGGCATGGACTGACTTAACCTCAGTGTCACCACCATGCTAGATGAATCATCATCCTCATTATTGTACATATTGCCCCCTATTCTTACATTTAAACATAATAAAAAATATGTTTTACTCTTGTTCATTTCTATAACAATTCACCTTTTTTTATTTCATTACTTCTGAAGGGCTGCAGTCAAGACCAGTGACCTGCTGTGTCAGGCATTATGTGAACATACAGGTATTTTCTGATGCTGGTTCTAAGATAATTAAGTCTCCTTGTATTACTTCCCTGTCCTCCAAGCATCTCTTTAGTATTATCTGTGAATGTAATTAATGCCTATTTACTTCTCTCCTGGGTTAGTGAAGATATTAATCCCTTACTTAATACAGATCCCTGCAGCACCATGCTACACACCTCTTCCCATCTGGATATATTGCTGACATTATCCTTTGTTTATGCTCTTTCATCCTCTTTCAATCTTTCAATGAGACAGTGTTTCTATTGAAGCCAATTTTAATTAATGTTGACAAAGATTTTAACATGTATTGCAAACTAAATATATTGCAGCTATTGTTTTTCATGTCCCCATTTTTCTTTGCAGTTCTAGTTAAAAAATAAATCAGATTCATCTTCTCTCTCTTCGTTCTATCTGCATCTATTCTGCCTCTTCCTCTTAGGTGCATTAGCCTATAGAAATTCATGGTCTTTTCTCTTGCTATGAGCTTTTACTATTTGAGGAAGAACAAGGACGAAGCAGAGCAAGACAGTGAGCAGGATGGCCCCAGTCCAGCAAAGCAATGAAACACATGGCCATCTTTAAACCCAGACATAATCTTGCTGGAGTCAATAGAAATTCTTGCATGCTTGAAAGTAGTATCTACCAGCTCAAGGCTGCTGTGCTGAATATATAAAAGGATCATGTGCTAATCGTTTCATATTTCCTTTTGTATTTAAAAATAGGTTCACACTAACCTTTCAAAGACCTCTTCATTCTTTCGGATATTTGAAGCAGTGATACAATACGTATTTGAGGTAATATGTGTTAACACAGTAGGATGTAAAATATTCAGATTTTCTGAATTATATATTTTCACTTCCCTCCATTATTCCCTAACCCACTTCTCATCAGAACAGAAAATATTTCAACATGATATTTATATCACCTGTTTATACAGTTAGCTTATTAGTATTATTTACTTATTCACTAAAAAAAAAAATTCAGTATTTCAGTCACTTTTGAAACATCATTAATTTCACCCTTCCTCAGGACATACTTGATTTCTTCAGCAGCAAATGCAATTTTGCTTTGCACCTAACAGCATAATGGTTCTTGTTGACAAATGTTAATTATTTGTGTGGGTTTTCTGTTCCTGACATTTTTGGCTCTGAACTTAAAATCAAAGCAAAAAGTAGGGGGAGGGGAGGGAACTTTTCCCCAAATAGCGGAACAGCTTTATTTGTGAATGTCATGGGAAGCTGGAAGGAGAAAAGAAAGCAAGTAAGTAAATGCGTTAGCCCGAGGGAAAGGATTTCTAAGGATGTGCTCTTACATCCAGCTGGGACTGGTCTCTTCTTTAGCTCAATGGATAAAAAAAAAAAAAAGGAAAACAACCCCGTGGCCCCACACCCCCAGAAGATACAATGGGATTTTAGCACTCAGAGGTAATCTCCCCACCACAATTGAAACACAGCTTAACTAGCTTTAAATCAGACTATCTAATCAACTGAAATCCAATGAAAAATAGCTTCTGTTATGCCTTAGAAGCAGAGTGTGGATGAGGAGATTAGCCGGGGTGAGATTAATCACTTTAGAAAGAGAACTTTAACTACTTTTTAATAACACACAGTTCAATGTGGTTGAGAATATGGAAGCTCAGATAAAGCCTTTTAGAAAGTGAGAGCCATCAAAGCAGTTTGGAAATGTTTAGCTGCTCAGATACAGTAGTGGGCAGAACTCATTTTCATCTGTGCTTGTCTGAGGTGATTCCTTATTATCATTCTATAAGTTTCACACCATGCAGAAAGAGAAAGAAAGACTCAATAGGTTTTTTGTCATTAATGGTTGTCATTTTGATTAAAAAAAAAAAAAAAGAAATACTATAGTTTAATGGGTAAATGCAAATGACCTCAACACTGCAGTTTGTACTTCAAAGAGGAGTAAATTTGTTTTGAAGTTTATTTGGTAGATGAATTGCTGTCAGAGATAAGCAAAAAGTTTAGAACTCCCAAGGGCTCTGATAATGCTTCAGAAAGGAGAAAATTCAAGAATTACCACACTTGTGATCAAACATAATAAAAAATTAAGGCTAATAAACAGATTTTCTAATGTCAGTCTAAAAGGTGAGCCAAGGAGGCTTGTGGAACATAATATTATCAGTTCAAAATTCACAAAGCTTGGTATGTAAGATTTTTTTCATAATTTTTTTCAATGAATATTGCTGCCACCCCTAAATTAAAAATATTCTTCTTGCACAATATCACATCCAGATTTAGCTTTTACAATCAAACTCCTATATGTGGGCGAAATTAACAGCTATGGTAGAAAGCTTTCTTCCCCACAGTTCCCTTGATAGGCAGAAGCAGGGTAGTAGCTCTGAAAAGATAATTTAAATAACAATTGAACCATTGTACATGAATGACATTTCATATAGACTCTTTGATTATCATATTCCATGCTCCTAGGAGCTATAGGGCAAAAACAGAAGACAAGATTACCCTTTCTATGTTATAATTTTTTTTATCTAAAATGTCTCTGATTAAAGACGTATAAAAGGCATGATTTTACTTTTGAACTATACAGACATCTCTTCGGTATTAAACACAGATACATGTACATTTTTAAACATTGCATTGCATTGATGTTTTTGAATGTCATATTCTAATTGGAAGATACTGCTGTCTAAATTTATGCTGATTTGTATCTCTTGTGAATCTCGCCTGGTAACAAAGTTGTAGGTGTTTATATCCTCCTCCCTCACTGATACGTACTGTCCTGCGAAACTTTCAGACAAGGCTGACTTTTCAGCAGGCACTAGCAGCTCAGCAGTCGATGCCTGTTCAAAGGGGTGTACTTTGTCTGACTTTGCTTTTTAACATCAGACATATACAACAAGACACAGCTCATTGTGTGTTTGCTTCAGAAAGAGCACCATGCTGTCAACATGACAAAATCAAGTACAAGACAAGCCAGGACACTGTAAAAATCATTTATCCTCAACTGCATGTAAAGATAGCATAAAGCAAGGAATACGAGTTTTGACGAGGCATTTAAATACTCACAACTTTCTGATATCAACCAAGTCAAAAATATTCCATTTTAAGGTCTAAGATGAACAGGAATAACTGGGGCAGAGCCTGGCTGTCTCTGCAATGTTTCTTGTGCTGATGGAGACACACAAAGGAACAGCTATGAGACTGTATGGGCAGCTCATTGCTGAGCTCTGGCTCAGCCTTCATCCAGGGAGCACAGCAAAGAAGGGAGCCTTGGCTGTAGCTTGGGAGGAACAAACAAAGCAATCCCAGAACATCTCAAAATGCTTCTGATGTTCTAACCAACATCTGAATAGGGTCATCACTTGAACCCTACATAAATATTTTTTGAGACTTTTAAGTCTGGTACATGCTCTTTTTCTACCCTCTATAACCTTGGTGACAGCTCAACAGCTGTGAGTGTCACCCCAGGTAGAAACATCAGGCAAGGTAGAAAACTGCATTTTATTGTCAGTTTTCTGTCACACATCAATTCTGCATGTGAACTCAAAAAGAGTCATAGTCTTCTACTGTCTCATTTTCATCTATTTGCATTATGCAACACAAAAAATTGTTTTGAGATATTCACCTTACTTTATTTGAAACATTCAAGGTATCTGTGTTTGATTTTGTGGGTTCCACTGATTGTTGATGGTGTTAAATCTACAGAGCTGATGGAGTAAAATAGACATTTCATTCTTATTTTATAATTCAGACCTGGGTATGGCTGAACCACATTTTGGAAAACCCTCTTTCTCTCTCTCCCATTAAGTACAGAAGAAGACTTGAGGTTAATTATCCAGGTTTTGTAACTGACCTAGGCATCTAAAATTGGACCAGATGAAGCTAGATCACAGCATCTTCACGTGGGCTACATATTCTAAGTTGAAGAGCTTTTAGTTAGATAAATCAATACTTCCAAGTGATGAATGTGTTAGGAAGTAAATAAAGCTTGGCTTATTTCCATTTGCCCTTCAGAGTATGTTTTGAACTGAAGCTACTGGTCTTTTACATATATATGGTCTCTTTCACAGTTTTCTTTTAATTAATCACCAGTTTATATTAAATCAGCTGTGTATGCATAGTTGGTCAGATAAACCGTTGGTACTGCTATCACTTCTCAAGAGCTCAGAGGGGAAAGAAGTGGCTTTCTACTGCTCTGAGCAAATTTGTAGAATTATTAGTGAACTGAGGTTCATACATGACTGTCAGAGTTTTCAAATTTTGTTTAAATTTACATCCATGAGGTAGTTTCTGTGTGCAAAATTACACCTTTGTACTAAGTAATTTCCATGGTAGGTTTTTGGTTTTGGTTTTGGTTTTATTTTTTTGGTTTCTGTTTTGTTGTTGTTGTTGTTGTTTGGTTTATTTTTTATTGGTTAGCTGTTTTTTTGTTTTGCTGCTTTGGGGTTTTTTTAGCTGTAAAATGCTCAGCTGTAACACCACAAGTTTACAATTAGGGCACTGCAGCATTCCATCACCAGTCCATGTGGTCTTCTTTCCAAAGATGAAAACTATGATGCTTAACATTCAATATAGGGTGCATGCAATGAAATTAACTTGGTGATAGGACATGGAAAAGTATTTACTGGATTATGAGTTATTTCTTTTATAAAGGGCTCACAAAAAAGTCTAAGAATCTAGGCCTGTTATTTTATTAGACAAAAAATTGCTAACACTCTTGCAATTCTTTGTAAAGTCGGTTTGACTACTGTTGATTTCCTTGGATGTTGCCCTTGTTTTATCAGCAAAGGGAACTCAGTAAACATTAGATACTTTAAAAAAAATTATGAATTAAACTAATCACAGAAAATAGTACTTTCTGAGTAAAGAGAAGTAGTTATTCAGGTATACTTCTTCCTGTGCTCTTCAGATAGCCTTAGGAATATCACAGCCCAAAAAGCCTCTGGAGGTAAAGGTGGTTTGGTTTCTTTCCTTAAGAGGCTGGGGCAAGGATAATAATGTATGCAATATTTATTTCCTTTTAGTAGATCATTAGATCTCAGTGAAAGGTAGCTATAGAATTTTTTTTTTCCATTTTTTTATCAATGTTTATATGTTGGTATCTGAAACCTTGTATTGCTTGTTGGAGTGAGGGCCCAGACAATTCCAGGTCTCAGCTCAGGTAACTACCCTCTACCTCGCCCAAATTTCCTCTTCAGTGTTTGTTAGAGTGATATTTTATTCTTTTCTTTGTCCTATTCTTTTGTATCTTGCTGTGCACAGTGGAACTGCTCCTATGTCTCATTTTACACGTTACTGAGCTGCAGTAGGAAAGCCACTGCCAGACCGTCTGCTTTTGTCAAGTGGTTCTTAGGCCATTTCTTGTTTATACCAAGTCAGCACTTACACACAGGTAATTTTGCCACAGCTAACAGCACTTAGTGTTTCTCCACAGGATACTGCAAAGTCTAAACACTTTCTGGGCTTATCAGGGGGGTTTCAAAATTGTCAGTATAAACTATACCTATTCGGTAGAAATACTTGTTACTCTGCAGTTTAGAAAGGAAAGTTTGGGGTTTGTCAATGTTTGTAGAAATATAAACCTGGTTTCCATTGCTCTCTTCTTGAATTTTTATAGACAGAGGATCAATAGCACAAACACATTCCAGCTGAGAAAACTTTTTAAAAATGTGTCTAAAGGCAGTACCTTCTAAACTGAGCTGTCCATTAGGCACCCAAGTGAGATGACAATTCACTGTCAGAAGCTGTTAATTGAATAAAGAAACAACCACATATTTTCCAGAAAACATCTTCCCCTCATCAGTTTTTTTCACATTGTCAGTCATGTGAACATACTTGCTATTCTTTTCTATCCACATTATCTACATTATCAGTATTTCCATTACATTTTCATAAGATGCTGAAAATTAATTAAATATTTTGCATTCACTGAAAAGTCATGCATTGTTTTCTATAAAGCATCTGTGAATTCACTAGTAGAGGCATTTTGGTCCCCACTGATGCTCTGTGACTTCATTTATATCAGTGAATTAGATATGCTTAGGTTTGTTCTCTGAGAGAGAGTCTAATAGATATAGCACAATCCACATTCATAATATTAAAATCTCTGTCTCAGATTGCCTATTGGCAAAAGTTTCTGTGACCTCCAGACTCTTTGTTCATATCCAGGGAATGCTTGAGAAAGTGATAGCTTAGGCCAAAACCATTCCAGTGACCACATTAAACAGTGATGCACATAATAAACATCTAGTACCTGGAAACATTTATGGCCACTGCCAAACTAGTTTAGACACAGAATAAATTTTTTGACATATAGCTTACTAGGTATTCCTGAAAAATCTTAGCACAACTAAATGTATACTGAAAAAAAAAAAACCCAAACAACCCTATATTTAATATGTATCACTTGATGGAGTTCTTAAGATAAGTAGTTTTGCATGGTTTAAGATGATAAATTTATGGAAGAGAAACCCATAAAACATTATCAAATAAAGAGAAGCAACACATGGTTTGTAGTAACAGTTCCTGAGCTGAACAGAGTTTGAGAACATTTAGAGGTGATAATGTAGTACTTTCCCTTCTGGCATATTCTTCAGGTTCTAGATAGCTTTTTTCTGAGTATGTAAGAATTCCTTTAATATTTTACTTCCTTTTCACCATTCTGTGAGAAAAATAACATATATAACGTGGCAAGAATGACACAGACTCCATCCCTTCTTCAGGGTATGCATTTCACACCGGCTATTGGCATTTTGTTTATAATTAAATGAGTGTTGCTGCATCCACTTGGCATCCGGTGTCCCCCAAGGCTCACTATTGGGGCCGGCTCTGTTTAATATCTTTATTGATGATCTGGACAAGGGGATGAAATGTACTCTCAGTAACTACAACAAAATTGTGTGGGAGTGTTGATCTCCTGGAGGAATCTGGACAGGGTGGATCAATGGGCCAAGACCAACATCATGAGGTTCAACAAGACCAAGTGCCAGGTCCTACACTTGAGTCACAATAACCCCATGCAGTGCTACAGACTGGGGAAAGAGTGGCTGCAAATCTGCCCATCAGAAAAGGACCTGGAGGTGCTGATCAACAGCCAGCTTAACATGATCCAGCGTGTGCCCAGGTGGCCAAGAAGGCCAGTGGCATCCTGGTTTCTAAAAGAATGGTGTTCTAGCAGAACTGTTTCTAACAGTTTCTAACAGAAACTACTCTGGTTTCTAAGAAGAATGGTATGGTCAGCAGGAGCAGGGCAGTGTTTGTCCCACTGTACTCAGTACTGATGAGGCCACACCTCGAGTGGTGTCTCCAGTTCTGGGCCCCTCACAACAAGAAAGACATTGAGGTGCTGGAGCATGTCCAGAGAAGGGCAATGAAGCTGGTGAAAGGTCTGGAGAGTAAATCGTATGGGGAGTAGACAAAGAAGCTAGGGCTGTTTAGCCTGTAGAAAAGAAGGCTCAGGGAGAACCTTATTGCATGAAGGGAGATTGTAGTGAGGTGGATTTTTCCCAGGAAACCAGTGACAGGATAAGAGGACATAAAGTCAGGTTGCAGCAGGGGAGGTTTAGATTGAACATGAGGAAGAATTTCTTCACTGAAAAAGTTGTTAAGCATTGGAACAGGCTGCCCAGGGAGGTGGTGTAGCCATAGTATAGTCACCATCCCTTGAGGTGTTCAAGAAAAGTCTGGGCATGGCACTTAGTGCTGTAGTTTAGTTGACAAGGTGGTGATCAGTCAAAGGTTAAACTTGACAATCTTAGAGGTCTTTTCCAACCTAAATCTCTGATTCAGTGATTATCTGTATTATTAATGTATACCATATAATTCTGGATCTGTATCAGTCTCAGCATGCTTAGGTCTCTCTGGAGAGTAAAAATCATCAGACTGTAGTAATTTTCTCTTTCTAGTTCAAAAAAAGTGTTTAAAAGGCTGAGTAGAAAGGAGGAAGGATATTCTCTTTCAAATTACTGTACAGTGCAATAATTATGGTGCATCTGGTGGTAGTAGATATAAATGTCTCCCCTAAAATAAGTGGAAAATGGAAAGGGGAGATAGATCAGTATTCCGTAGGTTAATGGCATATTAGATATAAACTCAGTACTGAGCCTTCATTAGATTTTCAGGAATGACTGTCTTAGGACAGTTAGGTGTTCTCTTCTGCAATATGATCAAGTTTTGTAAATTCCATGCTTATCACTTTCATTCTAGCCGAGATTTACAGGACTGACTCATCACAAGACAGGTCTTCAAAGTCTTCTTGACATAACTACCTCAGGTTCCTTAAATTTGGATCCGAGATTATGGCAATATCCGTATTTCTTTTAGGGATTTAGCATTAAAATTCTCAGTTGCTCCTTGTGCTTTCCTATTTATCCTACACGGTAAAATTTAATTGAAAGCAAAATTCAATTAAAAGAAGATATAACTCCTGTAAAGTAATGAATACCTGCATGAATCCTTAAAAAACAGTTTTAAATATCTTCAGTATCATTAACATTTGTGTGTGAATTTTGGCATAATTCATGAAGGGTCACATCTTTGGAGGAATTTTAAAAGCTCTTCATAATATTACTTACTCATATTTCTTTATAGGAAAATGAAACCTTTTCCAGCAAAGTTTGCAACCAACCAGTTCGCCTTTTGGACTTGCTGTTGGAAAAGTCAAATGAGCAATCTGCTTACTGCAGTCAATCAATCTCTCTGTAATGTGAAAACTTAAAAAAAAATTTAGTAATTTAATAATCTTCCTATCCTACAGCCAGGAGATTGCATATTCTTTCTTTATGTATTTTTTTTCCTAGATGCAATGTACCAGTCTATAATAGTTGTGTGCTGTTTTGTGCTAAAAGTAATAGAATAATGGCTTTGCAGAAAATAATATCTTTGTTATTTCATTAAAGGTGTAACATGAAAAATATTACTTTTTCCACTTTGACTCACGCATCATCCTCAAACCCTAAAGTTTTAGAGCTATCAAAAGGTAATGAAACTGTCTGAATGTCTGAACGCCCTGCTAAAAAAGAAACATTGGCTGCATGATAGCCTGAGAAAGGAAGAAAACATATTTACTTGTAGAAACCCCCACCAAATCTAAACCTAGTTTAGACTTTCAGGATTAATGTCTAAATTTTGACATTTACAGAGACATAAAACAAACATTGTCAACTGTACTCAAAACACTTCTAATTTGTTGATCATTTATAGCTTAGATTTAATTTACCATTTTTGCAATGATTTAATGACATTTTCAGTAATTTTTGCTTTTGACACTGAAGCAGCATGGGGTTGATTTACTGTGTTTTCAGACTTCTGCTTTTATGTAAACACATTAGTATTTTCACAGCATGTTTGGAACAAATGGAGCAAATTCTGATCCTTCTACACCTATAAAAAACCTATCAACTTTATTGAGCAGCAGAGAGAAAATTTGACTGAATTGCTGGAGTAAGTCAAGAGGAATCAGGATAAAAGATGAAAAACTTTTGTCTATTCTAGAGGACAAGAGAAACCAATTTCATGTAGCAATGAAGAAAATGGAATAAACCAGAAGTCAAGACAGCTTCTGTGTCTGACAGCTTTTATCTGTTATAGCTTTTATTACAGCTAGGTTTACCAGCTTTCATAGTTAGAGAAAATAGATTCCCATGTATAGATGGCTCAATACAATGCAAATGTGTTGTACATAACGTCTTTCAAACAAACTGATCCCTAAACCTTCTCATGGAGATAGGCAAAATAATTACAAAGTGAAATAATAAAAAATAAAGGGAGGAAAAGAAGGTAAATTTGATAAGGAGAGGATTAGTTTTCAGAGGGGACTTGAGATTTCAGCATTCCTATGAGTTATAGCTTTCACTGGTAACAAACAGTCCTGCTGTCGCTGAAGGATTTTTTCTATCTGCATTGCTTGACTCCTTTATGCCACTGCAAAAGTCAGTAGAAACATAGCATGGCTCTATTTCACCTTTTTAGCAAACAGGATGTTTAAGTCCTGAAAGGCAAAGGTGTTGGGATGTGTTTCGTGAGAAGTGACATGTTGGATCTAATTCTGTGTTCTGTTAACTGTGAAATGCCACTGAAGTCAATGTTACACAGATGTAACTAGCAGGAGATTTTGTTTTTTACTTCTGAAGGTCTGCTGGCAGTGTCAGAGAGCAGAAACTGATCTGAAATCTGTTTAACTTATCTCATGTTCTGTTCTTTTAGCTTTCCTCAAAATGTGTCATAAGATATTTTTTTCTGGACCTTATCCAGCTTCCATAGAAATGAATGAAGGACTCCTTTTTTTTCTACTAGTGGTCTGTGATCTCTAATGGAGTCTTGTGCACAAATAAACTAACCAACTATATTTGCTTATGTGTGGGGCTTTTTTTGCTAAATCATAAGACCTTATGCTCTAGGGTGCCAGTCTTGTGAATCTTATCCATTTCAATTGGATCAGCAGGACTACACTTAAAGACATGGAATGGTTCATTTTCAGTAATCTCCTTTCTCTAATTGTAAGTTCCCTGCTACTGCACTGTAGGTTCTAAATAACAAAATAATTGGCACATTAAATAAGTCTGCAGTTATGTATGTAAGTTCAAATTCAGATAAATATCCCTTGTCCAAAGAAAATTTGAGCATGCATTTGACCCAATAAAATTTAAGAACAATTTAAACATCTTCTTACATGACTGGACACAGAAGCTTTCCTGCATCATCAGGAAGATGCTGTATTTGGGTCTACCAACAGGTAGCTGCTACCTACAGGCAATATTTCAGTTCTAATTAAACCAATTTTTAAACCTCTGTAAAGGAATAGGTGGCCATTTACAGGCAAATCTGTGATTCCTGTGTGCAATTACTGAAATTGTACATATAAATTGGGTTGAAATTAATCACTTAAATATGTATGAATTTGGGAAAATCAGACCCCCATGCTTTAGAGTAAGATGTAAATTGTACAACGTGTGTCTGAACCAACACCAAGTGAGGAATTTTAATTTGGGGATTTCCCCAGTTGTGTACTTAATGTTATGCTAATGTTTTTTCCATTAATAGCTAAAAAGATCCATTGCTTCTGTTTTCAATGGGCTTGTTGCTAATGAAAAAGATCTTTTGTTCCACAGCAAAACTGTACAGTTCAGGCAGAATGATAGCATGCTGGCTCTTTACGCTTTGGATGCTAAAAAGCCTCAGGCAAAATATTTTGCTGAAAAAGGCAAGCCTGGCTCCATTCATTTCACAAGTACTGCCCGCTTACACTAGCTGTGACTTTGTCTCTTTATTTAATGATTCACTGCGCCCAGATATTTGCATAACAGCGTATATCTATATGAGCTAAGTGTTAGCCTTGTTTTTAAAGAGATAAGTTTTGAACAGTAAGAATATATTCTCTTGTCCTGGGGCATCCTTGCAGTAGCAGTTGTGGAGGTGGTATAAATAAAACACAACACTATTGCAAAATGAAATTAATAGAAGCAAAATCCTGTGTCTCCTGTGAAAGGTGACTTTGAGCCTGAAAATTCTATGTTGTTTTGAATGAGGCCTCTGTTTATCCACCGAACCAAAAAGGGTTGGAAACTCTTCAGGAACTACTATTGATTTTAAGCATCATTTAGACTAAAGAATAGATTTCAAGTGACCTTCTGCTGTGATAACAATACCTATAAACTTAAAAACCAGTTTTTTCTAAGGAAAGTCAAAGTCTCAGCTCTGAAACACAATAAATTACAATTTAAGTTTAGTTTAAACCAATAAGCAGTAATAATATACTAGTTGATACATCAAAAAGGCCTCTACTGAAACAAAAATTTTGATCTTATTTTGATGTTCTGCTAAATTTTCAATAATCACGAGCAGCTAATACAATAATTCAAAGTCATTTGTTTGGCTTGGTTTCAAACAATCGTTGCACTCTGGTTTTTATTTTGCATTTTCTTTCACTTAAAATTTCCTTTACTATAAAAAATTAAGTTTATAGTGTGTTTGTGTTTATTGTCAGCATATGAAATAGAGAAACCCAAAGGATTTATAGTTACTTTGGGAACTTCTTTCCTGACAATAAAAAACCATCATAGCGAAGCTACAGTCTTATTTTGCACAACTGTTAGTGCATCAAAGCAGTCTTTAATCACTGATACACCTGTATTTGTTCATAAATACTTTATGAAGGGAATTATCTCCTGAGTTTGCATGGGATCTGTGAATAGCCCTTTTCACAGAAGGTGATGACTTACTACCTGCAAGGCTTTCAAATGTTGCTAGGGAATTCTGTTGGAGAAGCACAAAAATATTACTTTCTTTCTGGATGAGAGTAAGTTAGGAGATTTATGAAAATTCATTTTACCTCAGATCTGTGATAGCATGACAGGATAATTTAGCAAAAAGTATAGCAACATGCAGCACTTACTGTATAGCTGAAAGCTTTTGCCAAAAAGGGCCTGGGATTGCCCATTTTGCAGTGAAGAATTATTGGTTAGCATGTCTTAGTAAAGAGAGTAAATCCTGGTTTCCCACATCACTGCATATTCACCTTAAACCTGCAAACACACATTCTTCTTCTAGTTGACCTTGATATCATTTACATATTTTATTAAATAAGTTGAGCATTTATTCCTAGGTGAGTACTCACTAATCTCTTTACATATGAGGGAAAGGGGAATAGAAACTGTCTTCTGTAGCTGTGACTTGAAAGAAAAGAGTGACCTCTGCTGAAGCATGTCACAGACTTCACATGGCAGGTGACAGCTCCATGCTATGACTCAAAATTGCTGCAGCTGAGAAGCTGGCATATTCAAGATGAATTGGAGGGAAGAATTTTTGCACTGTGTAGTTTGGGTATCACCCTCATGCAGTAAAATGCCTGCTGCAAATTTCTTTCCAAGTCCTTCAAATCCCCTCAAGCCTTGTGTAAGGAGCACTGGACCAGATTCTTGCTTGTGGATTCCCCTGTGTAATGTAGCTGCTGAATTCTTTAATTTCTGTATGATTTTGCAGAAATTTTTGCAGACTTTTCTTCCTGCCTGCTGGCTGTGTATGCATTTACAAACATATATAGGTTTTTGTTTCAATTATTTATACTTACATTTGGTTCTGCGAAAACAAAAGCATACATTTAGAGCCAAAAACTGCTATTTATTGTTGTTTATTTCATCAGGATCTAAAACAAGCATCACAGAATTGTACATTAGTACCTGCAAGGAGGAGAATGGGAGTGATTCCAAGCACTTTTACTTTTTGTTTTTAGAAGTTGTTAACAATTATTTTTCAGTCTCCATGACAACAGTGGGACTCTTCTCCTGTCACACATTCTTAGTATATAACCCCTGTCTGCGTGGAAGCAATGTTTCACCAATACCTTAATTTTAAATAATTATTTTGGGCTATCCCTATTTTTCCTAGAGAGATGAAGCCTCATTCTGAACTTGTCTCCACTAGTTTTACATGGATGTCAACTTTACATGGGAAAAAAAGTTCAGTTTCACTCACAGCAAAGGAAAAACAGATCAGAAATAAGGTCATGCTGGAACTGACATAATGACAAGAGTTCTTGTCACTCAAAACTTTTTTCAGAGTTCTTCCAGTTATTCTCCTTCATTTAGAGTTATACTCCTTCAGAAGATATGCGTGTAGCCCATAAATACACATTGAGAAAAATTAGACCACCTCACCTCAGTGGTAGTTTCAGTGAAAAGGGGTAAATGAAAGCAGTAGACACGCTATAACACATGCCAGCAAAATATGGGTAGAGACACACCTTTCAGGAAAAGGTCTCCCTCCTCCTGAGCCAGTGAGAGGAAACCCTAGCCACTGAGAGAAGAATTTAGTCACATTTTTCACAGCCAAACCCTTTCTTGCATAATTTACACATGTACACATTTGCTTGAAAATCCAGATGGTACGAGAGGGAGACACTGTATTATCAAACATACAAATTATTCCTCTGTCCTTTTGCTTTATGACTTTCTTCTGAAATCTATCATGGTTGTTGAAAAAGGAAGTGACATCTGGTCTGAACACGCATTCACGATCAGCTTAAAGATTGGAGGTACTAGCTTGCATAGTTAAAAACGTATGTGCAGTTGTTACAAGTGGTGATGATATCCATTAATCTACTTATTTGTTACATTTGTACCACCAAGTATTTTTTTACCATCCATCCATTTTTTAACAGCTATCCAGCAATAAATTCAGCTGAAAGGATCTGTAAATAGTAGCATCACCTGGATTAGAAATAGTCCTTGAATAGTGCTAGAAATTTATCGTCCAATGACTTGAACAGGTACTGTTTTAACACACATCTTGGAGACAACACATAACAGACATGCACTCTGTTTGAAAATAATAGTGTGATCTCAGAACATGAAAACTTTCTGCTGAATAACTTCAGTTTGGGCATGACACCAAAAACTCCACCTCCACTGTCAGCATTGCATTCATTGCAGTTTCTGAAGCTGCAGCTCCTCAAGCTGTGAGAGGAGTGAGTCATCTTCTCCCCTAGGAATTTCCCGGGAAAAAAAGGAACCCTGTAACATAAAAAGGGAATTGAGATATATGGAGACCTTATTCTCACATGTATGAAACATTTAACAGCCGCCTATTTGTAAAATTAGAAATAGTAGATTATTACTTAACTTTCATGAGTTTTCTAACTTCTACTATTCAATGGTTCTGGGTTACCAGGAATATTAAACAAAGCAAAGGCATATTTTATTTATAAAATATTTTTCAGAATATGAGCTGGTAAAGCATGAAGGCTACCAGCACTATCTAAAGCTCTCTTCAATTTTTATCTTTTAGACATAGTTGTCTCCAAATTATTAGAGACTCAATGCTCTCAGGTTTATGTATTTTAGCATGTTGTATGTTTACCTTAAATTGCATTTCTGGCAGAATCTTTTTATTACCAAAGAGTCACTGTTTTCCTTTATGGGAAAGCATAGTCTTAGTCAGTGTGATTTTGAAAAAAAATCTTTGGGAACATAAATCTGTGTTGTCCAGTAGCAGCAGACATGGAGTAGATATACAGCATTTATTGTATATTAAAACTCACAATTTTAAATGTCTATCAAGATCTTGACTTATGACTTAAAAATGCATGGCAGAATTTTCTTCCAAATCCTTAAATGATGAAATGGTTGAATCTTTTATTCATAAAATTCCTGATTTTACATGAATTCTTTCATTTCATAGAAGACTATTGTAAGGAATGAAAACTTCTTGACGCTGAGAGAGCTTTAGCAGATTAGTAATTAATAAGCTTGTTGCTACATCTCAGTGGCAAAATTCCTGTTACTTTCAATGAGAGCATGATCAGGCTCAAAGTCATCTGAAATTTCTGTGAATGTAAAGGCTGCTTATTTCTTTCAGCTACTTTTGAACACTAATAAGGTTGATTTTATTGGAACTTATTACATCCTTACTGGAAGCAGAATTTGACCTCAGCTGAAAAGATTGCCCCTTCTTTCACTTTGTTTTGAAAAAGAGCTACATTTTCATAATAGCGTCCGGGTACGCGCACAAATCTCATTACCCAATAATAGGATTTGTCTACATACCTCCTGCTCAGTCTTTTGGAAATGTACATGTCCCTCAGCATGGGTTAGTTTTTTTTTCCTTGTTTCCCTTTACATATGTCTATGAGTACAATAGACTATATTCTATATAACAGTTTCAGTCGAGCAAAAGTAGCTAAGTATATAATCAAGGAGGAGGCGGAGAGATCCTTAAAGTACAAAATCAACCTTGGAAGCTAAACTCTCACTTTTGTTACAATGATTGAGACATTTGAGACTAAAAATATGCCACAGAGGTGAAGCAATATGTCATGGAATAGCTCAAATATAGCAGCAACATGCTAAAGCAATGTTTAATTACAGTCTGCAGTCCAGATATCCTCAGACTGGATCTGCAAAAGAGAAGTTGTCTTACTAACATTTTTAATTTGGCATATGAATTACAGCTTAGTTTTTTGGTTTTTTGGGTTGTTTTTTTTTTTTTTTTTGGGTGGGGGGGGGGGGATTTCTTGGGTTTTTTGGGTTTTTTTTTTTTTTTTGGTTGGTGGTGGGGTGATTTCTTGGGTTTTTTGGGTTTTTTTTTGTTTGTTGGTTTTTGGTTTTTTGTGGTTTTTTGTTTTTTTTTTTTT
>VZRV01010155.1:998183-1188717 GCA_013398115.1 Falcunculus frontatus | reverse complement strand
TGTTTTTTTGTGTTTTTTGGGTTTTTTTTTTTTTTTTGGTTTTTGGTTTTTTGTGGTTTTTTTTTTTTTTTTTTTTTTTTGGTGGGGGGGGGTTGGTTTTTTCCTTTTGTAAACTGGCTCTGCCCTGCATTTCTTTTAAAGCAGTGAAGGAAAAGAACTGAAAATCACTTTAATCTTTACTGTTTTACTTCCAATCATTAGTTCTATATCTGTTCTGTCTAAACAGGTTACAGAAGCTGAATTAAGATTTTTATTCAGAATGTAGAACAGTAAATTTTTGTAAAGCCCTCATGTAAATGTTTAGAGGAAAAAAAGCACAAAACCCCACAAACAACGCTTCTGAGCTCCCTCTTCCCAAACAATTAGAAGTAAACCATAAGAAGTAATATGGAATAGAAAAACAGATAAACGGAACAGCTAAATGTATCCTGATCATTCCTATATACTGTGAAACACTCTGGAAAGGCTCATCTCTCGAATGAGGCATGAGGAACAGCTAGAAATCTGGTCTGTCCATAGAAGGTTATCCTTTGCTTTATTTCTCCTGTTTCTGTGTCACACCACCAGTCTCTCCTCTTATGTTTCTTAATGTTTCATTCTCCTTATTAAAATTTTTACTTAATTTATATAAAGAAATACTTCCCTGTGACAAGACATACTTAATTTATCTTTGTTTAATTAACCTTCTGGAAACTTAAGGTCCGGCTATCTTTCTTGTTGAAAAGTATGGATAAGATGTGAGGTCACTATTTTGATATGAGGTTTTGCTCTGTGTGCATGCATTACACACTTGATGCAGCAGGCTAAATTTTCACTTTTTCCTGAATATAGGCAAGTGTCCTAAGTCTTGTTGCTATGCAGTTTAGCCATAGCAACAAACACAAAAGCCACTGTGTTGTTACTTCCATTTTCCCTTCCAGACAGTTTGCCTAGTAAAGAAAACATGCTAGATATAGCACTGTCAAAATAAGTGCAGCATTTTCTGTGAGGGATGTCAAACATTTCATCTTTCAGAGGATTATATTGTGAAAAAATGCTAAGATAGAAGGTGGAGAGGTTATAGCTGAGATATCCACCTCCTCCTGATGCACAGGTAAGGGTGTAAAAAAGTAGTTGCTGTACAAGGAGGAGTCAGGTTTTCTGTTATATATTTATCAAATATAAAAAATGCCATGATAGATTTTGTTCTTTGCCAATATAATGGCAAAATTAATATTTCAATTACAGGACAGAAAAAAAAAAAAAAAAAAAACGGGTAAAACCCTAGCCTTCAATACTTAAATTTATGATATATGTGATGCATCTTGGCATAACAAAAGTTGTTATCCCTCTTTTCCAGTTGGTAATAGCTTACAATCAACATCATACTGAGCTTAAATAAACCTACACAGGGTTTGTGAGGTAATATCCCATTCTATTGCAAAGGTATATAAATTATTTTCTTGTAGCTGAGGTGAGGAGTGCGAGGGAAGACAAACGGTTTATTCAGCTGATTCTTTCACGACTTCCCACATGATTCCCTGTAAGTCATGCAAAGGTAATTGTCAATGTAAAAGACAAGTTTGGCTTCCTGGCTCTTGCTCACTTTAAATGGGACTTAGATTCCTGACAGTCCATTTCCATTATGGAAAATCTTAATGATTGCTTAGGCAATCTTTTTTTTCCCCGCTTGTAAAATAAGAAAATTATAAGAATAACTCAGGCACTGTAAATTTAAAATTCTTAATAGCCAAAAATATCCTTTTAATTTTGGATAAAAAAGGTCAAGGAACTTAGTGACTATTATAGCAGTACTGATTTATTTAGTTCTGCTAATTTATCTAACCAAGAATTTGAGACATTTCCATCAATATGACTAATTTACAATATACTTATGAATACAAATTAACTTGTTTCAAAAAATCTTTATCTATTTCAAACATCTTAAGTGGCACATCCATCATTTCAAACAACATATCATTACAAACACTAGTTGGTGTCCTTTTTCTGTGGTGGACTTCAGGCTCTAAGTTTGCCTAGTGCTTGCAACCACTTCACATAAATTAACCAAAACCTAATAATTTTGTCTTTGTTGTGCCCAAGGGATGAAAATCCTCTGTTATCTGGAGGTATGTAGTATATCAACATGTAGTAAAGAGAAATTCTTCAGAAGTTCTGGGGAACAATTGGAGTCCCTAATTTTCAATGTTCTGTGTGCCCTCACTTTCAAACAACCTTAGTAGGGGCACTCTTGCTATTTCAAGAACTCAGATCTTAATCCTAGTCTTTCCACCATTTCTTTGTCATAGCTGTGGGAGATGTTAACAGTGACAGACCATAGAGAATGGAATTTAAAAAAAACCATTTCAATGACAGTAGAGGAAAATAGATAGCTTTTTGTTCATTTTGTAATGCTTCTTGACCAAATTTAGAGTCTAGTTTTTAGTTATTCTTTTTTCTTGATTAATCCCAGAATATCAAAATGTGATTGATTTCTAATTGCCAGTATGGATACCAGTGAGGTTTTTTTCTAAAAGGAGTATAATTTACAGATATACACAAGTGACCTAAATGGATTTATTTAGACAGGAAAGAAAACTATAAACTATTTCTTAGAGTATAAGTTAAAAAGTTGGCTAAAACTTCTAGATGTACTCTGATCTTAATTTATCCAGACATATGTAATGAAATCCATACCAATCTCTTTACCCCCAGTCACTCCATCAAGTGAGAGTAAAACTTTCAAACTGAATACGGGAAATGACTCAATCTACCCTCTGGTCTACAAATTGTAGGTACAACCCTAATTGCAAAACCTTACTATAAACCTTTCTTTCAGATACACCTCAATGTGGCGTGGGTAGGCTCCCCTTTTTTCTTCCACCCACTAGCTTGCAAGGGATACTCTCTGTCTTGGGAAAGATTGTGCTTGCAGGCCGACTTGAAAAATTCTGACCTTAACAAAATGTGTTGGCATTACCCAACTGCTGGTTACATTTATCTTGTTCATTTCTTCCTCCAGGGTTGCTCATTTCCAAATAACAGATTCTTTCCAGTTTACTTAAGAGCAGGAAGGACTTCAAATTTTGCTCCACTTTTAAGTCAGCCACTTCGATACCATAGAAAACAGAATGCATTTTTTGATTGTTTGACAAATTTTGAGGCTTCGTGCACGTTAGGATTGAACCCAGTTTCAAAATGGGCTGCAGTAAAAAAAGTCTCTTCACATAAGTAGAATTTCTGTGCTTTTCATGAGGTTTCTATGTGCCTTTGAAAGGTGCAGTATTGCTCTAAGAATCCTTTCACCTTATTTAAGGGCCAAAAACCACAAAGCTTTTCTTAATGAGGTAGTCATCCAAAGTTCTCTTTAAAATCAGAAAAGAAAAACAGTCATCTCCAGAGAGCAACTCACTTCATCCTAAGACAGATACCTAGATAGATACCTAGGATCAATCACACGAATTTTCCCTTTAGAACTGCCCATATTTCTCTGCTGACAATGAGGGGAAACTGAAGGTTTCAACAGAGCAGATGAAAATTAAATGTTCAAACTGAAATTATGTACATTTAGACATGCACAGTTAGATAGGGTGAATACTGCCGTTTGTTTCTCCTTTCTTGTGGTGGGGCTTCCCATGAATAAGGTCTTGCTTCACCTGGGGTTTTGATGGGGCACCAGAATTCCTGGAGTAGCAAGGACTTTAAAGTTACCTGTGTTCCCAAACCACAAGAATGTATTTAATTAGAACTTTCCTTGATATTTATAGAAACGTTCATTTTTTAATATTCTAAAAAAAAACCAAAACAAAAAATGAAACAAAAAGCAACAGCAAAAACAAAACCCAAGCCCCCAAACAAAACAAAGCAAAAACAAAAACAAAAAACACCAAACCAAACCAAAAAAACCCATCAACAACAACAAAACCCCAAACAAACAAAACAAAAAAAATAAACAAAACCAAGACAACAATAAAAACTAAAATAAAAAAAACAAGCAAAGAAAATCAAAACAAAAAAATGAAAAACACTCAACAAGTTCGGCAGCCTCTAACTGGAGGAAAAACATTCAGCCTAATTAAAGCCTTTAGTTCTTATGGGGTAGATTTGGAATCCTGTGCCTTCCAGAAAGGCTTTCCTGTAAAATAACTTGATATTGAAAACTGAGATACAAATAACACAATACAGTTTAAAAACTCAATATGGACAAATTAATTTCAGTTTTGAAATAAAAAATTGGCATCTATATTTCCAGTGATAGAAAACACAAAATTTCTTTCTTCTTGGTAATTCCTGTTTTTTACCATAAAATCCCTCAACAATCTTTGCCACTTTTCTTAGTTGAAATTTATGCTTTATTGGCAAGAAAACTCTGCTTGTACAGTAGGGCCCAGTTTTGTAAAGGTGAGTAGAAATATGGTCAATCTTATCTCCATGGTACTTGTAAACTCTTTGTCACTGAGACAAGATCCTGGCAAGTTCCACTCTAGCACTTTTAACAGTGACCATACTTAGTCAGATCCTTTATTGTCTTCCTTTTTTTCATCAACACTCACTTATTTTTACTAATATAAATTCATTGAAATTCCTCATAGCAGCCTTTGATCTAATCACATTCTTCACACAGTAAGATAAGACAAATACAAATCATACATTGGTTAAAAAAAACCTCAACAACAAAAAATTTATAAAAAGAATTACTGTTTCCTTTTTCTGGCCAACTCTCTTACCTAACATTCACTTTTTAAATTGAGATTGAAAGCTCCTAAGAAAATGAAGGTATCATTTTTAGTTATCCATAAATTTATCATTGACTTATAGACAGATAGATAACGTCCCATTATACTATCTTGAATTCTGTTAAACAACAGTAGTCAAGCTCAGGAGGACAGGAAGGGATCCTGTCAGCATTGATACCTTTAAATATTTTGCATATGAGACCATATGTTGGTTTGCACAGTTGTCAAACCATAAAGATGAATAGAAGACACAGTGAACAGTGTTCCTTACTGCAGCGTGCAGGCGCTTTCTTTAGCATCTGTTTGGACATGGTTTTGACACTATCTGAAACCAAAAAACTCCCTCCTCTGCCTTTGCAAGGATTGTGTTTCATACAAATAGCCTTCTGAAAGATTTACAGAAGCTTCTGCTTGACACAAAACCTGGAGGCTATCTGTCAAAACAGAAGAAAACAAAAAGAGGGAGATGGAGGGAAAAAAAAAAAACAAAAATGTTTTTGCCAAACAGATGGGATTGGCAGTTTTCCTAAAAGAAAGATAGGTTATGGTTCTGCCCAGTACTAGGGATTTAAAAATAATTGCCTCAGCTATGAATATTTTTGTCTGCCTTTTCTTACTTTTTTTTCTAATCACTTAGAGATACAAAATAAGTTGTAAAAATAAGGAAAAAAAGACGGGCAGTTAAAAATGCTTTTAAAATGTTTTTCAATATCTTCATGTGATAGATTTTTCTTTTGCAATAGTTACAATAAGAAAGTTAAATTCTGAAGTACTTAGATGGTAATTTAGAGTACTATAAAGGAATCTATACAGGAAGAATTCCTGTACCTTCACTGAGGCACATAGCTCAATTTTTTTCTTCAAAGAATCATCGGTTCTTCTGTAAAACAAGACTTTTATACTTAAAATGGAGTTGATGTATTGAGCTTCATGACTGCAATCCCTACTTAGCTCTTAACTATCCTGAGTCTGTACATGCTTAACTCTTCCATGGTAAAGGTCTGTAGGTGCCTAACACTCCGCTTTTGGGCATATCTAAAGCTGCAACATCTTGACAGCACAGGCTGTCTCTGCAATTACCTCCTCACTTAGATAGTCTTATTTTTAGCCCTGAGAGCATGATTTTTATAGATGTATTTATATGATAGATCAATAGATGGATGACGGATAGATAAAAACAGATAAAAAGAAGCCTGAATTCACTATGCTACCTGATCCAGACAGCGACATAATTTCATTTTAGTCAGTGAAACCTTCTGGAAAGAGATCTGTGTACTGATCCTTGCACAAGGTAGTTAATTAATGCCAAATGGAGCAATCATTGGTTGAAATATATGAGCATGTTTTTCCCTTCTTAGATCCCTGCTCTTATCTCTATAAAATTCAGACTGTCCTTGGAGCAGGTCTTCTACCCTGTGCAAGCCAGGGAATGATGCATACTGCCCACCCAAATGAAAAGTCTGGTTCAAATTCAGCATCTTTTGAAATTTGATTTTTCTCCCAAATCTTGTCCTAGCAATATAAAACATATACAGACCATTTACTTATATCTCCACATCTCCATTCTACCACCATGCCCCCATTTCAAGGAGTCCATTTTATTTGTTTATTTATTTATTTGCCTTTGGCAATGGTTTTCTTAAAAGGAAGGAGCCTTGTGTTGGAACCACAAGGAAATTGAGCTATGAAGGGTGTCAGCTTCCAGTTTTCAAGTTTTGAGAAATATTTTAACCACTGAATTTGCATGTAGAATAGGATATTGCTGTCTGCTCTTCCAAATTTTTATGAAGGAGTAAAAGTAACTAGTATTCCATTCTAGGATAGTTCCAGACTACACCAGTTAATAGAGATGTATTCCTACAGACCAGAGACAGAGACCTTATCTCCTCATAACACTGGGATTTTAAACCAAAACTGAATTTCAGTGCTTCAGATGGTTGAATGACTCAGCCTTCCACAAGAAGAACACTTGTTCTGGACCTTCTGTGTTTAAATGTTACATGTCACATATAGAGTACATATAAAGGTAGTAATTTTTTATGGAACGGGTTTATAAATAAATACAGTTTAATATGAAACACACCCACTTTAAAACTGATAGAAAATAATTTGTGTTCCATAGGAGTGTACTGTTATTCCTTTAAAGAATTAATTACATGTGTATATGCACATCTAAGCAGCAGAGAGATTTTGTTTCCCTCCATGTGTTTTATGCTTCTGACAAATATGTAGGGGCCAGTTTTTGAACCTTTTAAAAAGAAATTTTTGGCAGCTTTTATGTACGATAAAATACAGATGTAGAATAATACTATCATATCTCACTAAGTGTTGAAACATTTCAGGTAATGCAGAGGCTATTTTAAGACAGCAGAAAAGTAATTTGTTCATGCTAATAATTACCTCTGGTGATAGTTTGATAAGAATTCTCCATGAATTGTGTTTAATTCTAAATGAACATTTCAGCTATATTCCCGTCCACCCCTTGAAGATCACTGTGTGTGCCACTCTTTAATTTGCTAGCCAGGAACTCGTCAGTCACCAACAGTGTCCTACTTACCCTCCAAATGAAGAGGATACAGTGCCTACTGCAGTTGGCAGCTGCTGCTGTTGCTCCAGCTCCTAATTTCCTAACAGCCCCTGCTGAAAATGGCAAAGAAGCAGGAGGAGGAGGGAAATGGCTTTGTAAGAGAGATTAAATCTCACCCATATGCCAGTGTTTCTGCAGTGATTGTAAGATACTGGCCAGAATGATTCCTGCTGGTTTTGCTTTCTCTCTAGGAATTTCAAAATCTACTCAACTTTGAAGTATGAACTGGAATGTTTGGAAATAGCAAACAACTAGCATTTACTGTAACAGTACTCAGACATATGATCAATGGACCTACGATTCCAGGAAAACCCAGGAAAAGGGCATCTGAGGTGAATTTAAATGTCTAAATATATATACATCAACAAAGATTTCCATTAATGTGTGACACAATAAGACAATAATCCTTTTCAGGGTGCTGTTTCTTTTTTATGTGTCTACATTCATCAGGTAAGAAAAGAAATACCACTTTAGAGGCAACTCTTCTGCACATTTGAGTACTAGAAAAAAAAAATCTTGAGTGAGGTCAGATAAGACGTGTGTGTTTTCAGAGCAAATTAAACTTAAGTGTCCTAGCTCTGCACCTTGTTGCAATTCAGACAAATTAAAAAGAATGTGCACAAAGAATGAGGCAGAGGTGGAGGAAGAAATGACTTGATGATTCCTCAAGAAGTTCTGTATGGTGAGAACAGTGAGCATAGTCTGCTGGTTTAGGAATGTGCCTTCAATCATAGTGCAGAAAGACAATTTTACAGATAAATATACTAAAGTTTGTCATTATTAAAAAAAAAGTAGAAATCTTACAGATCTTACTCCTCAACAATATTTTCTTGGGTATTTTGAGATGATGATACTGTATATCTGTATTATTCTTTCTGGTTATTTATTTTGCTCAGTGAACTTCCTCTAATGAACAGTGCATTTCATTTCTTCTTCTTCCATCTTCATTTCTTATCCTTTTCATATCTGATGGTGAATTATAAGAATGTGATGGACAGAGCAGCCTTTGCCTCCAGCATGATCTTTCTACCTCTCCACTACTAATATGAATCCAGATAGGCAGATAAACACATATGAAACCCAAAAAAAGGCAGGTGTACCTGTATTCACACAAAAACTCATCAACCTATCTATATGAAACATATACAAAAGAGGAACATCTATCAAAAAAATTGCAAAACAGCAAAGTGAAAATAGATTTAAAGACAGTGTTTTAAATAGCTGTCGCATGCAGGGCATGCTTCATAAACTGCAGATAGGCTTCTTGAATAAAATATGAGGATGTGTAGCTCCATGACTATCTCAGTTAGCAAAAAAAAGAAATCTGAAGAAAATTTATAAATAGGCCATACACTATCTCCAAAGGGATAAACAAAATAGCCAGCAGTGACAGTATTTGCTTTTCATGTGTGCAAATACAAGGCCTAACAAATGTCATCTCCTCATTTGCAAATTAAGATATAAAGGAAATGTCTCTGACAGTACATGCAACAGTTCACATTTGAAGTTTGGCACAGTGAACTGACAGCCACAGAGGAACTGCAGTCGCCTAATCCTTTCATTCTGCCTTCCAGCTACTGGCGAGGAGGGTGGAATTTAATAAATATGTGATGAGAAAAGGCCGTGAAAGGCTGGCATATCTTCTCCTCTGCAAGAACTCATCTTCGGAGATAATTAACTAGATGACAATATACAATGTGCCATTAACAAGAGCATTCAAATCATTTCTGGACTTAAGTACACTTTTAAGCTGCTTATCAGATTTTCATTTATGAATTCATTCAGCTGTCAGGCTTACATCCTGGCTCTTTATTGAAGCTAACATGGGAATCCAAACCTTCTAATTTTCTATACAGATTCATTTCAGAATCAATTAGAGCTGGTGGCAGCCTTGTCCCTGTGTGCTAAGGGGATTAACTGGACACTCGCTCAGCTGAAGCTACCTTTGAATGTACATTCAAGCCTCCTTTGAGAAAGAGTTGTTTTCCAGAGGATTCTGAAGCATTGAAATACTGAAATCAACAGATGTCAGATAATCACTGGAAACATCCACAGTTTTGTTAGGAAAGGGAAAACACTATTTCAAACTGCATCCTTGGCACTGTACAAGGAAGAAAAAAGTGAGAAAGAGAAAGGAAAAAAGGAGAAAAGAGAAGAAGAATCAGAAAAACAAGAAAAATGAGAAAAATAGGAAAAGGAAAAGGAAAAGGAAAAGGAAAAGGAAACTATAAAAAAAAGAAAAAAGAAAAAGAAAAAAGAAAAGAAAAAAGAAAAAGAAAGAAAAAAGAAAAAGAAAAAGAAATAAAAAGAAAAAGAAAGAAAAAGAAAAAGAAAAAAGATAAAGAAAAAGAAAAAGAAAAAAAGAAAAAAAGAAAAAGAACAGGGGAGTCTTCTGACTGTCCCCCAGTGGTGCAGAGCAAACACTCTAGCCACAGAAGAGCTCCCAAGGGCTGTTCTTTTATTCTTTTTGCCTCAGTAAGTACTTCACATCTTACTTTTTGCATCTGACCTTTGGACATTTTCCACCCACATGTTATTAACTTCTCTACTACTTGTCTTAGCAATTTCAGTTTGCCATCCCAAAACCCACCGCTTTTGACTTCTAGTAAACACTTCAGAACAGAAACCCATGTGGAATAGTTATCTACTCTTTTCTATTTTCAGGCAGTCTAGTTTTTATTCAGTTACTCACATTGTTCAGGTATTTTGGTTTGTGTATTGGGAGTTTTCTGCTTAAACCAACATTTTTAATGATTATTTTGCGCTTCAGAATTTGAAAGTTCTGTTTAATTTATTCTCACATTTTAATTCTAGAAGGCTCTTGCTTATGAGAAGGGGGCTTATTCTAAACCATTTAAAAATATTAGCCACTCAAGTTTGAAATCAAGTCTCTGAGATTACTTTTAAAAACTGACAACTTCAGAAACAAATAATCAGCCAAAAAACAATGTAGGGAATCTCAGAATCACAGAATAGTCTGAGCTGGAAGGAATCCACAAGCATCATCCAGTCCAACTTTTAAGTGAATGGCCGATACAAGTTTCATCCTTGACATTATCACCATGCTCCGACAAACTGAGCTTGTTAATACAAGCATAGATTGCACCAGCTTTTACTTAAAAACCACAGAAAATTGGTTTGTGCAAGTATAATGCTCTAAAGAGAGTTTATTTCAATGTATTTAGTTTCAAAGTGATGGTTATATTAAAGACAATGACCTTCTATGTCCCAGGAGCTGTACCTATGAGCCACAAGGCACATATGCTGAGGATCATGAGCTCTAAAGAAGGCTAAAAGGTAGGAGATGACCAGCTGTGGTCGTGTCAGGTATGGCCTCTGACACGGGCTATAGTGGCCTTGGCAGGTTTATGTGTTGTTCACTACATCCACAAAGAATACCTACCTACAAGGAGTTCTCAGCCTGTCTAAGAGGCTCTCAGAGAGCTTCGTGCAGAGGCCCTGCTCTAATTTTGTCACGCTAGCTGCATTTGGGCTGCCTGGAGGCCATGTAGGGGCTGAGAGTCCAGGTCACTGATTTGCATCCCAGACATTCAGGACAGAACTTCAGCATATTGTAACCATTAGAAACATAAATATTCCCAATAGTTTGATTTGAGCCCCTTTGTGCTGAACGTGGAGAAAATATTTAGGTTCTTCGTTAATTTGTATGTTGCACTGTTAATCTGCTAATAAGTGTGATGTGTTCACATTTCAAAAAAACTTGTACATTCTGCAAGGTACTTTTGACCTTTAAGACACCACTAGGCTATATGATACAGCGGCAGATCTGAATGCTCCTGCCCTGATTGGGAATAGAAGTTTTATATAAAAAATACCTCCTTCAAGATGGGTTCCGTAAATAATAGATGTTTCACTATAGTGAAATATTTTCCATTTAAAGATTGCTGTAATTCCACTACTAAATATCTAAATCTCAACTTATTTTTTACTCTCCTGGCAGTTTTAGAGTCCCTCTTATTTCCCATGAACAGTAGTGAGATCACTACATTCATGTAAGGATTTTTTTCTAAATCAAAGAGAAAGAAATTCACTGCATAATTCATTAATGTATAATGAAATATGGTATTAAAAATAAAGCAGCTTAGATGATATAAGTCTGCATTTTTCTAACTCGTGAAAAAATAAGAGCCCTAATGAACATGCTTATTTAGTAATGTTGCTCAAAATCTCGCTTCACTTCTCATCTGGTATCCACGGGCTCCGTGTGTTTTCATAGCTGTCATATTTCTGAACTAATAATATGCAATGTGCTCAGTCCAAATGAGAATGAATCTGTAGGTGTGACTTTTTGATGTAGTTTTCTGAATGGAAAAGCACAAAGAAAACAAAGTTCATGCATTATTCATACAATAAAAGATGAAATTTATTAATGCAATAAGAATACATCACTCACACACACAAGCAGTGGTGTGTCTGTAGATCAAGGGTCCCATAGTACTGGAATTGCTGTATTCCCAATGCAACAATTTTGAATAGTTCTGGTATTCAGATATTTAGACAAACAGGTTTTGCAATGCCTTACGTGTAATAATAATTTTGGATACCACTTCCCACTGGAGAAGAAGAATGCTTTATACTTACCATATGCTTGCATGACGCTCATTTTAAAGTAAGATGACAGTATGTTAAATTTAATACTGCAGAGAGCATCATCTCCAGAATTCTGTTACACAGAAATTTAAAACAAAATGCACTTACACATAGGTGTAAGTAAGATTCAGCTTGTATAAAGAGTCATGAGTCTCTTAATTTTGGTAAAACCATTTTATGTTTGCCAAGGAACATATCTATTATGTTCATTAAAGGTGACAGAGTAACAGCCCTTGAGAATGAAGATATCTATTATCAGGAACATCTAGCCAAATAGAGCATTCTACAGAAAGCTAGCTCAGCAAACCAATAAAGTAATGAATTCTGCCTCTGTGAGGGTGTGTGGGTGCATAATTTTGTAAAAGAAAATACTGGTAAATATGTTTTTTTCAATACAGGGAAATGAATAATCCTAATCTTAAAATGTACATGTGCTAAAAACAAACCAAACAAGACCTGTTTAATATCTTTATCAGTCCTGTCTAATGTCTTGCTGGATGTTCTGGATGAAGGCATCAAGTTAACCCCCAGTATGTTCACTGACGACACTAAATTCAGTGATCTGCTGGAAGGTAGGAGGGCTCTGCAGAGGGATCTGGACAGACTGGATTGATAGACTGTGGCCAGTGGTATAAAGTTTAACAAGGACAAGTGCCAGGTCCTAAACTCTGGCCACAGAAACCCCATGCAGAGCTACAGGTCAGGGGAAGAGTGGCTGGAAAGCTGCCCAGCAGAAAAGGCAAGAAGGCCAAAAGCATCCTGGCTTATATCCAGAAAAGTGTGGCAAGCGGGACCAGGGTGGTGATTGTCCCTCAGTACTCAGCACTGGTGAGGCCACACCTTGAGTGCTGTGTCCAGTTCTGGGCCCCTCACAACAAGAAAGACACTGGGGTGTTGCAGAGAGTCCAGAGAAGGGCAACAGAGCTGCTGAAGGGTCTAGAGACTGACTCATATGAGGAGAAACTGAAAGAGCTGGGGTTCTTTAGCCTGGAGAAAAGGAGGCTTGGAGGAGAACCTTGCTGTTCTCGACAACTGCCTGAAAGGAGGTTGTAGCCAGGTGGAGGTTGGTCTCTTCTCCCAAACAACCAGAGACACGATAAAAGGAAATTTCCTCAAGCTGTACCCCAAGTGGTTCAGGTTGGACACCAGGAAGAATTTTTTCAGTGAAAGGGTTGTTAAGCTTTGGAAGGGACTGCCGAGGGAGTCACCACCCCTGTCTGAGAAATGATTGGACATGGCATGCTATGGTTTAGTTGACAAGGTGGTGATTGGTCAGAGGTTGGACTCTATGACATTAGATGTCTTTTCCAACCAAAATGATTCTTTGCTTTTGTGAAAAAAAAAAAAAAAAAAAGCAAAAAAAATCTGCTGGATCTTTATTTAATAAAATATAAAATAAAAAAATCTTTATTTAGTAATAAAGTATGTAGTGATGCTACTTTTGCCATAGAAGTCAATGGAAATTTTGAACCTAGATTTCAACTCAAGCACTTGAATAAGGAAAGTTCTTTATTTTACATCTTTTGCAAATTTTTGTATTTGCAATTACTTTAGAAAAAATATTACATTGAAGCCTGACTGAAGAATACATTTGAAATACTATTTGTAAATTTCCATATATCAACTTGAGAATGAAACTTAAGACCGGAAATCAGACATGTAATTTTTATTAGTATTTAACAGGTAGTAATAAGACAATTGCTAAGGATATTTGCCAATGATAGATTTAGAAGAGTGACAAGCACCCCTGAGGACTCAGAAACTGGCAGCATGGGCAGAAAAATAAGATATTCAACTTTAAAACATGCAAGCTCAAGAATCTGTGCAGAGATAAACCAGTTGCTACAAAGATTGAAAGGGAAGCAACAACCTGGAAAGAATTAATTCTAGAAATACTATAAAGCACATTATATATCAGTTCAAAAGTGTGAAATATTGTTGCAATAAAATAGAAAAACTAATAGGCATTTTGGACTGCATATGTGTTACCTTACAAAGCAAAGGTCTAATAGAAGTTCTGTTTCTAAGGCGCTGGTGTGATTTCCCCTACAGCAGTGCATTCAGCTCTGGGCAACAAATTTCCATAAATATACTGACAAATTGGTAGGCATTCAGTGAGCTGTGCGGATAAATAAATAAATATATAAATAATCGGTGGGTTAAAGTGAATGATTTATGCCCCATCCCTGGAAGTGTTCAAGGCCAGATTGGATGGAGTTTTGAGCAATCTGTTCTAGTGGAAGGTATCCCCGCCTATGGCAGGGGGGGATTGGAACTAGATGGTTTTTAAGGCACCTTCTAACCCAAATTGTTCTATGATTCTATGACTCAAGGAGTTAGATAGACCACCTAAGTGGCATTCTTCTTGCTGTGAAAAAAAAGCCACTTGCATGAAGATTTAGTCTTTTCCTGAAAACCTTCTTTTTACCATAGTCAGATCCATACATATAAAAGCTTATTAAAGCAGCAACTAAAGAGAACAGCAGCTACATTTAAAAAAAAGTCAAAATATATACAACAGAGGAACCACTGATGTTAGCTTAATACATTAATTCAATGAAAGTAAAAAAGTAGACTCATTAAACTGTGAAAGAAAAGCTGTTTGAGGGAACTGTGCTTTTATAACTTTTGGAGACAGCTGATCAAAAAGTCACATAAATGATATGCTAATAGGAGTCCTGGGAAGAATAATTCCAGAGGATCACCATGTTTCTCTTGAGGATTCTGGAGTAGGTGAGGGAAACAACATGAAATATATTTTACTATTTACCAATGTTGGCAAAGAAAATCCCTTCCCCAGCTTTTATCACTTTTATTAAAGAACACCAGCTTGCAATATTAAATATGTACATGTAGGTAGGAAAAAGATTAACATAAATATAGATCTAGAAAACCACTATAGAAGTATACAGATTTAAGACAAAAAAAGACAGGCCTTAGCTTTTCCAACCACACTATAGGCAGTTTTTTTCCTTTTTTCTTGTTTTTGAATTTATTTAGTACTTCAGTCAAAGACACTATCTTTGGATAATTTTGTTGTGAATGCTGATTGAGACCTCCTAAAGCTAGGATATGACACCCGATTTCAATCACTTCTTACAGCAGTCCTGATTTGATTTACCATCATTCTACACCATTTCACACATTTCATGCCATTCATCACATTCCAGTTTTCATCTACTTCTTCAGCAGATTTGAGATCTAGTACATTGGCAGTTCCAGCATTTAATTCCAAATCTCCAACCTCAAGATAAGGTGTTCTCCTTTAGGCTTTCATAATGCAGTCATTTCTCTTCAATCCTATTCCAAATCCCATATGTTACTGAGACAGGAAGTTCTTGCTTTTCTCTCAGGCCTGGGAAAGAAGCAGTAAATGCAAATGAAAGATGGATAGTTTTCTGTTCTTGCATGCACTGTATACTGTGGCAGTACACAAAATAGTAATTGCAAATCCTGTGCAGAGCTTGCATATCCTGAGATATAATATTCTTAGCAAAGAAGAAATCTTCAGGGCTTTTAGCTGTTAAATAAACGTTAACACTGTTTTATCTAGCATGCCTGACCTGAGTTTTTTCTCATATCTGACTTGCTTAGGCTTGGCTATTTTAAGAGGTAACCCAATTACTCACCTGTGAACAAGATCTTGTAATTGAAACTATCAACCGAATTTAACCATGTGAGATATTAATAGCTTGCTTTCACATCTTTTTTTATATATATATATTCTGTATTTGGGAATAGTGAGTTGTATTCACCTATGTCAGGTATAGTCACATTTGGTAGTTTGTCACGTACCTGATTTTTTTTAATTTGTTTTTTATTCTCTCACAATTGATAGCTACCTTCCACTGTCATTAGAAGATATTTTCCTCAATTCTTACTTAAACATATTTATTGCAAGGAATTTAACTTTCCCAAATTTGTTTTCAAGAGGATTAACTTCCATTAGGATTCATCAATATATGTCATTAAGTGTCCAACAATCCAATCATCTCTATTTTCATGATGAACAACACATCTTTTTTTTTGACTCACCAAAACTTTGTTGCATAGCTGAGGAAGGGCAATTAACATTTTTATATTATTCTTTCAAGTGCATTCTTAGTTTTTCTAAATGACTTAAAATTTACATCAGCTCCCATTTGCGTCACATAAGCATTTTTCAGAAGAATGTTGTGAACAACCATTATTCAAACCACTTGAACTCCTCTTTGCTCCCCATAACATCTACTTCTTTGTAGCTATAATTCTAAAATAAGATAATAAGACTCCATTTTAAAGTGTTTTTAAAGATATAAGTTTTTACATCTATGTCTATTTGGATTTTAAATAAAGAAATACTTTGTTTTCTCATTCATTTTTTTTACAAAAATGGATGAAAGTGTTTTCACTAATCTCTGCAATATGTTTTCAGAGTTTTTAAATTATTTTATATTTATGCATTTAATACAATCTCACCTATATTTTTAAAAGTCTTAGCATCATATAACCTATATTTTTAAATGTCTCATAACTCTTTAACTAGAAATGCTCATTGTTATTCATAATATCAGTCTATGATCTTACTAAAATTATAAATATAGTTTTTGTTATTTAAGTAGCATGTAGAGCAAACAATGTTATTTATTTATTTACTATCTCTGCTGAGTTTTTTTATTGATCAAACAACATTTTCATATAATATCAAAAGTTTATAATCAATTACTCTGATTCTTAGATTGTGAGGGCAAAATTTCACACTATATCAATTGACCTCCATTGTGAATTAGATCTTAGATTCCAACCCGTGAGTCACATTCGTGCCATTTTTATAACTGTAAAACACTTTTATAACACCTAATTTTGACACAAGCATTTTAAATTAGTCATCTAATAACATTGTTTGCTTATTTTCCCCAGATGATAATTATGGTATTTCAAAAGTATACATTTTATTTACTCTTTGATTTTTTTTAAAATCTCAACTCCTTACTGTTTGGACATGTGCAGGTGCCATCTAAATAATTAAATTAATTGTAATTTATTTTTCTTTTTTTTTATTTAAATGGTTTATGGTGAAGAAAATAAAGCATTGGGGAGCTCTATTCCAATACTGCTAGTGAAGGACTTGTTAAATTAGATTTTTGCTTTTAATTTTATTATTCTGATTTCCTTTGTTGTCAACAATGTAGAATCATGTACTGACCTAGTAGGCAGTTAGATACGCTTAGAGATATTTTTTTTCTAGTTTATCTGGGCAGCATGTAGTCTGTCTGTCTGCATTTTTGCACTGTAACAGTAAGAATGAATTTTTCCACAAGGACTTTTCCAGTAAAGAATCAGAAAATTATGTAAAATCTTCTGCATGAGATTTATCTGCAACTTCCAAAACCCTAGCTTTCTAATCATGGCCTGTTTTCTAAGAACAGCAAATTAATTTCACTGTCTACTAAAGAACTGCTACAAGATCAGAACATGAGATTTACCAAAAAACCAACTGACAAAATTATATTCCACTTACACCACATTTGTTACATTTCAAACATTGAAACTGAAATATTTTAATAAATGTTCTCTTATTGGACCCTGAGAGCTTTTCTGGTTATTGTTCTTTTGTGGTTTGTTTTATTTCTGTATTATTTGATTGCTAACAGTTGCATTTGTACTAGGATTAGATAACGACTACTTCGTGTCAGTTTACAAGTCTGTATTTATACTGTGTTACAGTGCCCAGGATCTGACATTTTTATATCTTAATTCAAATTTTCCTATCAGATAGACATGTGTGATAGGGAAATAATCTAGCTAACACTCATGTAAACCACAGTGAGTGGCCAAATTAGATGTGGTGTGTTTTATTATTAAAAGAATGAGGAAAAATGTGTGATGTGCTTTTTCACCTGCATATTAGTAGAGCTATTTTGGAATAGAATGATATGATAACTTTCTGTTGGGAGAATAGACTTTTGATCTTTTTTTCTCCCTATGATCAATTGGAATTAGAAAAGCAAGGTATTTTTTCTATTTTACAATATTAAAATATTATAGAAAAACTAGAAAATAATAATATCTAAGAACATATCTGTAAACATTCTGCTTTGCAGTAATATGCAAATATTTATTTTGTGATTCTGTGATTTTATCTTGCAAATAAAAGGTTGTTGTGGTTTAATGCTGGTAGGCAGCTATGCACCACGTAATCACTTGCTCAATATCCCCTCCCCTCCTTGCGGGATGCAGACGAGAATTGGAAGTGCAAAACTAGATTGAGATAAGAACAAGTTTTTTAGGAAAATCACTAAACACAAACACAAACACAAACCCAGCAGCACGACCACCAAAACTAAACCCAAGAAAAACACTGGAGTCCAAAGAGTCCCTAAGCACCAGGCAGCCATGGACAATTTCCCTCCCCAGCATTACTTGCTGAACCGCACTGTTCAGCAATAGCTAAAACATGGATGCCTCATCAGCTCTGTTCAGTCACAAGCCTGAAACATAGCACCATACAATCTGCTAAGATGAAAATTAATTTTATGCCAGCAAAAGCAGAAGAGGTTTTTCATCTGTAATTTTTTCCTCTTAATTGGAGGATCTTTCCAGTTTTCCGCTATGGTATATGACCTATTGCAATATCATATTTTTCCTCAGTTTACTCATAATTGGAGTTTGCAGAGGAATACATAGAGAAATCTGATGGTTTAGAAACTTTGAATTATTACATATAAACTCACGATCTGAAATCTTTCCGGTTTTCTCATCTCAGTGTTGGTATTCTCAGAGAAATAAATAAATTTAATGTAGACATAAAGTTTGTGCAGATGTCTCCAGTATTAGTGCATGAAACACTACCAGGGAGTTCTAGTTACTCTAAAGTAACAGAACTACAAACCAGGAGGTTTGAAAGTTCAAACATCATACTCGTGCCAGTAGCATGAGTCCCCAGTATTTTTTTCACTCGAATAGCGAATAACGTCTTTTATGAAAAGTTACTTACCCTGCTTTCTACATGAAGGCCCGAGTCGGGGAGAGAGTACTAAAGTTAAAAAAAGAACTTTGCCACCTCATAGTTAACCGGACAAATGCTGATAAGTAATTTACTTCAGAGTATTTATTCATCTTCTCAAGAGCAGAGGTCTCTATTAGTCTGTACCTGTTGGACAGACATGATAAGGCTCAAAACTTTTATAGGACAACATAGTTTTTCTGGGTATATGAGCTCGTTTCTCTTAATTTACTGTACCCAGATATATTTTATATAAATTAAGAAATACAGCCTGAAATTTTCTTTTAATTTTAGTTGATCTGAAAGATTGTTTCGATCTTGACAGACTTGTGAAAAAGCCTGTCCTATCTTTCTTTACACTGAAGTGCTATTTCATTGATACTCTTAATTTGTCACTACTTAAGGTTGGATCCCAGGACTTCTTCCCAAGGACAAAAATTCCAATGTTAAGAGATAACAACAACTTTGCACAGTTGTTTTTGACTATAGCGTCACATTTCAGACCACTTATAATAGTTGTTGAATAACATTATTGTTACTTAAATAAAAATGCTACCCACTGTTTATCAGAATCACTTTTCTGTTGAAATTTACAATTGCATCACTTATCACAGCAAGAAATCCATTTTACTAAAAATAATAGAAAGGGGCACACTGTATGCCAACTTTTTATTGCAGTTCATTTGAAACAAGTGTATTCAAAATGACTGTAAAGGAGTCTTGTACTAATTACACTTTCTGTTTTCCTATAACTAATATTCTAGAGGTTGGAAAATCTAAGTCTTGACTGACATTTCTGACAATTTCCAGCTGTTTTCTGAGACTATTTTTAATGAATAAAAATAATAGATTCAGTATTTCAACATGATTCCTAAAAAAGGATTTAAATATGGACCCATGTATTACTTTGGTGTGTACATTTTTTAATTGTAAAGGTAATTTACATTTTTCTACAGTCAGAATATTTATTTTCAAAAAATATTTCAACAGGTCATGTCCCTGAGCCAGAATACTCTTATTAATACAAGTTTAGTTTTAAGAATGTTAGTACAAATGTTATTTCTTTCAATAAGAAATGTTATTTCTATTATTTTCTGTACACGCTAGTTTAATGGTAAATTTCATAAAAATTTGAATGCTTTAAATGTTATCTAAGTTATAGTAGATGGTGTATTTCATGCATTTCTTTAGAACCCTTGAGCCCAGCATTTCCTCAACCGATTCATAAAAATTGAATGAATACTGGGAAAAAATCCCTCAGATTTCCACTAGTGATCTCTTTGAATGCATTCATTATCTAAAAATATTTGGTAAAATCCCTTTATTTTTTGATTTAAAATTATTGATCCAAAAGGTTAGTCGTCATAGAAGTTAATGTTACAAAACAAATTTAAGTATGAGCAAATATGTACAAGAACAGGAGCTGGGTTATGGTCAGGAGTGGCATGAATGTCGGATTTGAAAAAGCCCTATCAAATGGCTAATCTATGGATGGAAGGGTTAATCTCTGAATTAGTGTTCATGTCAGCCTTGTACACAGACCAGTCACAAAAGAGAGAACAAAACTCCATTTATCATTACTGTGCTTTATTACTTTATTTATTTATTTTCTACTATGTTACAGCTTAGAAATTTACAATTATTCATTCAAACTGCAAAAGCACTATATAAATTAGCACACTTTCACACAGCATGAGTAATACAGAATCCAGCTCCCGGGGGTAACATTCAGCAACCTAAATTACACGACCATCCTCCAAATTCCTGCCTAGACTCTGTCTGTTTGCCAAATTCTGGATGAAATTGGGGTGAAAAACCTGAACTTTGAAGACAAATTCCATACACAAGCACATTTTATTTTCAATACAGTGATTAAATGAGCAGCATCTTTCAGAAAAAAGAAAGAAATTAATGACATAACATCAGATCCTGAAGGACTGTATAATAACAAGTGCACAAATACAGGATCAAGGATAAGTAAGTTGTCCTACCCAGCCATATCTCACAATTTTTCTAACTTCTTAGTGTTGCAACCCAAACAAGACAGAACACAATACAATAAAATAAAATAAAAAAATAAAATAAAATAAAATAAAATAAAATAAAAAAATAAAATAAAATAAAATAAAATAAAATAAAATAATAAAATAAAATAAAATAAAATAAATAAAATAAAATAAAATAAAATAAAATAAAATAAAATAAAATAAAATAAAATAAAATAAAATAAAATAAAATAAAATAAAATAAAATAAAATGAGCCACCATTAAATGAAACTTAATTAAAAGCTCCATTTTCATAGTCTGGCCCATATGGCCCTGTTACTATTGGTGCAATTGTTTTAACACTGCCTCCTATTGCTTCATTGCTTTTGTAATATTTCGTACTCCCAACAAAAGATTCATAAAACAGGACATAGACATAACTGAAGTGAAATACTCTAGTCCTTTCAAGTGTAGCCAGCTAATTTTAGAGTTTCAGGCTCAAATTTATCACATACCCTCAGGCAGTAACCAAGTCAGGAGCTAGGGCTTCATCTATTCCCGGGGAAGTAAATTATCTAAACAAGGTAGAAACTCTCTCTAGAAGTGCCCACACACGTCCAGCAGAAAAACACAGAGAGATAATCTAAGGTGTTTAGTTTTCTAGCATAGACATAGGAATAATGTAGGCTAAGTGGAATAACTTCAGAGACTGTCTTCTGTTTAAGTCCATTCAGAATTCAGGAAACTGAGCTTCTTCCACCTGTTTCCTAATGCCTCTGCTCTGATAGGTAAGCATTACAAAATGTAGAGCAGGTACTTTCTTTGAAGGATCAATGTGCAAAAAATCCTGTTTAATGCCTGCAGGTAGTCAGAGATAGAAAAAACCAAAACACTTTAGTTGTGGGGCTGTCCTTCTGTCTTATTTTTCTGGCCTACTTCGGCACACATGATACCTGACATCCTGGAGGACCCAGCTCTCGGGCAATTGATAGTACTTACCAAGCATCCCTCTATCCGCAACCAAAGAGTCACCCCCATCCTTTAATTTAACCTGGACATGTCCTCTCTGGCTGATATGGGACAGCTAAAAAAGGATTGTATTGTTTCATTACCTTCCAGTAAGGTTATGCTACCACTGTGAAAATTTGCTTTATAGATTATTTTTGAAGAATGCTTTACTAGACCACTTTCCTATAATGTGAATTTTGTATTGTTTTACTTTGTTGTTTTGTATGAAATATTCAGATGAATACTGCCCTAAAAATGAACTCCTTGGCTACTTTGAATTTTTATGCTGTTACTTGACGGTCAATTAATTTCACTTAAGGTCACAGTTATGCCTTTTTATTACTTGTGATGATGTTTTTGTTTGACATTCATGTTACTTTGTTATATCTCATAAAAATGATTAATGGAGAACTCCTAATTGTAGAATACAAGCTTTTTATTCTTTTCACTCCTGCTACATAAAGATTTCTAAGTCTTTGAAAACCTATTACAAGCTAAGTGACGTTTTCCATTCTGAGGTACAAAAGGCTTGGGTAAAAATATAGATTCTGTAGGTTGTAGTGGACCGGGGTATTCTCCCAGTCCTTGAAACACTCCTTAACTGAAGGAGATTTCTCTCGCTATCATTTAGCATATCACTAAAACATGTCAATAATCATGTTATTCACAGTCTACATTAATCTAAAACTTAAACCCTTACCAATCTGGGTCTTGTATTTTTTCAAATCTCAAACAAAATCTATGCAAATATACGTATAGAGGTCCAACAGCTATACTCATGTAATAAGAATTATTTATTAGCATGTTTATGTTCTAACTTAGTTACTTTAAAGATGTCCTTTACATACCCTTTTCCATATATATATGTACATTCTTAGATTTCCATGCCAGATTTCCCACATAATTTTTTTTTTGTTGCGACCCTCTCAAAATGTAAGTACATTAACTGAAGGCAAAGTAGGTGAGAGGAAGAAATTGCATCTGGGATCCCTCCGTTAAAGGCAAGAATAACATTGTTGACATGTCCCAGGCCAAAGATATCGCAGATATGAAAGAAAATAAAAAGCCTGCAATCTGTAGAACAATCAGTCAGAAAATGACTTTAAGTTTGGCCTACATTTAAAGGTTTTCCTGACTTAGTTATGCTGCTTAGAAAATTTATCAGGCCAAGGAGCACTTCTGGACTATCCTACTCTAGAATTTGTCCAGGTTTATACTCTTAAACTTTATCCCTGATGGATGGTTTTTTTTGTATAGTACAACAAGTGTTGATATACTTTAAGTGTTGATATACCTTGAGATAACGGATGCAAGAACTTCTCTGTATGACTGTGGCATGGACAAAATGCAAAAAACTGGGTACTCTGTGCTGATTACTTGGGAGAATTTCAGAATTCTGTCATCTGGCTACTCTACATTCAGTTATTTTGAGGAACTTAAATTAGGGAAAAGATTGAGTATATCTAAAAAATATCTGCCTGTTCTGTACACCTATAATCAAAGAGAATATAGCATTTCTGAGTATGTCTTAGGCACTGTTAGTCATGAGGATTTTCTCCCTCTTTGAAAATTAAGAGGGGCACTATGACAATCAACATTCACTGTCTGTGAATATTTAACAGCAGAAGGGAAGTCCCAACAAAAAAGATCTAATTTATGGGAACAGCTAGGAAAAAATCACAAACAGACTTTTCGTATTAGTATTGTTTACATAAAACTAAACTGGTAGATATTAGTCTTGTATCGGTATAAAATATTTATACTGTCCTTGTGTAGCCTGCATGAGAATCACTCAGGAATGAAGAAAGTCAGATAAAAGAGGAACAACGAATATTTAAAATTGGTGTTAATTTTCATCAAGTTGTCATAAGAGCTTCAACAAATATTGAAAATTGAAAAAAGGCAGAAAGGGTGAAGGGCAAAATGGAGTAGACACAACCCACACCTGCTCTGGAATCAGATAGGCATGAAGCTTTACTGGAGCAGCTCTAGTGCTGCAATCCCTTCGCAGAGCTTCAGAGCCCCTTTTCCATGTCCATGCCTGCCAAGTACGTTCTACTGTCTTTCTCAGGTAATCCACATGCATACCTAAATACAAAAATGACAAAATATGACCATAAAAATGAAATCTAGAGCTGAAATTTTCAATCAAAATTGATTTTTAAAGTAATATGAGCTTTCATATTATTTCATTTGTTTCGTAAATTGTATTTGTTTTCTTTTACGATATACCTCTTACAACCAACTCTCTTACAAAACACCTCTTGCAATCAAACAGTTTAAGAGTCCTGTGGAAACAAAATTTGAAGTATCTCCTGGCTCCTTTGTTCTTCTAGCTTCCACTGTCCATTATAACAAGATTTATTGGTAATGAATTCTATTATGTGGGAGCTAAATTTTGAAAAATCTCCTCATCAAGTCAGGAGATCGCGATACATCTTAAGAGAAGAAATTCACTCAGTGAATGAATTCCAACACTTGGAGAGAGTACAACTCATTCAAAACATGGCATATGACAATCTTGTTTGAACACATTTTACTTTTATTGAAATATAAACTCTTCAATTCTTTCAAAAATTCGTGAGAAAAACATCTTCTTGGAATAATCTTTCTAGAAAACCAACACTCTTAGCTGCATTACCATCTTTGTATTTAAAGAGAGGCAAGTTTCTCTACTCTTTCTTCCCACTCCTCCAGAAAGTACAAAACTCTCCCTACTCTTCCACTACTGTAGCCTTTGTAGGGGTGTGAGCAGCAGGGAACAGGCAGGAAATAAGTTTGTTTTACATTGCATCTTTGGAACAATATATCAACTGGAATTGCAGATAAAAAGCCTGTGTTCCCTGACTTCTCTTGATATTATATTGTCGTAGTGAGCGAGAGAGATAATTGCATCTGCCTTTCTACACTGCTGTGCATTTGCACATATGCTCTGTGTCAGCCTCAGCCTAAAACCAATGGTCCCACCTGTGCCCATCCATTTGTCGCTTAAATTCCTTCTGAAGTCCCATATTTCCCGTATTATCCAGAACCATCTGTCTTCTCTAACTGAAAATCAAAAAGAGAATACCAAAGAGTATATTAAAGTCCAATGTGAATTACATATCTCTGTGACTTGTCATCTCAGTCACTGTCTTCTCTTCTAAAGCCTTGAGACTCTTAACTAGACTAGCCACAATTTATGATTTTTTTTGGTTTTTTCTGGATTGGTTCTTCGGATATTAAACCTTTCAGGCCAGGAATTTTCCTTACTTCATTAGTCTCAGATACTGCAGAAGATTGTTTATCTGAAAACTGCCATAATAGTAAGCCCTAGTACTTTTCATGAAAAAACTGGAATTTGCCTTGTGAACTTGGAATGAAGGTACTCTGATGTAGAAATGGTCAAGAGTTCTCAAGTGGGGAAAAAAAAAGGTTTAGAGTCAAGACCAGAAATCATACATCTATTAAAAATTTTGACAATTCTCTGTAGAGTTGTGTAAAAATCCTGTTGTAGCTTCAGTATAATTTGTTTCACTGTCTCACATATACAACAATTTTACTATGACTACAGGTGGTAAAAAATAGTGATTAAAAATATATTTACTGAATTCCAGTTTGTTTCGTTTTGGTTTGGTTTGGTCTGTTTGTTTTTATTTTGAAGCAGTTTCAGTCATACTAGAAAGTGACCCAAGGTCTCAAGCTCTGTGTATGAAAACAGAAATGGTTCCCAAAAGATTGCAGACCATACTATTTCCTGCAATAGCCGGTGAGAACTGGAGATAATCCGTGTTTGTTTGCAGTATTGAGATCCTGCACACAGAAAAATCTTAGGTAATAAAAACTTCGGCAGTTTTTGTCCTCTATTAATCCCGTTTCAAAATTCAGTACAAATCTAATTTTTATTGTGATCTGAATCTAAAATCTGGAAAGATTGACTTTAATATCTTCAAGTCATCTTTAATCTGCTTTTTCTTTTTGTTTTGTGTTTTTGTCATGATTACTACCTATAATTATGAAACTTTTTCAAATTATGTGTATGCATTTTTTTCTGCTTTCCCTTCACATACCTCACCCATTTTAAAATCCATTAAACACTATTCTTCTGTATTACAGAAGGACTCATAACAGCAAAGCTACAAAAATGTTTAGGTTTTGATTCTATTATTCAAATATATTTTAGTGTGAAAAGACAGTAAAGAAGAATCTTTTTACACTAAAAAAAATCTGTACAAAATGCTAGTGTCTGAAGAAATAAAAGTCTGAGATGTCCTAGTTTTTGACTGAAGCCTGCTATTGTTATGGTGAACACTACTTTTTATTCTAGTTTTGCTGCAAAGCTTTGAAACTGCATGCTGAGAATGCATCCCCTGAATATGAGGAAGAACTTTACTGGAACAGGTGACTGAGCACTGGATGAAGTTGCCCAGAGAAGTTGTGGAATCTCCCTCACTGGAGATATTCAAGAATTGCCCACACACAGTCCTGTGCCATTGGCTCTAGGATGGCCCTGCTTGAGCAGGGAGGTTGCACCAGATGACCCACTGTGGTCCCTTCCAACCTCACCCATCCTGTGATTCTGTGATTCCAAAATGGTACAGGTAGCACATAGGTCACCTGTCAGGTCTGTCTTCTGAAACAGATGTTTTAGATAAATGGGAGACCTGATGGGAGCAGGTACCTATAAGTGAGCAATGCAATTGATGTCTACGTCTTTGTTGAACGTTATAGATGCTTAAACACTTCTCTCAGAGCCCTGCAATGGACCTCAATTTTGTTACCATTTGCATCTCAGAGATTCACTTGGTGATGGAACATATTATTGTGAACTAAAGGAGAGTCACTAGCATTTCTCCTTGCATCAGTCTGCAGCCAGGTGGACATATACTAGAGACAATTCTGGCCAGCTCAAGTGGTCTCACAGAGTCAGAAGGCAAGAAAAACTGTGGAGACTTTGAGTGCCTAACACTCCACAGTTTCTTTATTCCTGGGCTTAGGGGTGGTGTCCAACACTTAGAGTAAAATCTCCATATAGCTATAGATATAGATGATACAGATAGATATAGGTGATATAGATATAGATAGAGACAGAGATATAGATTAGATATAGATATAGATATAGATGATATAGATATAGGTAAGGTATAGACATAGATAGATATAGATGATATAGATATAGATCTTTTTATTCTTTTTTATATTACATTTTTTTAAACTTTCATGCTTTTTCTGAGGCTCCCTGGGAACAACAGATTTGTTCTGCTGTTTTAGACATTTAGACTTCAATATTTTCTTGGGAATTTGAAAACAACTTATAGATATTAAGCTGTGAGAGAATGCCATCTACTTTGATCTCTCTTCCTATTATGATTAAAGGTAGCTTAATTTAGTGATTTCAGATCTTTGTACATAACAAAGGGATATTGAAATCAGGAGAAGAGCACATACACTGTATCACGTTTTAGGGATAAAAACAGCCAAGCAAACAAATAAACAAAAGGGTAAAAAAAAACCAAAGATAAAACAAAAAGATAAAACTCTCCAATCCCATCACTACAAAAGACATCAAATCCAATCATAAAAAATCATGCTGAAAGACATTTTTATATTATGTTATATAACACTGTATAGTCAATTAAACATAGACAGTATTTAGATGTCAAAAAACTCCACCAGACCTTATTTTCTTTATTTCTGAAGACTACAAAAGAAAACACGGATAACGGTCAGGACTTTGTCTCTTATCAATGAATGCTTTTTAAGTAGGATATCTGTGGTGTTGTATTGGTCCAGACTGAAGAACAGTCTTGCTTACAGAAATCTGGGAGTTGGAAACCAAGTCAGCACATGTGGAATCTGAGTGCCACATTCCTGCAAGAGTGCCTGATTGCCTTGAGTAGTTATAAAGATCAGAACTAGAAGATATTCAAGCAGCAGTGAATTATTCAAATGCAAAGGAAGTCACTGACAACTTGTGTTGTATAGCACTTCACCAGACCTAATCTGACATTTTTTTAGTGGGGTTGAGACAAAAGTGTGTTTACACCACCCTACTTCAACCAAGACATGAATTTCTTCATCACCTCTGCTTCTAATTGGGGATCCTTGTCAATGCCAGTTTGCGAGACTTGTACAAGCCCCGAGTTATGTGTGCATTTTGCTGTATTTGTACCTGGAGGCCTCCAATTAAAGACATGCTTTTATATTACTTTCTGTATTAATATTCTCTTGAAAGTGTGTTGTTTTGTTTCTAGATTTTGGAGGCATGAGCAGTTAAATAGACACCTAGCAGAGAATTCTGAAAAAACAAGTAATGTCTCCCCTCTGCCCCTCAAAAAAAAAAAAATAGGCAAAATAAACCCTAGGACTTAAGTGCTTAAAAAACTCCTTGACAAACCCAGTGAAAATTATGGCCTTTTCCTCTCATTATCTCAAGCTGTAGTCTTTGGTTTACTGGTGCCAGGGTTTTTTAAAATTTTAATGTTAAGGATTAATTTCATTTATGCTTTCCTCTGGCCAGCAAGGCTGCATATATACACTTCTCTGAATCAGGGCTCAGAGCATTCTCATCAATAACAGGAAGACACTGATTAGTTTGCTGAGGTCCAGGAATGAGACTGGTACTTACTTCTGAAATTTTACGTAACTCCTAAAATCCACCAGAATACAGTAGGCTGACCCAACATCTGGAACTTTTTAAACAGAATTAACTTTTTAGCAGATGACTGTGGAACAGATTTATTGGTGTATAAAAATTTAAGTCAAAGTGATTGGATTGTGTGTTTTTAAGCACATTACTGACATTATTCTTCTTATGTGGAATCTACACTCTAGACTAAAATGCAGTTATTTCCTACTTTGAAAAATACAAGAAGTTATATATATAAGTTTAGAAACTTAATGTATTAATCCTAATTTTGAAAACTAACATATGTTCAGATAATTACTTGCTTTATTAATGGATTTCAGGAGTAACCATTTTTTTAGCCTTGTGAACAAATTAAAATAGTCCTTATCTTATTAATGTGAAAATCCCTTCTGTGCTCTATCTGGTACATTTGTAATTAAGGATTTAGAGGCCCTTTGCCTGAATCTCCTCAGTGAGGCAGGTAAAATCGTAGAGTATGTGACTACCTTTGTAAATCCTCTAGATTATAGATATCAATGCCAAATATTTATTAATTTTGAAAGTTCTGGAAACATAAGCATAGATAAATTCAAAGGAACTGCCGTTTCACAGTCCCCATTCATTGGTTAAATCCAAAAGGAACATTTCTCTGATAACATGTAGGAGTATGAGTAAACTAAAGATCAGATATATTATTCCCTGTACACATGTTTGAGATCTGGAAAGTGAGGTCATGTTGTCTTTATTTACACATCTTGATAACGATACGTTAAAGAACAAGAATTAGACACAAGGAGCATTTCAATGGCTAACTTTTAAGTGTCCAGAAGAATAAGTTGTCCAGACTTTCCTACATAATGAACTAAGCTAGACCACTTAACAATAGTATTTGCAAAAAACTGGCATAATGAAGAGGAAGCTCTGAAAACACAGCCACCTAAAAGGCTCCATCTATAAATGCAGCAGCTGAGACAAAGGCTAAAAGTCAAAACCAGAAGGCCGGATTCAGCTGGCACTAGAGGTTCAGGGCTCCCTATAGGTCTTAGTGTTTCAGAATTCAGTTAGAACTGATTAACATACAATAAAATATGTAGTGAGTTTTTCTTATTTTAACTAGCAGCTGTAATTATTGAAGAATACTTTTGGATGGAAGGGGCAATTATTATTTAAATTCAGCATTCCTATTTCCTACTACTGTTCCCTTTCCTGCTTGTACAGGATGCAGCTTGATCATTGTTTTAAAACATAGGTTGCTCATAGGTAGCAGGTCAGTTGTGTTCCAACAGAATTTGAACATCCAGGAAGTTTCACAAAGCTCAGGTTGTTTTCCTTTCATTACCACTTGTTCTTTCACAACCATTATATTTCTCTGTGAAGAACAGTCATCAATAAGACCAGAAGAATAGCCCATAATACTCTTGTTTATTCAGCTGAACTATTCTCTTTAGGCAGATCCAGTCTTGTCCCATTGTTACAGCGTCGTGGAAGAATACGTTTGGAAGCATCTCACTCATCGCCCGTTTTCCTTCTTTTCTTCTTGCACTTGCCTGACTTGATTATGACCACATTTCTTCCCTGATCTTGATTACTTGCCTGGCTGTTTGATTAGTGTTGCTTAGCATTTTAATGAGTTCTTTGACTTCATCTAAAGTCAATGTACTCATGGAAATAAGAAGAAATTGGCACAGAAAGGTTTGGGAAAGCAGGATACTTAAAACATGCCTGATAATAATTTTACGATTTAGGATCTGAATTTTCAAAGTGCTGATAACTTTGTAAAGAACCATAACTGCCATTCGGCTTTTGTGAAGCCTTAAGGATTACAAGCCAGTGGAAAACAATCAGAGTTTAACCTGAATTAAGATGTTATTTTTATAAAAGTACATTTGAACCAAGAAAGACCTAACGTTGTTTGCTCTATTCATGCTTTGCAGATTTATATCATAATCAGTTGATTGCTGCTATTTATTACTTATATATTCAAGAAAAAACTGTATGATGTATGAAAAGACAGGGGTAGGACTTCTGCATTAAGTTACTTGCAGTTTCATACTTTTGCATTTTAAAAAAGAAACCCATAGGCTTTTTCTGGAGTGTTATGAGAAGTTGATTTGAGGACAAAAAATCTTAGACTCTTCAGATTCTGCTCTGATATAGATAAATCTTCTTGCCACAGAGCATTATCATTCTCGAGAGAGCATAGTATGTATAAATAGATTATAAAATGTTCATAAATATCGTAAGCATGTTAGACTTAAGTACCATGTATTACAGATAATTATAAGCGTATAAGTAGAAGGTTTTACAGTTAACCTATTGATCCATTGAACTTTATAGCAATTTACATTAACTGGCTGAACACTCAAGAAGTCATATATAATCCTTTATAATCCTTTATATGTGGCTATCGATGACATTTATTTTAAAATAAAACATGATTCAAATGCATATTTAAAACTGCTTCTCATAAATGGGTAGGTTTAATTAGTGACTATTACAGTTTTTATGAGCTCTGATTTATGAGCTTAAACAGGTTTGGGGATTCATGACCCTTGCTTTCCACCTTATTCTTCTCTCAGAAAATTCTTCTTTTGATGAAGGAAAAGTTTATGGGTTTGGTTTTGCTTTTTTGTTTGGTTTTTTTTTTTTTTTTTTTTTTTTAATATGTGAATAGCTACTCGAGAAGCATTGGTGCAACCCATATATTATACAAAAATTTACCAGTATACTACTACTGAATTGGGTTTTCACAATAAGTTTTTACTAAAAATACTCAAAAGAGGATGTAAAAGTCACAAGAACCATCCGTAGATCAGGGTGGAAGATCAGAAAGCTACTACAATCACTGATCTGAAATGTCTCAATAGATATTTGTATTCATTTATTAATTTATTTCTTTTATTCCTCTATGTAATTCCCAATCATTGTCAGGAACTTCCCCCATTTACTGATTTTAACTGAAGATCAGAAAATAAATACAGTATACTTATTGTTCAACCAATATGTTTTTTTCTGAAAAGCACAAAGAGAATTTTGGAAACTATGTTCCTTTTCTTTTTAACCTGAGTGACCAACACAACTGACCTCACACACCCATGAAATTATCTAATTTTTGCAAATGATAAATTTATGAACATACTTCTGCTCTAGAGCCTATAATTGCACAGCAGCACTATGTGTGAAAACAGGTTTATAGACCCTAACAGCACCAGAAGTGTTCAACCATAATTTCCTATGATTTCTGTTGGACTTTACTCCAGGGATCATATATCTATTTAAAAATTAATTTTACAGATGCAAGGGTTTTTTGGGTCTAAAGAAATTTCAGAACCACATTCGTTATGCATATTTGACCTCTGCCCTTCATTCTGAGTCACAAAGGGTGTGAGGCTGTTGTCTTTTTCAGTCAAAGTGAGTAAAACTGACAGTTGCTCCATTAATGAGAAATTCAGCTATTGATCTGATCTTTTCTCCACTGCCATTGATTTCTGTTCTTTGTTTTGTCATTTGGACCTAAAACCGTCAGTAAGTCATTGGCTGAAGGATAGAAAGTCAATCATTTGTATTCTCCATAGAGCTTGTGAAAATGGAATTTATCTTTATATTCTTTAGAGTTTTATTAAGAAATTCTGAACCTGTAATAAAGCTGTTTCCAGATATTCTGGGTTTGAGAAGTTTATGATTATGAAGGATAATTTTCAAGACAGTTAATTTACAGACTAATGATTTCTAAATGGAAATAGAGAACAACTCAGAATTAAACATCTGTAACTCATTTTACATAGTATATATTTTAACAACAGATAAAATAATAGCTCCTCTGATAATATAGCATTTTACATCCATGCATCAATGCCCAAATTGCTATTAGGTTTATTTTGGTTCCTTTTTAATTCAAGGAAAGAGTAAACAAAACAAAACCAGGATATAAAAGTCACTGGAAAATCTATCAACTGCTGGTTTCGGTGTGGCATAGAAGAGAAGATTTGAAGCAGAAAGGATGATTTGAGAAAATTTTTTACTATATAGACCTCTAAAGAAATCGTCGCTAGATTCAATTTTCTCTTTGGATTACTAGGTACATGTGCACATTGAGGAATGCAGAATCCTCTGGTGGATGACCTCAGATTTAGAGGTGTATCTAGGTCATTAGTTTTCAAGTAGCACTTTTCATCTCACTAGATTCTCTGTGAGTAATGTTTTACGAAATATTTTACTTGATACTTCTGTACATGGTCTCTCAGTTGAGTCCTCTGGGTAAACTAACAAAAAGAAGCAGAAGCCAAAACAAAACGGGCAGCTGCATAAGCCCTATTGGCAAAGAACACTGAGTGTGTTTTCATTTGACTGGATTCCCCGTGTCAAATAGGAATGATATTGGATGATAACCTGCTAAAGGTACATGGCAGGAAACAGCCTCAAGCATTTGAGGGAGCTGCTCACTTAGAGGCACTTAGAGGCACAAAGAAGACAATTAAAGAAAAAACACCAACATGTATCAGAAAATACCAATTCTTCTTAAAGAATGTGTCAAGAACAATGGCACAGTAACTTTTACTGGTGATTATAGTAATAATGGGAATTACTGTGGGAATCAAAATGCTGGTGAAATGACCAGAAGCAAGTTAAATAATCCTTGTAGTATTGCAGGAGGAAAAACTATCACTACTCAGGACATACAACCAAGTCAATCACAACATTGCAACCAGTTTTCAGAATGCTTGTGTTGGTTGGGCTGTTGATCATGTTCTAGACTCATAGCGCTTTTTTCTAAAATATAAATAGATCAATTTCTCTTTTCCTTATTCAGGATGAATAAAATTTCCCACAGAATGTGCCCGAAATTGATAGAGGAGTTAATTGCTTCCATTTCGAGAAATTAAGATAGAATAGAAAATATTTAATTTAGGATTAAACAGAGAAGGAATACAGTCTTTGTAGTTTTTCCCCAAGGATAATTTGGAATCAATACACAATGGAAGTAACACTGAAATTTGACAAATTTTCATTGCAAAGAATCCCCTTTCAGTGTTCCTTGGAGTACTGCATTATTACTAATTTGACCAGATGCACACTCTCTAATGAGTTTCATTCACTTTCTGCACACACAGTGCATATTATAATTTCCTAATAAACACCCTCCTTTAAAAAATACAGTCATGTGATGCACCTTTATGCTCACATACAAAAATGTATTATGATACAGCATGTACATAAGGAGGCCAGAAAAATGGAACTTTCCATAGGTCCATGGTTTTAAGCAGAAAAACTACTGTAGTGTGTTACAGTTGAGTATTCTGGTGGAATCCAGTGGATCAATGCCAGTATATATGCTTCTTGGGATGACAACAGTGTAATCACAGTATAGCTACTCTAGGTATGCAGTGATCACTGAAGTGAAAATTCAGAGGTTGCATATGTATATTTTTCAAACATCAAAATTTCCTGGTGGGGGCAAAGATTTTCATATTTACTATAATAAATCACTTCTAACTTATGATTTTTCTAAGGATCTTCTTAAATACATAAAAATTTATACTCAAATGGAAAACAAAGTCAGCACTAAGGTTTCAATTGATTTTGAGGAATTTTGTGTTTTGCTCTTTAACCAAATTCTAGAAACTTAATCACTCTATGTATAATGGACAGATTTTGTTGGACATAATTCTATACACAAACTCCCAAATACCTAACCTTTTCATGTTTGAGAGGTGCCACTGTACCTTACATCAATCTCTGTTTTTTTACAGAAGTGCTGTCATGAGACCCCTGACCACAAACATCTACAGAAATTTATCTGAATCAGGATAAAGTTTTAAAATCCAAGGAAATTCCGTGGTAACCTGCATGAGGAAACACTCAGCAGGACACTTTGCTTATTTATATATTTATATATTTATTTAGGCTCATGATGTATAGCTGCATATTGAAAGCATGGGAACTCTATATTGTAAAGGGGAAAACCCTGCAAGTAAGTTAAGAGGCAAAAGGTAGATGATTTCTTTGAAAGTGAGCAATACAATTATTTAAGGTCTATGGAAGCTATAGCTGCCACTTCCGCATACAAGAATGAATTGTATACAGCAATTTGGAAAATGAAGAAATAGTTTCCATGCTAGTAGACAAACATGATCTATTACAAAGTTTTATAGAGTTTATGTATGTTGTGGTTTTGTATTTTTGGGTCCAAAGACTAAGAATAAAAGAGCTATTAGGTTTTTTTGCAGTCCATTTCTGGTTTTTTTGCCTGGCAGGACTTGTTCAACAGGAAAATGTGATCCCAAGTTAAATCTGCAGTTATTGCTTCTCAGGAACTCACAGCCAGATATGTTTAATGACCCGTATTTGCCTGCTCAATAGGAACTTCTCTGCTCTCCTAAAACAGATGGGTTATCCTTTAGAAATATGTACTTTTACATTTTTTTTAATATTAGTATATTCGCTTTGTATTCAAGTCTACTAGAACAGATTTTAGACATATTCGATCTGCGGGCAAAAAGAAAAAAAAAGGAAAAATAAAAAAATTAAGGGAAGTCAGTCTGTAAATTGCTTGCCCAGCAGGGAAAGATTACTTTTGCTTAATTTAACTAAATCAGTTTTTTCACCATGAAAATCTAGGTGTATACTTCACAGACATTTTTCTTTATCAAAACAGCTCTAGTGATCTATTGCAATTAAAACAATTCCATTTTTCTCAAAGACCAGCTTTCTCTGTATTTCACCACCCCTTTTCAGTCTCCCAAACATAAGAGCAGAAAAAAAACAGCTTATGACTGTATCACTAAGAGAAAGATACATGATCTGTGTGTTGAATGATCAGTTTTCTTCAGTGGAGTGTTTCATTTATTTACATTCCAAAGAATATTTTATGCAAAACTAGTATTCTAAAATTGTGGTGATCAAGAAGTGAAACTTGGTTACAGACTTTTATTTGTGCTTAAATATCTAGAGATTGTTACCAAAAAAAGTTAAAAAATATTTCTATTCCTGCCTCATTTACATAGGAAATATCAAATTCAAGACTGGGACAAGAAAAGCACTCATTTAAAGAGAATTCTCCTAATAAATGTTCGTAGAACACCAAGAAATACTGAATATGAAGCCTTTAACATAGAAAAAAAATATTAAAAGGTTCTGGAGATGTTTTGGCACTGATCTCAACCTTGAATGACAGTGTGTTCTTGTGACAAGGACAATCTGGTTGAAATTAAGTAACTTCCAAAATTAGCAATTTATTTTTGTTCATATCAGAGATCCCAGAACATCAAAGAGCAGGAAATATTGCAAAGTATTTTTACTTTCACGTTTTTCACTTGCTTCCAACTCTGTTACTTTTGTCATCTAAAAAAATAATATTAATCTAGAGAACCTGAATGATGAAATTCTTTTGTCAAATGTAAAGATGCAGTACATTTAAAACTATAAATGACATTTAATAATTTTCATTGTTTAAATATTATGCGCAGCTGTCAAAACATCATCAGAAAAAGCTACATGATTTTTGTCAGTCATTGCACAAACAGATTGACACAGAACCCTGTGGAAAATTACTTATGTTATACAGATACAAACATATAAAGATCTAAACATATACCTTCATTCAGTGAACAGTGAAGAGATCATCAAGTTTTTAATACTTCTGTTTCCTAATTACAATATGTATCAGTGCAATAATTTGCTCCAAAACTGATAGAATTGTAAATCCTTAAAGGTATGGACTAAAAGTTGGGGGGTTATCAAATATTTTAGTTCTATTGAATTAGATTAACATGAATGAAAAGCAGGGGTGGAAAGCTGAAATGCAAACAACCGGAATTCTGAAGCTGCAATTATAATACATCCTTTTAGCCTAGGTCTGGGAATCATCAAGTATGGTCCCAAGAGAATGGGATCAGCTCTGCTTCTATTATGAAATACGATACATGCTTTCAAACTGCTTGCAAACTCTTCCCAAAATGAATTAAATATTAAAGTACTCAAAACACTACTTTGTGTGTTTTTAAGTCATTTTAAATAGATCTAATTTCCTGATCAATATGCTCCCATTTGTTGACATACACATGTGCCCTGTTAAAGATATGGATATTTTTCTCTTATCATCTCTGCCTGATTTGCAGCATGATGCGTGAAAGAGATAAAGTGGGATGAGATCACCCTGTGTTTGCTATTGTAACTTCATGAAATTTTATTTCGGTTAAACAAGTTTGGCACCATTTCTTAGGAAAGCTATTAATCATTCTGTGCCAGGAAAAAAGATTTCAGAGAGAAATTTCCCTTAAGGGAAGTCAGTGGGAGTTGCTGTTATTAAAAATTTGTCAGCAGTCTTCCAACAATCATGATTTTACATGGCAATTCTTACAGAAAATAATGCCCTACTGAAAACTAGTTTTGCCACTTGAAGTAAAATAATGTGTTGTAATCAATTAGCTGAACTTTAAAATGTAATTTGTAAAGTCATAATACATATATATTTCCTTTAAAAATGAAAGTCATAAAAATAATTCATTCTGGTTGTTTCACCTATTTTTCTTCCTGAGATAATTATTGGTTGATACTGTCCTTATTTCTACTATTCTTTAGGACTTTGATCGTGTTTTCTTTGATCATTTTCATCATTCCTCACTATTCCTACTGCTTGCGAATGACAAGTATTTGTTGGTTTGTGTTTTTTTAAACTCTTGTTGAAAAACTGACAGTTTTTATGATCTTATAGGAAGCATATCTTTACTTTTTCCTTTACCTGCTAATTAGCTCCAGGACTAGGGGCAGGCAATGGGGAGGTTCTAGGGGGTGCTGAACATGGAGACTAAGGTCTGTTAGTGTCTTCACTTGTTCCATATACACTGTTTTTGTCAGAGTTTTCCCATCTTAAGCACAGCTGGTCCTTGACAAATCTCTTACTGATCCTAGGAAGACTCTTTATTTCATGTATCACATCACTTCAAATCATATTCAGGTTTGTAGTTCAATATTTTACCTGGAGGTTTTGAGTTGACTTTTGTCCTTCCTATCAGTTCTCTGCATCTCATTTCTACGTGCATTGTAAGGCTCAGAAATTATTTGTTGCAAAATGAAACAGAAATTTCTGCTTCAATTGCAATATTTAATTTCCTCTTACTAAATCATTGATAATAGCCAATTTTCTGAGAAACTTGGGCTTCCCAGTTTGCTGTAGGTATTTTTATCAGTAACAAGATTACATTGTCAAAGAACTTGTCATCAGAAGGCCAAACAAGTTTTAGTTTTATCTTTACTGACCTTAAGCACTACTGTCCTTTTAACTTTCTTCAAGTTTCAATCATATTTGTATCATATTTATCTTATCTGCAGAAATAGACAAAATATCCTACCCAGGAATGTGGTTGGGCAGACAGAACATTTATTTCATTTCAGACTATGCGACAGTTTTTCCAAATGTCAAAGGATTACTGTTTTTTAAAAACACCAATGAGCGGTTTTCCTCTACTATAGAAAACTTTCACGTAAAACCAAAACTGTCATTTCCTTATACGTCAATTTTCCTTTATTTTATAATCATCTCTGTAAGTTGCTGCCAATACAAAAAAGAAAGACATAACACTTATACAAAACACATATTTTTATTCCAAAGCACTGACGCTGTACCAGTGCTTTTTTTGTTAGAACACTGATGTATTCTACCTTTTATACACAACATAAACCTCAGCCCCAGCAACAAGACTACTCCCAAATATCTAGAAGTTTCAAATCAGCACCTCTAAGTTCTGATACATATTTTACATAAATACATATTCACAGCTCAAAAGTCTAAAGTTAAATACTTTCTTCTGTAGCTTCTGAAGATTTTGACATGATTAATTATAAATTTAAAAATTATTTAGCTTTTCTTAGCAAAATACCATTCAAATCAAGGCCAATTTCCTGTAGAAGCATTTTCAGTTGGCAGGTCATATGGATTAACATCATTTCCATATGCTCAGTGGTAACATGAAATGCTGACTGGGCAAAAAAATATTTTTAAAGTTTCAAAAATCAGTTTTTGGTTTTATTTACACAAAGAGGCTTGGTGCTGCATAGAAGGAGCACACTAGTTTGTACATATCATGCAAATACTTTTATGGTGCATCCTAGAGACCCATCCAACCTCAGAAGGAGGACCCTGATATCAATAAGGTAGTTTTCACACTGAAAATCCTAATGCTGTTTGTACTGGTGGACTGATCAGCTATCAAGGAGTTGCTTGAAACAGTGTTTTTCATTTGAAAGGCTGTGAAAATCAAGGGGTAGCATACTGAAATTGTGACTGATGGACATGAAGGCTCTTGACTTGGGAAGGTAGCACAAAACCTATTTAAGAGAAAGATCATTCTTTGAAGAGTACATGCCCAATCCTGGCATAAACAGGGAGACCAGATGCTCTCAGATCTAATTTAAACAGATGCAGGTAAAATCCAGGAGCAACATCCACTTTTACAGCCAACAAATGAGGATACTGAATGATTAGAACTAGTTAGTAACATTTATAAATTTTATCTCCTCTCAAAACAATGAAAAAAAAAAGCCTAACTTATAATTAAATATAACACCTGCTCCCCAAAATGGCATAATTCTTCAAAGCAAAGGTTTTTCTAAGTAGTGGATAACAATGTATGAAGATGTGTAAATTTCTCATCCGAGTTATATAGTACTCAGCCTGATTAGGAGTTTGGGATGAGTTAGCTGCCATCTCTGAGGCTTGAAGTAAAATGAGACAAAACTCCTACAGAGCAGAGAGAAAATAGCACAGCACAAATCAGTGTCACATGGCTGAATTCTCATCTGGTCCCAAGAGCGATCACCTCACACCGTGTTGCCCAAAGAGAGATGGCCCTGCCCTGTTCAGGAGAGTGTCAAGATCAGCTGAACCAAAACCATGCCAGAATCATGATTAATATTTTACTTAAAGGAGGTAAATTACCTTTTCCAGGTGCTTTGGCTTTATACCAGTATGGTTAATAAAAGTGATGTTAGTTTTATTTGTGGCTGATATTGATGATGCCAGCAGTGATGAAGACAGTTAAAACCGCTGCTTTTTAATGAACCTGCACAAGTTTTAGCAGTATCGCCTTTAGAGTAATCGTATTCCACCAGCATGTCGTCAGCCTTCTTTTTTCACTTACATTGCTCCTCCCAATTATTATAATTCTATCTCTTTTTTTTTTTGTTTGTTTGTTTTTTTAAAATTTTGAGCAGGTTTCACTTGCTTCTTGCTGGTTTACTGGGGAAAATAAAAGAGTAGGAAGGAAGAGAGGAAGTGGTGAGTTCATGAAGAGACGTCAGCCTGAGAGGAGCAGAGCTCTCCTGCTCTGCTATTTAAACCTTCCAAGACAGGTTGCAGCAATGTAATCTCTTTTTCACATTTAGACTCTCCTACTTTCTTTCAGGTCTCATTTTTATTGTGAGGCATTTAATCTCTTCCATCTTTTTCCTCATTCATAACCTGGTATCCAATTACAGTAACTATTCTTGCTTCCTCATGTCAGCTATATCTTTTCAATATTTATTATTTTCAAATAGTATCTCTTACTACAGACTTTCTTCATATTTTTAGCCTTAAAAAGCCAATTAAAATTCACAGGAGCTGATAAATCTTAGTTTTTCACTGTTTTTATCGATTTTCATCACAGTAAGTTTTTACATGCAAATATAATCTTCAGCTTAATATTTCAGAGTTAGGTGAAAAACCACAGCCATTAGCAGTTTATGATTCCTACTGAAATTTGCCCCAGGTGAAATGTTTGATTCACTGCAGCTGATCAGAATGATTAAGATATCAAGTTTAAATAACTATTTTTTATGCTTCATTTGACATCTCAAAACCTGTGCGTGCATCTGTTTTCAAGAGAACTGGCAATTCTGACACAGATAACTGCCTCGAGACAGTACCCGGTAACATATCTTAAGTTAGTACTAATTGCCACCTTCAAGTTAGATGAGCTTGCACAAACTGGTAATACCTCTAATTTAATCTATGTGTAATAATTACTTAAAACAAATACGATTTATACCGTTTTAAAGGTGGTGCTCTGGGCTGCAGGTTCTCATAGGGTAAGTACATTAAACCTGATTCAATATCTTCTCTATCTCCCTATACTGCTGCATTTTCAAGAAATTTGGAATTCCAGTACATGGAGAGACTGATGTATTCCTAATGTGCAAAAAATGATAGCAGTCATGATATTTTTTCCAGCTCTATTTTAGGAAACATGTAAGAAAGTTCCAAACTGTTTTCATTCTCAAGGGTGAGGAAAAGAAAGCATTTTGCAATTCTTTTAAATAATCTGAGAATAGAAACAAGCCTAGAGACTGTAGCTAAGTGTCTTTGATTACACACTAGTCACTGACATACCTTTTTCCAATTAGATTTAATGCTCAGTAACATAACATACAAAAATGAAAATGCTTCAGAGAAAACATCTAAAAAAGGTTCTTTTAAAGAGTCAGCTCTAGTATTCTAATTTATCCAGTAAGACCTGTATTTTAACAGGAAAAGAATCAAAATGCAAAAGCATAAACATACCCTAATATTGTAACTTAGTCCACAGCTGGAGATTTTGATGAGAAATAGAGAGACAGTGCTGACGTACAAAGAGAAAAATGGGCTTTTTATACACATGAAACATAAAGTGATAATGTTTTGTAGGACTTTTGGTATATATACAAAATTCCTGCTACTGGCAGCAAACAGACAGAATGTAATACAGCAAGAAGAAAACAACCAACAGTATTTAAAAACAAAAGTCACATATTGTATACTTTTTTATTCACGTGGAGTTTTAAATTTGTTTTAGAAATGGTGACTTGACGAAACAACACAAAATAATATGTATCTAAATGCCTAATTCAGGATAAAAAAGGCAAAATATTTCTTGGATTTGGTGACTATGGAAGACATAAACAAGAGTCTTTCAGTTAAGGTTTCTGAATGTCTGTGAAGAATGACTTCTACAGCTATTTTTTTTTTCCTGACATGTATAGGCAATAAAGACTTCAATTATCCCTTCAATGAGGTATTCTCTGTCTTTCTTATCTCGGTTTCTAAATAATTCTAAAATAATTCTGGAACAAAATAATCAAGACCAAATTTTTTTTTTTTTTTTTTTGCTAGATGTGACATTAAAATATATTTCATCCCAAAGAAAGGTTTTACTGTATTCCAATTTTGTTTAGAAACTTTGGAAAGAAAAAAAAAAGAATTTGGGGCTTTTTTTCTTTTTCAGAACTCTGTAAATGAAGAAGCTGATGGTTTAGCCATTTGCCCATGGATTAAAACTCTTTGTTGTGAAGATGACACATGATATTGTGCTCAGCTCCATATGTCAGGAATATGATCTAACTACCCATGCAGTGTTTAGTACAGAGGTATTCTTTTATTGATAGTGTTCCTGTCAATACTATGCCATTCTCTGAACTGACAATAAAAAATTGTCTATTTTTCCCAGTGATTCTTTTAACAGTGCAGAAGTGTGTTGCTCACATAGGGATTCCTTACCTCTTGTAGATAAAAACATACCTGGGACAGAGAATAGCAGTAGTAGAGAGCCTCACTTTTGTCATAAAAATCTCATTAACACCTCATGTGCTGACAGATTGCAGTGCTGGGAGCCAACACGCCCAGAGAGCCTCTCTCACAACCCCCCTTGGGGATTACTCACCCTCACTGAAGTCTCCAATACCTCAGCTCCTGCAAGAAGGGAATGACACAATTGGATGTAAATGTAGTCTCACAAATTGTAAGTTTATTTTGCCCCCCATCTTCTGCTTCAACTTTTTCCAGGAAAGCCAAGATTTTGTTCCATTCCAGTGTAATTTCACGTGTTGAATGAAGACTTTTCAAAGATTTAGCCTAGAAGAATATTGTTTAGTGCTACTTAGACCTTTCCAGAAAGACACAGAAGGCCTTTTCTATGAAAATTTCAATATTTTCCGAAATTCCTATTAATTTTTTTCCATACTGAAAGACCTCTCATGCTGTTTATTCTTAAAATCCGCCTTTCTTTGCTAATCCATGATTTCTAAGTTATAAATTATAATTACTAATAAAAAGATATGTTTTAACTGAACACTATATAAATCTGAGTGTTACCAGTAGCTTCAATGCATCCCACTACAGCTCATAATACTATTTCTGTTACTGAGAGTTTGAGAAAAGGGTACTTTGTATCCTACAAAATCAAAAGGTCTTTATTTCAAAATAAGAAAGCAAGTCATTAGCATCTGAGAAATTTCAAAAAGCAGTGTCTGCTTTTTTTTAAACAGCAATAAATACATTTATGATGCAGTTAGGAGACTATGTGAGTCACTTTCTCATTGTATCACCACAGGGCATGTGTGTATATCATAGGTGATATACCAAGGGATGTTAAGGGTAGCAGGACAGGCAAAAACTCCCCCTCATTCTCCATTAAGTTTGGTGTTGCATATTTTGCAACTAAAAATTATTTTTACAGTCACAGTTTTTCCTGAACTTCCTTAATTAGTGACTGAAGTTTCCCAACATGAGAGATTGCAGAGACCTGAAAACATTAATGACATTAAGTACTGCAGGCAGACACATCATTCCTTAATATGAAGAAGAAAGTTTCCACAGAAATTCGAATGCTGACTTGAGAGTCTGTAACAGGTCAAGATCTTTGATGCAATGGTTCAAAAGTATTTAAATTATTGAAATATATCTGTGTATACATTTATAATCATACAACAGTTTAGGCAGATAACTAAAACTCCCATAGTCTGTCTTTCTGTTTAGAGCAGAGGTAACTTTGATATTAGAAGTGTGGAAAATAAGTTTCTATATCCATTCCTAAGTCTGAATCTTGTTGAGGGTTTGTCCAGGGCTGTAGTTGATGAGATAACAGCTCAGAGTCATGGCTGTTCTAGAACCAGAACATTAGAATAAAATTCACGTACACATTTGACCTTTCTGTCATGAATATTTGACTGGTGTCTAACTACTGACATTCTAAGAAAATATCGGCAAATATATATTTATTTCTACCTTTTGTTTTAAAATGTTCTTTACATGAAAACAAGTGACATAAAGCATTTCCTGCATCCACTCCTATTTTTTCCTGTTAATACAATGTATATCCACACAGCCTAACATTCTGACTATGTGATTCATCCCACCATGTTGCAATAATTGGTATGTTTTCACACTTTTCCTCCAGCATTTTTGATTCAAATTCATCCTGTTTAACACTCATGCCACCGAATAATAGGAAACTATAGGTAAGGAAAATGTGCTGCTGCAAATGGATTTATAGCCTCACAGTGGACTTCCTGCAACCTTTGCTGTGTCTTCCAGAATTTAAGTTTTGTAAAAAACAGAGTTCACAGAGCATCAAATATTAGGAAAAAATCTTCCCTGTGTAAACCATGTTCAGAAGTGTTCAGAAGAAAACATTTTTTCTAATAGAAAAATTCCTGTTCATCTTTACTGCATTGTTAAATATAACAGTGTAATTACCTACACTGTAACCAAAAAGCTGCAGATTGTCATAGCAGAACCAATAGGCTATGGCACTTATCCACTGTGACTAAATGTATCTGCCACTTCTGAGACCCCATTCAGTTGAAAATGTTTCTTCAACGTAATAGGAACTTTGGCTACGCAAGTTTACAGCATTTTACTTTTAAAGGTTTGCTTTTTCTTGAAGGAAAAATAACAAGAGAAGAATTTCATCTTTAGTCAGCTGGAAACTGCTAGAATGTCTCAGAAAGTTGTTCAGCAGAAAAGTTTTTTTTCAGCTTATCATAGAATGCTTTGAGTTGACAGGGACCTTAAAGATAACTCAGTTCTAACCCCTCTGTCTTGGTCAGGGGCACCTTCCACTTAACCAGGTCGCTCAAGGCCCCATCCAACTTGGCCTTGGACACTTCCAGGGATAGAGTACCCACAGTTTCTCTGGGCAATCTCCTCCTGGTCTCACCACCCTTGTAGTGAAGAATTTCTTTCTAATATCTAATCTAAACCTGTTTTCTTTCAGTTTAATGCCATTCCCCCTTGTCCTGTGTCTATGTGTAAAAAGTAAAAGTGCCACTCCAGCTTTCTCGTAGGCTCCCTTCCGTCAGTGGAAGGCTGCTACAAGGCCTCCCCAGGGCCTTCTCTTTTCCAGGCTGAAAAATCCCAACTCACTCAGCTTGTCTTCTCTTCATAGACGAGGTGTTCCAGCCCTCTGATCATCTTTGTGGCTCTGCTCTGAGCTCACTCCAACAGGTTCATACCTTTCTTATATTTCAGTCTCAACATGTTTTGACTTTCTAACTTGTACCTTAATACAATCCTAGCACAGCATTGTAGAAGGAGAGTCAGGAAAAAATATACATTAAATTCCCACAGAATTTCTGAAATACTGAAGAAAAAGGTTTATTTATTTTCCCAAAAGGGGATTATTCACCTGACATTTGCACAGAACTGCTAAGGGAATTTCTCCACCAATTATCTCATATTTTTTATTAAGTCTACACCTTTCCTGGCATTTAAAATTGCTTATATTACCACAAATATTCTTGTATGATAGGCTCCCTGAAGAGCCCCAGAGCAGAAAGCAGCAAGGTAATAAGTTCCAAATATTTCCACACACCCCATTTGGGTTTCACTTGCAGTTTGAACTGTAATCAGAGTTTAAAAAATCAGTTTTTGGCAATTCCATTTATGGGGCAAAAGTATAGGGATGAAAATGAGACCTTGTGAAAACAAAAAGGATTTAAAGTATTTTTAAGCAAGGAGGGAGATTAATTGGGTTTTTTCCTTCCCTCCCTCTGACCTGCATCAGAGATTTCAGATCAATCTATTTACTATTATTACTATATTTGCAAAACGTATCAGAAATACAGCTAAATCTTCTTGAAGAAGTGTATTGTAGCAGAAGAGTTGCACAGACAATGACAAAATTACATAAAGTTGAGGTAGAACTATTTGGTGAGTGGCTGCTGACATATATATTCTCTCTAGCCATAAAGTGTAGGTATAAGTTTTAGAAGAAAACGTAAAAAACCAAAAAGCATTAGCACAGTGGGGTACCAAGATCCATCCCAGGGCTCTGCAGTAACAGAGATGAATAAAAATTATGCTATTAAGGTAGCCAGAAATACAAATTTTGCTTACAGAGCTCGAGTTGCAGTGTGAGAGGGAAACATGCTTCAGGGTGGTTAGTTCTGCCACTGAGAACATGCATCCGTAGCATTTAAACAACTGTGGATATAAGTGAAAAAGCAGCACCGGTAACTTTACTTCCTTTTGGATAACAAAAATGCCCTACCAGAAAAAATGAGACAGATTCTCATTCTTTAGAGGCTCACAGCAAGTAATGAAGTAACCTTTCTGTTAAAGAAAACTGGGGGAAGAGAGCTGGCAAGAGTGGTGACCAACAGGGAAGGATGGACAAAACCAACATCCCAGTTCCCAGACTGTGCCTCACTTTACCCTGGCTATCTAAAGTTAAGTGACTGATAAAAGCTTTGCCAGCTACGCTCACTTTTCCCAAGAAAGTTGTTTCATAGCTGTCTACAATAGCTGGTAGGATTCAGCTCATAGAGGCACTGGCTCTTATGAGGAGTCCATGGCAGATAGTTTAGTCTTTCACACAGCTAAATATAGGTCAGATTTGATCAATTTTGGTAACTGCCTGTGTTAATCAGTATTAATCCCTTGAATGTGTCTAGGGTGTTCTATGACACTGAGCTCTACTTGTATGTTATGACTTCTTGCATATATACTTCAAATTTTTTTGCTTTCCAAAATGAAATAGTAGCATTCAAATTGTTTGTAGGGAGTGGCCCACGGCCAGTGTTAATTACCCAGCTGTGCTCAGAAGTTGTTCAAGTAGTGCTGCTTGGTATAAATCAAAACCATGTCAGGTATTATGCTAAAAATTTAAGTGTGGAAAATGAAGTAACACAGCATGGGAGTCCCGGTACTGTCCAATTTTCCAGTATAAAGCAGCCCATATGTCTCTTTCCTTAATCTGTTTAGGCCACTTTAGAGTCTAGTACTTTTTAATGGATGAACATACATCTGTAAGTTTTTGCCTATGAGGTATACATCAATCACTATTAGGTTAATTGCTGCTAGACAATGGAAGTCTGTACACAGCTAAGCGTGGAGAGACAAGCCTCCTGCTGAAACACTGAAATAGTCCAAGTCTACATTTCACTAGTTAAATATCTAACAGATTACAGAACACTTCTAGCTAAACTAGTGCAGTAAAACCATCAGTGGCAAATGGTAAAGATTCAGATCCAGCTCACCAGTATAAAATTATATACATCATATATCTTTACATCATCTGATTACCAATTAATAAAATAATAATCTAAATTATATTAAAATATGTTTGCAGAGTTAGAATTCCATCTCTGGTAGATTTTTTCATGACAGTTTCAGGCTTACAAAAGTTTTATTTTAAATAAAATTCAAATGAAAATACTAGAAAAATCTTGCCAATAAAACTCTGTTATTCCGTTTGAAATGTCTCTGCTGCTAAGTCTTCCATTACATTTTTAGTTTGCTTCACCATGCAGTGACAACTGGCATAAAACCTAAGGTATTTCTTCGAAATTCATGTCACCTGTAAAGAGTCATAGGCATGAGTACTGTATTACAGCAAATAACACATGCATTCAGTCTTGAAAAGAGTTTTTCTTGGAGAATACAAATATTAATATTAACTTTTGGTAAAAATCAAGTAAGAGTTCTTTAAGTGGCACTTGTGATTAATGGCAAGCATAAGGAGTGGTGAGAGTAACTGCAGGAAGGCTGGAAATTATTTTGTTTCTGGTTTTCTTGCAAAGCTGCAAGAAACCAACAGGATTTACACTTCTACCAAGAACCGACAGGAGTTACATTTCTTGTTGGTTTCATGCACCTGCTGTCATTAAAAACGTTATCATGTTTGGGTGAAACAGGCAGACACCAAGAAAAGGAATGGGCTGTGATGGTGATCCCAGTATTATTCCATGCCATTGAAATATTTCTATACAAACTGAGATGTGTCTTGGAATGTGTTGCACGCACTTTCTGTGCCTGCCTCATCTTCTAATTTTGTCCTCTTTTCTACACAAAAACAAAGCAGTGACAGAACCTAAAAACACCAGTTGTTGATTCTATACAGTACAGATGCATAGGCATTGTATTTGCTTCTGGTAGGTTTATTTTGATGTGACAAAAAAACTATTTATTTGTATTAGTATATTTGCCCTGTAATAACTAGAAAATTTATTCATATTTTTTCTTCTTTTGTATCCTTTTTTTCAGTCTTCATCATACATGCTCTCAAAGTATTTATTTCTTAAAAAGATGCAAAGGTACTTAAAAAATTTTCAAATAGTTCTTTACTGCTGTAGTTTATACTCTACCACGGGGTTTTAGTGAATCTAAAATAAAACAATAAAACAGAAAAAAACCCCAAAAAATCAAAATAAATTGCCTATGGCAGCCCAAATAATATGTTGCATTACTGCGTATAAGCACAACAGTATAGCAAAATCAATACATCCTGCGCTCATGGAACTATTTTATGTCAGTATATGGTTTTTTTAATATTATTTAATTATTTTTCAAGAACCTTTCCATGTTTGGAAGAAATGTATAAAACTATTTAATCAATAATATGTTCCCTTTGATGTTATCATAACTCTTTTGCTTTTACCAGGGTTTGAAATGTTTATGGTTAAACAAAACTTGCTGAATGTTTATGTGATTTATCAGCTTTAGGCAGGAGGTTTCTTTTCAGAAAGTAAAGAGAAGACCTGGGCTCTGATCCAGGCCAACTCATAAACACGTGGTTAATTATAAGCAAAGAAACAATGCTCTTAAAGCCATGCACGAAAAAATTAAACACATTTTATCTCTTCTGTCTGCATCAAAACTTAAATTAGTAAGAGATGCCAGTCTTGTTCTGTCTCTTTTGGCTTTTTTTCTTCCCTTGTTGCTTGGAAAACCAAACTATTTTTAACTGTGATATACCGTTAAATTCTATGGAAGAATAGAAAAGTTTTGCCAATTCATACTGAGAACTGGGTAGACACCTGGAAACTTTATTTTTAGTTCTCTACACATCAGCTTGTCATCATTTTTCAATACCTAGTTTACACTATAATGGCACCGTAAGTGGGAGCCTCAGTCACTGTCTCCCTGCTGACGAAGCAATCAAAATACACCTGTTTTCTACTGGGAAAAATGCAGCACTTGATGTGGTGGCTTTTTAACCTGCAAGATGATGATAAACTAGCATGCTAGTAAACATTTGAATTGGACAAGCTTTCTCTTACTGTTTGCAAATTGAACATGAGCAGCAGGACACTGGCTCATGCGTTCCTCTGTGTGATGACAGAAAATACAGTCCCAGGTAAAAATTATAGTCATGACTAGCAAAGAAATTCCAAGAATTTGACCTATGGGAAACACCTTCTTGACTACAACTTCAGCACTGATGACGTAAGGATCATGCCCTGAGTGAAAAGAGGTCTTGTTGTCCGTAGGAAAATGTCTACCGTCTTATCTCTAGTTGTGACCAATTTCTGATACTTTGTTCTATCTTATCATCCCATGCTACAAAGTGAATAAAAACAGAAAAAAATATTCTTGGACCTAGTAACTTTCTAACCAAAGCCAGAAGCTTTAGATTAATACATTTTCACACATATCACATCTAAAACAACCAGGAGAGAGAGATGACTCTGTTAACCTCTCTTGGGTGGGGGACACCCACAGACTCATATGCTTTAGTCTCTGACATTATCATGATCCCTTACACATCCTACAGTTGTTTATATAAGCTTATGTTCTCCATTACAAAAAAAAGCCAACATTGTTTCTTTTTGCTTGCAATCCCGTGGACTGAAGTCTTTTTTTCTACATGCTTGACACCCCCCTATAACTAAAATATCTGAGTTCAGAAGTGATCAGCTAGTCTTTGAGATCTTAAAAGGCTGTTTTTCTGAAGGGAAAAATAACACAAACAAACTGTTGCTATTTTTAAAGTGTTTTATTTTTGGGTTTATACGTATTTCTTAAAGGAGTGGGAGAGGAATAGCTGATTTCCTTGAACTTTGTTAAAACCCCCCACATTTACAGTTTCACTTGCTACCAATTTCATGACCCATTGTTGTCTCATAGGAGTAATGACCATTTCTGCTTTTTTTTTTTTTTTTTCCCTGAGGAATGTGTTTGCTTTTGTTTTCCCTCATTTCCCTCATGACATTAATGGATTCAAAGAGGGTTCCAGTTTTCATTGCTTTAAACACTGTGTCCTAGACACCCTCTTAGCAGGTCAGCTGCTGAGACCCTGCCAATCTGATTGGGGATCTGGACATGTCCCAGTGACACTAAACTAACATTCAATTGTTCCCTCCTTTAACCTAAATATGGACTACATCCAGTCACACTTGATAACAATAATATTATGCACAATAATGTTATGCACAAAAGAATTCTTAGAATATTCTTAAAGCTATAAGGTCAAATACTAGAAATATTAGGAGATACCATATATAAATTCACCACTGTTTTTCTTTGTCCTGCTATCTAATACTGTTTTTTCATGGTCCACTGCCTCTTGCAGCAAACTGTGAAATAAACTAACCCAAGTATTATTTCACCCGCCCCCCACCCATAATGTGGCCCTCTGTCTAATACAACTCACACCATTAAAAAAAAATTATTAAATATCTCTTTAGCTTTTCTATGGCAGTGATCACTACAGTATCTGAATGTTTCATAAATATTAATGGGACTCTTCATAGCATTTTAGTAAGAGGAAGGGGTGGCAATCCTGTTAAATAAAACTGAGGGGAATTACAAAGAAGCACAATTTGAAATCAAACTTATTAACACAGTTAACATTAATGCATTTTCTATTTCCAGAGCAGTTCTTACAGACAGAAACTGCAGCTGTGAGCTCTCAGCAGTTCTGAAGATAACTTTCCCTGAGTTAAGCCTGCAGAAAATGATGGAGACATGATTAATACGCAGTCTTTAAAAACTTCAGCTTTCTATGGCTTAAAATATTGCCACAGATGTTTTGTAGTAGAGGTAGGAACAGGGTTCATTCATTAGGACACAATTTATTACTCTTAACCATCTTCTGATTACTTATTCAGTGAACCATTTCTGGTTTTGCAGAAAAAAAAGGATGATACAAATGATATTTATGCCTGAGATGGTCACCTAAAAACCTGAGACTAGACAGGAATAACAGAATAAATGTAGGTATTTATTTGAAGGGCCTTCAAATATACACCCTGAGAAGGCCAAACACAACACCCAAGATGGACCCTGAGTCACGAGTTCTTCACAGTTTTATAAGTCTGGTCCTGGATTTGCATATCAGGGTTAATTCTCCAATTACAACCCTAGTTAATGATGTAACTACCCCAAGTTTGCCCTCTTCTTCAGAGGCTTTTTAGTTTGCACATTTTGGGCCTAGGACAATCTGGGCGTCCTTAGAGAGCAAACCGAGGGAGGCTTTGTTATGCGTAACCAGCATGAAAGAACAGTGGTTAACAGGCTACAAGAAACTTCAGAGTTACACACTAGGCAGTACAGGATTTGAAAAATATAAAAGTTAAAACCTAAGACGTCGACATTCTTTCATTCCCTAGCACTGATTCACTCTGAAAGCTTGCTGTCATCTCATTGCAATGAGTTTGCCAGAGTTATCATAGCACATGTATTCTTATAAAGACTCCGTTCTGAATTTCCATTCTGTCTTGAACTTTTGGCTACTCATCTCAGTCTCATTTTCCTCACGAAGAAAATTTTGATTTTATTCTTCTCCTCAGACTCCTAATTTCCAGGTAAGGCTCCTTGTCCAGTCCACACTAATCTCCAGTTCCATGGTTTTTTTCAGACTGTCTCCCTTTTGTATCTCTGTTTTAGGCTAAAACATCTTCCTCTTCCTTACTGTGAGGGTGGGATCTGAGCAGGAGAAACAGGTTGGCATCCCCAAGCACGGAGTGCCAGAGAAAGTCCTTTCCCTCAGGCTGACATCAGTGTAGCACTGTCATGATACCTTAGTCACTGAAATCTTAGAAGTCTTAGATGTCATATGAAACTTGTGGTTTTTTCCTAAAGCTTCTTTACATCAAAAAATTGGCATGAACTTTATCTGAGACAGAAAGCACAGTTCTGGTACAAATTCCACCTTCCTTACTCAATCAAGTACTAGATGGAAAGATTTCCAGAATTTATGTTGTGAAATTTAATATGTTCTCCACATTAATGGAAAAAAAACTTTGTCTGATTTTGTTATTAGAAGAATAGAAACCAAAAATCCATCTGAACTGACACAGAGGGCTGTCAAAAATTCTGTTTAATAAGATTTAGAATAATAAGACTAAAAATGACCAAAACCAAAATCAGATAGCATTAATGGGAGCATCCCTACTGATTTCAATCATACTACTTTTAAAGAGATTAATTTTAATTCTTTTCCACCAGTACGGACATTACTAGCCCCATGTGACAGATTCATATGATCTAGAAGAAAGAACTGAAGCAAAGATCATCAGTGAAGATTCCTAGGCACAAAGCACAACTATTTTGTTGTACCTGACTGCCAATTAAAATAAAAAGTCAAACTCTAAATCAACTGTGTCATCCAATACTTTTGTTACTTAACTGTGTTATGACAACAGGCCTACTGCCACCCGACCTGGCCAAGTTGGTTAAAGCTCAGTCTCACACATACAGTGTGCTGGCTATTTACCGGACCTTTTTCAGAGTGTCCCTGCGAGCCCAAGGCTTGCACAGCTTCTTCTAGGAACTGTAATTTGTACAAAAAGCATCGTTTCTCATTTTTTTTTTAGTGAGGCTCAGGAAATAGATCTGCACCTCCAGCAGAAGTAGCAAGCAACCACATATCACAATGGGAAAGGAGATATCATAGGCAAGAAAGGAACAGGCGATATGTAAGATCTAGCACTATGTTTTCTACTGAGTAACGTTGTTGCACCAATGAACAGCATTGTGGATTTTGTTGTTTTGCAGGAAGGCTGAATTGTTTCTGGGCATTATGCTATTGTCAGTCTTGCAGCACTTCGGTCCTCTTGTGAATGTAGTCTTTAGTCCCTATTCTGCACATTGCCCTGCAGGCTTTTTGTTCTTTTGTCACCTAGACAGGCATCACCTGATTCTTTAAATGATGTAGCAGCAGAGATCACACTGGCAAGTGATTTAAAGACATTCCTAAAAATGTATACAATCTTTGACTATTTTTAATGCATTCCAATAATTTCTATTTTCCTGATAATCTCCCCAATAATAATATAGTAATATTCTCATAATATCAAAGTCCCATCTTTTCAGAAAATATTAACACATCATCTGTTATTTGAAAAGGTACCATCCTAATACTCATTTATTCAGGAGAACAGACCTTAAATTATTTCTGATTTAGTTAAAAAAAAAAATCTGGAGGTATTTTCACCATTACCAAATTACACTAGCTCTGCTTTTTGGTTTCTGCAATTAATAAAACCATAGGATTTAATAAAAGACCCATGCAAACTGTAGGAGAAGAGAAAGGATAAATCAAAGGCACAACATATTATATATTATCCTAGCATTTTTTTTAATTTAATGAAAAATTAACATTCTTATTAATTATTTACCTCATAAGCTGTTTGTGTTAAGGATAATTTTCCAAGGCCTATATTTATAGGAAACTGGCATTTCATGCTGTAGCTATCAAATGCTGCCATATGTGCTGCTTTTTGTAGAGAAATTATCATCTATCTTAGGAAACATTTGTTAAAATGTAAAATAAATACAATTTAATGGACTTCAACTGAACCCAAATTTAATATTCTCTTTTAATTCTTTGGCATTCAAACTTTTAGGCCAGCTTCATCATTATTAGACTATGTGAATGCCTACCCATTTTGCATTATTCATTATTTGCATTATTGTGTATTAATACGTTGTATTCATCCCAATCGACTTAAACCATCTAAAACTTAGGTATTTGGCCTAAAAGGGTCATCTGACCATGCAGTCACACCTAGTCACCATTTAGTCATTTAAGCTCCCCCAGAGGATGATTCATCCCACCCTCAGATTGCTGTCTAAAATAGAAAGGATGAATTGTTCTGTGAAGGTTCCTACTGGCGGTGAGTTAAAATGCTCACAAACAATAATTTGTTTGTTTTGTTAAGTTTCCCTCACGATTCAGCATTGTGGCTGCCAGAAGTGGTCAGGGAAAGCACACACAAGTGGCATTCTCCTCTCCTTCCCAGTGTAGGACCATGTAGGGATGATTATCCATGACAGTCGCTGAGAGCTTCTGAATACCATGGTACCTCATTGACTAAACGCCATCTTTTTTTCAGGCTCTATAATTTTTTTCTTCCTAATATTTTGTTATTTTAAAACACTTCATATCTGTTTTAATGTGGACATCGATAAGGGATGAAGGTGAGCTGTTGATAATAGAAGATAATGAGCCCACTCAATGTGTGATGACATCTGGAGTCAGAGGATAGATTTATGGTATTTGATTCCACAGTAATTAGAATGAAAGCTCATATGCCTAAAAGTGTGGCAGTACTGATATAGAAAGAGTCATGTGTCTGGATAACCTGTATCTATTTGGGAAATTTTGCTTTAGAATTTAAATAAAATGAAGCTAGGGATTTTATTTTTGCCTTTTCATGATTGAAAGTAAACCCAGGTTGCAGAGGTGCAAGTGTGTCAAACATGTAGAGAGGTACAGAGATATTTAGATAACAGGAAACTCACCACATCTCAGCAGTTCTAATTGTGTCTGATTTTCAGAGTTTGAAAATCAGAGTATTTTTAATATACATGTGAAAATAATTAATATATGAATATTTTAACTGACTGATGAAAGACTGATTATCTGCAAGAACTTAGCTGAAACTCATGAAAGAATAATAGTCCCAACACTTCTTTGTTACCATGGCTGGAAAGTTTCATTATGAACAGCTGATACTACAAGTACAAAAACTGCAAGCTGATAGATACAGTAATTAAACAAATGAAACTTTTTTTTCCAGTGTGTATTAAAAATATCTGATGAAGAATTAAAGGATTGATGCAGATCATTTATCTGAGATGTTTATCTAGTTCAGCCTGTTCAGAACTGTTTGTGGCCACAATGCACAGAAAAGTGTGTTTTAGTAATTTTGATAGGTTAATGTATTAAAGTCACAAAGGGCTTATAAGTTTCAGTGTCTTTCTCTGACCCAGACTTTCAAATAAGTTTCTAACTTCACTTCTTTTCTTAAGATTACTTAAACTTTTTCCTGTATATTCATAACCTAAGACATCTTCAATTTCTTTATGGTCTTCCCACTGTCATGTCTACCTTGTAAAAATTTCTACTAATCTCCAGTAGAAAGAATTGTCTTGAAAAAGACAATTCTCTATCCAGCTATGAATTGAATTTTCTCAGTTTACAAACCCCTTTTCCATTTAATGTCCTTTTGTAGTAGCTATTGAGTTAAATTTTTTATTCTCTGGATCTCTCATCTGCTTTGCTTTGATTTCGTTAAAGAGCCTAACCTGAATTGAGGAACAGCTGAGGCTCAACACAATGTGTCAGGGCTATTGTTCTTAGTTGAAAAAGAGGAAGAAGAAACAGAAAAGAAAACAAGCCATGGAAGTCACTGGAAGGAAGGGGATTGGAGACCAAATAAAAGCTTATACAGAAGCCTTCTCTGAGGGATTAATATACCACACAAGAAAATCAACTATGATAATTCTAAACTTGAAAAAGTGAAGGGGAAGCTAAAGAGGAAGTCAAAGGAATTGCGAAGATTTGTTCTTTCCCACCTCTAAAGCTTTTTCTTTAGCTTGAGAGGGCCATGGGGGAGAAGCAGACGTGCTTAATCTTAGGTGTTAGAGGTATATCCCAGGACTTATTCTCTGTGTTTAAAAATCTAGCTTATTTCAGCAATAAACCTAATACAGGAGCTTAATTCCTAAAAGTGATTTTTGAGAAAACAAGAGAAAAAAAAAAAAAAAAATCTACATTATGTCTTCCTTGGATTTTATTTATTTTATTTTTTGTTTGGTGTTTAGTTTTTTGGAGGGTCTTTTTGTGGGTGTTTTTCTTTTTCTTCTTTTTCTTTTTTTTTTTTTTTTTGGTTTGTTTTTGGTTTTGTTTTTTTTTTTTTAATAATACCACAAAGTAAGCTAAAAAACTCACCAAGGGAAAACATTTATATATTTCTAGAATTTCTTTCTTAAAGCAAACATAAGTAAAAATCTCCCCTTTTTCACTTGAGCTCCCTACCTAATATGTTTTTTACTTTAGAACAAAATAGCATTCTCATTTGACTGTTTCAGTTAATGTCATGATCTATGATGTTGCCAACTTATGCATTGAACTCAGAAATTACTGATGACTTATTAAAAAGGTTTTAAAGAGTTATTGCTAAACTGAACTAATTACGTACCATAGCAGGTGAAATTCACCTCTATTCAAAGCAATAAAGTTTTAACAAAGTGATCAAAAAAAAATCCTAAGTGTTTGCTTACTGTTAGTGCATAAGATTTTATATTTCTTGCCACTAAAAGCATGATGATTTAAATGTTACCCACTGCATCACATCTGCTCAAATTTTATGCCTAAACCCATTTGTTTATTGTTATCTGGGGAGTATTACAGTTTCTCTTGTTTATAACCAAGGTATCTTACGGAAAAAGGTATCCAGCCCTAGGAGAGAATAATTTCTGAATCTCTCTATTTCATAACTACCTAGCTGAGAGCTGTCTGCAGTGGTTAAAGTCAAGAAATGAACTGAAGAAAGAAGAATTCACAAGAATTTTTCTCTCCAGTTTTTCAGAAATTTTAGTGTAAGTGGCCTGAAAATCACTTCATTAAAATGGATTTGAAATTTATTTTTTAGATCTGAGCTCCGTCTGCAGAAAGAAATCCAGAAGCCTGGGTTAGATAGTATTACAATTTATAGAGAGAGTTAACCTCCTCAGAACAGAATCAAGAACAAGCAGAATCAAAACAGGTCTGCCTACAATGGTATCTTCAAGAAACTAGAGGATGACTTTGCAGTTGAAGCAAACACATGGAAAGAGTGTAGTCCCTGCTTCCAGGAATATTGACATATTTTAGGTAATAATTGTGAAACATCATTAAAGGAATGAGTTCTCTGTCTACTTGTATGCTGCAGAAAAGGCGAAGAACAAGACACAAGAAATGGGTATTTGAATTAAAAGAAATTAAAGAATTGTATTTTGAGAAAAATCTCAATCTTGACAGTATGTGGTAGTTCATTCCAGGACAAAGGGTTAGATAAAGCCCCTTTTTAGTTGCATGTTCCAGAAAGAGTCCTGCTCAGCATTCTGAATACTGATGTATATTTGGTCAGGAATGAAAAAAGCAGCTGAATGGTTTTGCTGTAAAGCTTCATGTGTAAATGTCCATGTGTTTTCTGGGACCTCACATCACTACTGCATCGTCTGACTGAATACTAGAGCACAGCACCTTGACAAGTTAAGTTCATTCATTAACACGCTAAAGTCTAGATATCTCAGTACATAAATTAAGTTCTTCTCTATTAAGAGCTCATTTTTAACTTAACAGCTGCACAGCAGTAACTGTATTATTCTGCAGCAGCCCTGTACAAGTAGCAATGATAAGTCTCATATTTGTATTTCAGATTCTGTCTTCTAATATTTAGAGACTAGATGATAAATTTCCGTATAAAAAATTATATCAACCTCTCTGTTTTGTTCATTTATTTCTGATAAGTCTACCAAGCCAGTCTATAAATCCCTAAAATTCTCCATGTTTCATGTAAAAAATAAAGCCCTTTTGTTATACAGAAAGGACCAGAAACTCTCATTCATGACCATCAAATAAGAGTTTGGTTCCTGGGTACCTGGACAATCAAATGGTGCTTCATTAGGTTTATAATTACTAGTGACTGTCTCATTATAAAAAGCCACTGATATTGATGTGCCACTTGAACTTATCATGGGTATGTGGAAGTAAACATCAGCAGTACAAGCTGCAAATCAGTGCTACTGTTTGCTTGGAGAGGAGTTTTTTAAAAATTATATTGAAGAACAGAAAAAAACTTTTTCTTATTCTAGGCAAAAACATTCTGGATTTTATTTTAGCAATCTTGTACTGGATTCCCCGGGAGTTCTCATTTAGTCAAACCAACACCCAATAAAGAACTGGAGTTCCTACTGAAGGACCAAATGGGAAATAACACCCAAAACAGTGGCCACAGGCGGACATACCTGACAAAGCAGCTTTCTTTCAATTCAGTCTTCTTCTCAGTCAGACACAGAAACTAAACACCAATAATTAAAGTTAGAATGAGTTACTCATCTTACATCCATTTAAAAGTCATATGAGAGATATTGGTGTTACCTAAAGGGATTCACCTCATCCAAGAGGCATCTGAAATATGTGCAACTAAATGTTTTAGAAGGTGCCTACTTCCCTCTTTCTCACAGGCTGGAATGATTAGTTCAGATTCTGATGTCTTTCTTTTATGTGCCTAAAGGTGAATGAGATTAATTCCATTCTAAGTGTTTCTTTGCCAAAATTCCCGAAGGGGTCTGATTGGACATTCCTTCTCGAAGCACGCCTAATCAGTACTGACAGTTTTAAGCCAAGTGTAACTGGGGCTGACTCATGTTTTACCTAATGTCTTAATGACTAAAACAATGTAAGGTGCCTGTGACAACTCACCCATCAGCCTAAAATTTTCCACTTTGCGGGAAGTTATCCTGACAAAAATGCCGTGGGCTGTATAGGAATGAGAAATTCATGACAAAGGCAAATATTGTGACCATTATGCAACTGGTTAAGTTGCTCCACTAAGCCTTTCATGTTAAAGCAATTGCTTCCACAGTTTAATGTGATAGTAATTTATTTGACTAGAGGATGAAAATGAATCTAAAGTTTGGTATGACATACAAAACCAGGGTGAAAAAGGAGAAGTCAAATGTAGAGGTAGATGAATACATGGGGCATTATGTAAACAGAGGTACTTGGGTGGAAGCAAACGCATTCTTTCTTTACTGTGAGATCGCTGAACCTTCTTTTGAGTTTGGCCAGCTCAAAGTCATAACTCTGGAAAGAGAATTTTTTTTTTAAAGTGTAAAAATTGTTTATAATGACTGCTACTCACACTCTTGAGCCTCAGGCTATAATTTGCTATTTGATTTTTATTTCATATTTGTCTGTATTTTCTTAGGAGTCCACCAAGCGCATCCCAAACAACTGTTTAAAGCAGATGCTGCTCAGTGCATTTATCACAGTAAGGGGGAAATGATCTGACTTTTAACAAATGTTATACTGTCTGTAAGCACTTTACAATTATGTTCATGAGTAAAAAGCTACCTGGAATTGCATAGACTTTTTAGGGCAGCCTGCTGTCCTTTAAGATAAACTTACTTCAAGGTGCTAATTAAAAAAGTTAACAGAATTTGATAGATAATGTAGTCTGATGCCTATCTTTTGGTAAAAAACCTGTTTTCAAAACCAGGAAAAAGCAAAGATTACTAAAGCAGACATTTTATAAGATAGATCATTTTGAAGCTCAGATTTTGAAGCTCCCATTCTTTCGTATGTTTTATGTCCAAAGACATGATGACATGCTTGTAAGATGTGCACATGATAGTAGAACCATAGAGGTTTTAGAATTTCAGATGCCAAAGACCCACTGAGTTTTTATTTATTTTATTTTTATTCACTTAGAGAAAAAAATAACTCATATATATTAACTGGAAACAGCCATTCTCATGTGGATTATCAGATTGTTGATTCATTAAGAGGAGATCCTAATAGAATCTGGTATATTTCTGGAAGACATAAAGTATAACCTGACTGAATTCAGGAATTTAGGTTTAGTGATGGATAGCTGAATGAAGCAGAAATGATCTGTAAAAAACAGGATAGAAAATTAGATTATATATTCATCTTTTATGGTATTAAACCTTTCCTCTACAGGGGCAATGTGTCAGCAGCTTTGTCATTTCTTCTATTTTGAGTTATTATTATTTCCAAGGTTCTTGTCATAGCTCGTACATGTGAAATAAGAATGTCCTGATGATCAAGGTAATGGATTTAACAGGTGACAATGACATTGACTTATTTCAGGATCAGTCTGAGACTGTAAGTGAGTGGAAGTGTTTGTAAAAGAGAAATTGATATATTTGTTTGTTTTTAAAACTCTTGAGGCTTTTTTGGAACTGGAAATTTACACAAGAAAGCAGGTAGAAATGAAATAACATTGGATTATTAAGCCTTCTAATAAGCACAAAAAAATTGAAGACACTGAAAAACTTATTTTTAAAACAAGTACCAGCCATTGAGAATATCTGGTTTTATTTGATATTTAATTAAAACATCCTTCTGCAAAGTATCTTAAACCAAAAAGGATTTTAAAGTACCAAATAGCACCTAATGGAAAACAGGATTTTTTTTAAAAAATCCATCATACTGAAACTTTTTTTTTTCTGTATGAAAAACTTTTGTAATCTGTCACAAAAGTGAAAAAAAAAAAGAAGAAGAAAAATCCTCCCACTAGTTTGTAGACGTTCTGATATACTACCATATCTTAGAGGAAAAGTATATTTTTTGCATTTTAACATATTTTAACTTCTGACAGCAAAAACTTATTAGCAATTAAATGTATTTGTAATTGTTTCCCAATTCTTTCTCAGAGTATTCTATTGAATATTTGTGCTGCCAATCGTGCAGGTTGTGATTTTTTTCTGTGTGTGCATGCAAAGACAAAAGACTCAGGTAGGCTAGCTGTAACAAAGGGAGTCCAAAATCTTTTCGCTTCCTCTACAAGGCATTATTTATGTAGATGCATACAGCTTTATGCTTAATTAAGCAAATATTTTGAAAAAAAAAATGGGATTAGAATCTCCTTGACTAAGGGTTCTCCTGGAAAAAGGAAGGAAAATAAAGAAAGATGTGGAAACAAAGATGTGGAAACAAGGAAAGACAGAAATAAATTATTAAGAGGATGGAGTTTAAGAGCTTTCCTTCTTTTTAGGAGTGAGAAGATTTATGAAGAAAGCAAAATTAGGAAATCTGGAGGCTCATTGGAAGTCTGCTTCACAAAATAAGGAGAAAATTGCAAAATGGAGAGGTCACAGGGAAGCTAAAGTACTATTATTTTGGGGTTTTTTGGAGGCAATTGTTTCACTATTTCACAAAAGAACAATATGATGTATCTCACTTTCCTCTTGCAAACTGCATATGACTTTTTGTTTAGCCAGTTCCTTGGCTCTTTCAAACTGATCTCCAGCTTCCCAGGAAGGACTGCTCAGTTTCCAACCTTGGCCATGGTGCTCATGGCCAAGCAGGACAGCAAAGATGAAACACTGTCTTCATTGAAGCTCTTGCCTTATGGTTTCATAAAGTATCTCTACAATTAGGCCATCAGCCTCAAGTTTGGAATGGGCAAAGTAGAGACACCTGGCATTTGAGGAACATTTGAGCATATGATAGAAGTTTTCCCAAATCTGAAAAGTGTATTTCAGGTACACCTGGTTGAAGAAATTGACTTATCACAGTTTTCTGTTTACCCCATTCTGGGGAGAAAGTACCTGCTATGTCAAGTTAAAAAAGGAATGATGGAAGTGATAGCAAATAATTGCCATCTGACGTGAATCAAAAATAAATTCTGTGGATTTTAGTATTTATAAATTGATGTACACATAAATATAGAATTAAAAATGCTCTGATATATCCATCAGTTCCCAAAGACTGCTTTGATTTTCTTTATTCACATTTACTAAATATCAGGTGAGAGCAGTATATTTCTCAATAAGGAAGGCCTATTGAATTTGACTATAGCCTTAAAGAAACACCCCCCCAGATGCCCTTTACAATATCCCTTTTAAAATAAAAGAATATGTCCCTTTGCACTGGAACCATCTCGCTTCACCAAGTTGTGTATAATTTTAAATAATAAAGCCATTTTATTAGCTCTTGCTTTTAGAGATGTAATTTGAATACCCAGGAAATCAATAGCTGCTTTGTTACGTGATTACAACCAAATAATTGAAATATCAGAAGGGCAGTGATCCAGAGAGCCTTTGTACTGAACAAATAAGACATTATAATGACGATGCTTTGAGTACAAATGCAGTTCTCAATTGAATTGTGTGCAGCTTTTAAAAGTATTTTTTTTAGCACTCTACAAAGAATATAGGTGTGTAAAAATGAACACCTGAAAACAGCAGTGACATTTTTTGTGCCATCAGTTGTTAAACAGAACTTCCCATTGCTTATCATAGCATTGCTGCAGACAAGCCACAGAAACTCCACTTGGGAAGGAATATTATGCAAAATCAAGTCAAAGTGACAAGATTGATTTTGGACAAGTCTGATGGCTGGAAACAAGCTGCTACTTTTTGCAAGCTAGGAACAATGCCTCACAAACTCCGGTTCTTCTGAAAAACAGAATAAAAAGAAAAGATCTGTATAAGGGAAATACTTAATTCATGTTTTCACTTGTGAAGAAAAAAGGATTCTCCCTTATGAGATAAAATCGGGAGAATCTGTAGGTGAAGCACAAGTCAAGGTTAATATAAATTATGTATCTGCTACTTAGTTGCACGGCAGAGCAAAGGAAAAAAACAGGCTTTCTTGTCAAAGAATGACTGCAATATTATTTCAAAGATATTCACTGTGATTGTAGGATAATAGTTTTAAAACTGGAGTAAGCATGAAGGTTGAGCAGCTTACTTAATGAAGCGCTAGCCTTTCATCCCTAGCAGTGTAATTTAAATCCATCTTTCAGTCCTAAGTAAAATGAGTGGCCTCATCTTTGTCCCTCATGGACAGTAATACACATTATATAGCCACTGCATGTAATTTGACACAATTTAGTACAACCAGCAGCCATTTTGTCAGTAGAACACCATGCTTCAGCTGTCACAAAGGCTGAAATAACTATTTTTAATTTTTTTCCAATACGGCAGCTTTCAAGAGTACTTATGTTTTTACTGAGGAGTCTGTAATAATCCTGACTTTTTCCCATTGCAACCCTCATTCTAGGTGTGATTCCTTATCTCCAACTTCTGTATCAGTTCCTCTAAAATCCAGATTTTAACAATGAAGTTTGTGTTGTATCTGTTCTTTCCTTCCTTTATTTTTATGTATCCACAGGGTTTCACCTTTAGATGGAAAACTCCTGACATCTTATGTACAACATCAGTATCTGCTTCTGAGAACTTAAACATGGTGAAGGTAGCATTAAGTGAAATTTTGCAGGTAGCCTTGCAGCAGGTTTTCAGTTACCTAATCTGGAAAACTGCTTGCTTCTATTATTAATTTCAATAATATAAGACATCTTTTTTTATTCATAACTTACAGGGATGCATGTGAGACTACATGTAGATGTCAACCTAAAATTATTTATTCAATATATACAATAAAGAGTTGTGTCACATTTTGTGTATGTCTTTCCAAATAAAGTGACCCAACAAACATTGATGTTCAGAGACTCCATAGGCAAATCTATGAGACTTGAAAGATTTTCACTGTGAAATCATCTAGTGACCTAGTGAGTGATAGTGACTACAGACAAAGTGCCCACTGTCAGAATATAGGGGAGCTACTTTTGACATTTTTCTCAATATTTCATCTGCCATGTAAATAACTTATAAAGTTAGGGGTTTCTTTTCTTTAAGAAACAATAATTCATTCTTATGTTGTGTAGTGAACATAGAGCTCCAGTTCATGTCAAATGGTTTTTACTGTTTGTGCATAAATGTTAAGTCAGAATTTCAGTCACATTCAGCCTCTTTAACCTGCATTAGGATAGGTAATATATGTAATTCTTCTTTGAGAGCCTCAAGAGGAAATGGTTTCCAATCGCACTAGGGAAGGTTTTGGTTGGATATTAAGAACTTTTTCACCAAAAGGGATGTCAAGCATTGAAACAGGCTGCCCAGGGAAGTGGTTGAGTATCCATCCGTGGGAGTATTTAGGTCATGTAGATGTGGCACTTAGGGAAATAGTTTAGTGGCAGACTTGGCAGTGATGGGTTAATTGTTGGATCTGAGGCCTTTTCTATGCTAACAATACTATAATTCTTAATTTCTTCACATGTGTGCATGTGCAAAGATTAATTTTTACTCTACCAGTCTCTTAATTTAATGGGAAATTTTCTATGTAGTGATTGTATCAGTGGTTCCTTCTGTATAGTGTGCAGTCTGTACTTTTTTTTTTTTTTTTTTGCTGAGCTCTATCAGAAGCTTTTGTTCTCTTCTGCACAGTGAAAGGTAGGGTTGGGAAGCCAAGAACAGCAACCTCAGTGAATTAAATCCTACCTCAGCAAAAGCAGATGTAAAAGCAACTAGATGAGCACAGAGTTTGACTCTGATTAGTACCAAAATCATTTTAAACATATTTATAAGAAAAATAATTTGTAGTAAAGCATTCACAGGTTAGCCAAATCTGACTAACTTTTAAGATGTGTTGTACTGGTATATTCACCAGGTTATTCAATTAAAAAAAAAAAAAAATTATTTGGGACATTATCTCCAATCTGATCCTGGCACACAATAAAGACCCTTCTAAACTCTGAAAGGGCTTATCTTTTTTGATTTGAAGGTACAATATAAATGCATTTTAAAAGACTCATGATAGATAATGCATTTAGTATTTAAAAAAAATATATAGCACTTTTATTTAATGCTCATACACTTTAAAGTACACTTATGTGATCTATAATTAAACAATCCCACTAGTGAAAGTCATTACACCACAAAAGAAAAGAAATCTCCTCCTGTTTTAAGATTACAAAATATCCATGTCTGTTTACTTGTAAACTGTACCTCTCATGTTAGCCAATAAGGTTTTAGGCCTTCTTTTGTCTAACTTCAATCCAATTGACTTGCAGCTATTTTCATGCAGACAACTAATTCAGAAAGGAGTGGGGGGGAAAGCTGAAGCATTATAGATTCTTAACAACATGATATTCCATTGTTGTAATGCCTCAAGATACATTTTGTTTAAATCATAATGACTTAAAAAGCTTGTTTTGTGTGAGAGTGATGGTTTCCTGTGCTCTGCCCGGTTCTCATAAAACGGAAGTAACATTTAAAATTACCTGGAATTTGATCACTTTGCTGCAAAATAGTTGTGCACATTCAGACTAATATTTTCATTAATTTCTGTCCACAAGAAGCTTTCTTCTGCAAACATAGTACAAAACCCCATTACTCAATAGTACTTTAATAACAGCAAGATGTGTTTTCTTGGGGCGAGTTGGAGGGACCTAAGGATAAAACAGAGAACCCAAGAACTGGATTATGACTTGACATGGTGCTTAAATTCACTCTTCTAATAAGCCTAAAATACCACATCAAGGAGAATTTCAAAGATTGCCTTTTTACAAAGTCTGTACAGAAGTCTCTTTTTCTCGGTCTCAAAAGCTTTCAAGGGCAAAAAGGCCAAGACATGAACACTGTCTTGTCTGCAGAATTCACATCAAACATAGCATGTAGGAACAGTTTTCTATTCCATGTTTTATGAGAGAGATTTAGACAGTTAGTGGCTTAGATTTCATTTAATTATTAAAGAAGGCATTCAATCTTGAGTAGTTTTTATGAAATCCTTTTGAAAGAAGGAGAGCCCACTGAAATTCACTGATTATCAGTTTAATATTTGTGTGCTGTGAAAAATGACTTTGCTTTGTTGATTATTACTATGCAATCGTGATTTTTCAAAAAGACACATTGCTTGGTTAACCTTAAGGAGGAGGCTGCAAGGTTGACACCAGTTGTTACCTACAGGCCCAGAGTGCACTGATCTGTAAAGATATTACCAAAGAAAAATCTATATGATTCTATTAAATTGAAACCGACATCTACCTCATCATCATCATGAAAAGAAAACAGAAAAGGCCACGGAAGCAAATATCTCATTATCAAGTGTGACAAAGATTTAATTAGGGTAATTTTTCAAGAATATTTGCTTACTGGGCTGTGGCTTTTATATATCTCTGATTCTTCAAATATTTAAAGTCTGTGTTGCCTCTACAATAAATGAGCAATAAATTCAGCAATGTTGTCACACAACTTTTTTCCCTTTTTCCCCTCATATGAAAGGGGAATGCCCAGATTCACTGAAGCAGAAGTCATTCTTAGTTCTGCTCAAGTAAAAGCTGTTGCAGGAATGGAGCTCAGAGCTGTAATCCAACTACATTTTAAGGCTAATTTTCATTGAAAACTGGAAGCAGGTCTTGGAATTCTGAAACTTTATTTCTTTTTAGATGCAGTCTTTGTGGTTTTTTGAATTAAAATATATGTATGTATATATATATATATTTAGGGTATCTATGGAGTTCTAATACTGACTTAGTAAAGAAGTATGATGAAAACTTTGTTAAGTCCTCCTCCACTAAGATGTGTGGAAATGTGGAGATGTATTCCAGCACATGTCCACATAGTGTCTAGATGGCCTGAGTTCTTTAGTTACATTTATTAAAATAATCATTAAGTTAGTAGGGTTAAGGGTTAATTACTGCTTGTTGGTACAAGAATGCCAATTTTATCAGATAGATTGTATTATAAATATTGCATGCTTTTATAAACATAGTTACAGAGATTTTAAATTATAAATTTTATGCATAATAGCTGAAAGTTTGTAGTTACAATTTTCGTTTTTATTGCCTATGCCCAAGTTTCTCTACTCCCTTCCCTTCCCTTCNAGCACTTCCAGCTGACTGTAGAGATCCATCTGTCCCGATCCTCCCTCCCTGGTGAGCTCACGCCTCGCCCAGCGCCGTGTCAGGGCTGTTCCAGCTGGCAGGGGCCGTGTCCCTCCTCCTCCTGCTGCTCTGGTCAGTGGCTCTGAGGAAAGCTGGGCTGAGCTTTCCAGACTCAGCTTCCCAAACTCCCTGCCTGGAAGGCAGGAAGCAGCCGGCAGATGAAAGGAGAGGAGAGCCAGTGGGGATGGGAGGCACTTCAAAGCTGCTGCTCCTGCCCCAGGGCTGACCCCGTGGTGGTCACTGCAGCAGGGGCTGCGAGGGAAGAGCCCTTTCCCTCCCCCAGACCCCTGGCAGGCAGCACAGAGCAGGAGTGGGAGGCTGGAGGGGAAAAGCTGGCACTGCTCAGGGAGGCAGAAGGGCAGGAGATGCTGCCCTTCCCTTCCCTTCCCTTCCCTGCCCTTCCCTGCCCTTCCCTGCCCTTCCCTGCCCTTCCCTGCCCTGCCCGAACCTTCCCTGCCCGAACCTTCCCAAACCTTCCCGAACCTTCCCTTCCCAAACCTTCCCAAACCTTCCCGAAGCTTCCCAAACCTTTCTAATAAAATATCAACACCAGCGTTTCACTTATTAGTATTAGATTTATAACCCTTTCTCTGCAAGAAAAAGGAAAAGCAGTTTTTCATTGGTTCTCTAAATTTCCTGTGTATTGCGTGTACATTTATTGTAATTCTGATGTATACTTATTTTCTTGGTAATTTTCATGAACTAATGTCCCCAGACATACTGCAAGCTGAGCCTTTATGGCAAATCTCAAATCTATGTGCTTTGCTTTGTTTTGCTTTTTTCAGTCACTTAATGACAGAGCATACTTTCTATTGTCTGTGAAGAGAAGGGTGAGTATTTCCACAAGGCACAGCTGATTTTGCTTTGACTACACATAGCAGTTAAAATAGATTGCCAGCTGAGCTGGTGTGTCTTCAGGTTCTACTTCCATGACCATAAAGAGAGTTAAAAATGTCACAAGAAAAAGTGCTAAGCAAATGCATTATTTAATGTGAATCCTCAATGTGAGACTCTAGAGCGAAAAGGTTACACACGCAGAAGGCCATTCTAAAGCCCCCAGGTGCACTGGCCAGAGGAATCCTTCTTGAATGGTCCCTTGAATGGGGAGCTCTGGGGATTAAGGCCTCTCTTTCACTTGGATAAGGTCTGGCAAAGGAGCTGACTCCAGTGGAGAATGTCAAACCTGTTGGAGGTTACTTTGTGTTGCAAAGCAGCTGCATAAAAAGGGAGTTAATTCTCAGCTCCCCAGAAGTCATCTATACTTAGTTTCAGGAACATAAGCTTCATGTGGCCAAAGGATAATGATAAAGTTAAGACATTTCCCAGACGGAAAGTAAAGGGCACAAACTATCTGCCAATAAAAATGAAAGAGCATGAAAAAAGCTGAGAAACTTAGAGAGGTTTTAGTATTTCTATGAAGTCTGTATAGTTTTCTTTTATGAACTTGCATCCAAAAAATCAAGTATTCTTTTGTCTCCATTGCTAGATATAAGAGAAATACACTTTTTTTTAAGCAAGAAAGTGAAAATGTTTGTCTTTTTTGTTTTTTTCAATGTAATAATGTGCAAGAATCTGTTACAAATGAGAAAATGATCAATAGTAACAGAGATGTCGAGTCTCATAGTTGTGTCTTAAAATGAAAATCAGTCTCCATACAGAAGAAAGAGCTGTCAAGACAATTCTCCTCTCTGGCTGTGGAATAAGTACATAAATAAGATAAAAGCACAGCAAAAAAATAAATTCAGTCCAACAACCATGCAATTTATTCTTAAAGTACTACAGTGAATGCAGAATTTTACTACCATAAGCTGCCATATAAATGACTTTAAGTCATATGGCTATCTTCAAGATTAGTAGAAAATACTTCTTCATGGCCAGTTAAAATATATATTCGTGCGTGTATGTGTATATAAGTACGCATATTATTTCTAAAGTGATAAACAGCTCAAACTCATAGTATGAGTTAATTATGTTGATTCGCAAGAGCCCAAGGAAGGCAAGTGAATAAACTGAGAAATGTGAAGAATACAGAAGGTAAGAGGCATGATGGAAAAGAAGGAGACAAGAGATGTGATGTTTCTTTAATTTAGGAGAATCTTCTATACATAGCATTCTCAGAAGCTGATGCAGACTAAATTAAATTACTGTAAAGTAGGTTATGTTATTGGATTCTATTTCTTTATATCACTATATATCACTAAAGAGGTGTAGGAAGAAAAAGGTACTGTTTCATAATCTGCACGTCTGGACAATGTATTTTCTGTGGTTACATAAAAAAGAGTTGTGGCTCACATGCCAGGCATATGTTTTTTGTCAGTTTCCTAAGATGCAAGTCTGAACTACAAGTGAGCAAATAGTGACAAGCTTCCTTTATAATTATGGAGAAAAATAGGTATTTTTGAAGGCAGGTAATTATTTTAATTATTCTGATCATTTTAGCACTGATAAGGCTTCAGAAGGATTATTATGCTAAGATCTACACACCAAAGTTGTAGTTGTAGGACTGATGACACAAAACTGAAGAGGAAAAATAATGATGAGGTGTTTAGGAAGAACAATCTGTGAAGAAAGGCTGAAAGCACCACTTCATTTAGTTTGGAAGAAACCAATAGAAGACACTAAAATAATCTTCAAATATGTGGATGATTATTAGAAAGACAATTCATGACCTCCACTTTACCTGAGGACAGAAAAAAATCACAACTGGCTTAATTTGCAGAAAGGAAGACTTAAATTATTTATTAGGAATAAAATATCTCTTAAACTGTAGGGATAGTTAAGTGCTGCAACAAGCAGCCCAGGGATATGGTGTAACTTCTCTTATTAGATCTTTTTTATGAGCATATGTTAAAAAAATCTGTCTTCTACTCCCTTTTTTGGTGAATAACAATGCTTTCTGCATTCCTAAAAATGATATTATTTTCTTTCTTGAAAACCTATGCCTACATGCATGGCTTGAACTATTTTATCTGTGAAAATTTTTCTCAAAGGAAATTAAATATAATAAAAAAGACAATTATACTAAAATCAGAAAGTAGATCATGAGACCACTGAGACAAAGCTTCCAGCAAGGATTTGGAGAGCACATTTTGGAGTCTGTAGAATTCAACTGTCCTTTAAAAGGTTCTTGGCCACTACTGTAAGATCATTTTTAAAGAATAAAATGACAACTATCTATTTGGAGTCAAAAGATTTTTATTATTCCAAAGATGAGCTTCAATGCCATTTCTTGTAGCTTTTCAAGTGAGCATTTCAGATTTTTCTTTCTTACTAATACAACGTGTAAGTTTTTTCTTGTTGTCTTTTTTTTTTTTTGTTTAATTGAGAAACATGAGCTTTTGTTAAATTTATTAATTTTTTATTAATACTGAGTCAGAAATGCTGGTCAGTCTCCAAAAATTTCCAAGGAGAGCTACTGATATAAGTGAATTTGAAAAGCACAGCTCACATGCATGATAATTTACTGGAGAGGAAAAAAAAAAAAAGCTGTGTTTTGTATCAATTAAGCTTATCAGTCCAGATGTGGTATGCAAGATAAACATACCTTTGTGCTATCTTGGCACAAAGAAATAATTCATTGATTGTGTTAATTATTGGTATGCTGCGCAACATCTCTCTTGGTCAGATAACCAGCTATGCTATGCAAAATCTCCCCAAGTATTCCAGGCCAGGTAATTGTTTGATACTACTCTGGTGATAATGTTTCATAGTTGTATAAGTGGTGAAAGCTTCGTGGGCTAAATTTGAAAGCTCATATCGGCCTTCTAGGGAAGGTAATTCAGTTGCAGCACACCACAGAGCGTGAGCTCAGTCTTGACTTCCTGATGGTGCAAACTGAGCAAGGGCAGAACAGAGAGGTTACTTTGTAAAGAGAAAGCACCTAGTGTAGTAGGGAAGCTTTGTGTGCCCAAAACATAGAGCTAATTTCAACACAACAGCATTAATGGAAAATTTGTAAATCTGCTGTGTATACAGCAAATACTCTTATGCATAACCCATTCTGCAAAAATCTCAAATTCTTCCAGGGCAGAAACCTACAAAAACAATAGCTTGTACGTAGAGCAGAAAGAAAAAGGGACTGAAAAAGGAGCAAAGAAGCAAGACGAAAAAATAATTGAAAAACAAGATGTTTTAAGGGCCAGATTTAACAAGTCTGGTTAGATCTGGAGTTCTCTTTTTTGTTTGCTTTCTCCTCTCTTTATGAATGCTGTCCATTGAACAGTGTTTATCTTGGTTGGAGAAAATCTTAGCTATTTTTCTACAAAGAGATCTATTTCAAGGAGCTTGGACGTTCTGGTTTTCTCTAAAGACCAGCTGGCTTAGTACAAATCTTGCCTTATACCCTCACTTATAACCTACAACAGTGTTTCTACTGTGTAAATGCTGATTACACATCAAGATTCCTATTCTGATACATATTTTTTATTCAGGAACCTATTTTGCTCAATCAACCTGTAAAATAAATTGTACAGAAAAGGTGCCCTTTAACAAATGAAATTTTTTGATCTTGAAATTATCCTGAAAACTTAAAAAAAGCTAGTTATATAAAAGTGTCACCAAAGGAACTAAAAGTATCTTTTACCATCAATCTGATACGCTATAAACAGGGAAAAAATTAAAAAGTACTTAATTATATAAATGTCAAACTTTCTTTTCCAAGCTGAAGGGAGACATCAATGTTACTATTTTCAAAAGAAGACTTGAAAAATTGTCTATGCAGTCTCAAAACCTAAGCAAGACTCTGGGTAAAAACCTGTTCTTTATAAATTTTCAAAACTCTTATTGGTGTAGTATTTATCTGTCCCAACAATAGCAGAGGCAGTAACAGTCCCAATCAAATGACTTAGAGAAAGCTGAGACTCAGTGCAATTGTCAGTAAACCAATGTTTTTTATGTTGTCGACTTCAAAGGATTCAAAATTAATCCAAGGTAAAAAATTCATTCCCCTTTATTTTCAAACAAATCAAAATTAGGCATTTGAATTAAATATAAATTATTGAATTTAAAAAGCCCATGTTTTTAAATTAAAAAAACCCAGGTTTTATTACTTCCTGTTATTTTTTTCTTTTTCCTTTTTTTCTTTTTTTTCCACCCAGTGAGATCTTGCTCTTGATCCAGAAAGGTTTTATGAGAGTAAGCTTGGGTTTCTAGACTTCTGTGTGCTATGGAGTACCAAAAAACAATGTTGGGCTATATTATCTTCCCAGAAAGTTTTATATGAAAGAGTCTCTTCATACAGCATCTTCTCACTTATAGTTCCCTTTACAATCTGAAAAAGAAGTATAGTTCATATGTCTCACTGGAGCAAAATGAGAATTCACTGCATCACACCTGATCACTAAGGCAAGTCAAACCCATGTACACTTCTTCAACAGAACAGATTGAATAAGAAAGCAAAACGTAATTAGAAGTTTCTACATCAGTTTTCTACAGATGGTCATTTATTATTAAAAAAAAAAAAAAAATTATTGGTGTTAGAGTGTAAATAAGTTTAGCTTGGTGTCTCATATTCAGAAATGTCATTGAAAAAATTAATTTCTATCAGGGGTATGTTCCAAATGTTCAGATTAAATCTGAAGTTTTAATGAAGGCTTATCAGTTTGAAAGTGCTATGCTTGTGTGGTCTTGTAATGGTAATTATATTTCTCTTCCAAGTCAGACAATGGTAAAGAAGGAGAAAACAAAATGGTATCCAAGGTAAAAGACTTCAGATCTCCACACAAAGGAATCATCACTTACATTAGATCTATACCAGTCACAAAATACTGATGCTGCTAATCTGCCCCAAGTTTTCAGCCTGGATTTTTAAGCTTTTCTCAGAGATCTAGGAAATATCTTAGTGGAAACAAATCCTGTTAGAGAGTGCTGAGGAAAAGATGTGCTGGAAAAGCTGCTTATCTCACCAAATTTATAACTCGAGGGGAAAAAACTGCACCTGAGCTTTTGACAAAGAAGGTATGCATGCCTATCAGGCCAAGGTGCGTGCACGCACCATTCCCTCAGTTCCTCTGTGCTCTGGTCCCACTGGAAGAAACACCAGCCCATGAGAAAATCCAAGCAGATGAACACAGATGGAATCACAGTTACATCCAACAGATCCCTTAGCTTGAATTACTGATCCAATAAATATATCTACAGGTTTTTTTCTTTCAACAAACATTTATTATTCCTTTTATTTTCCTTTACTCTATTTCCTTTTGTCAGTTCTCAGGATCAATGAAATCCAGAACTGATATCTAAAGCTATTGCCTGGAAGGCCGAAAAATAAATTTTCTATTAAAAGTCAAACTAAGCAAGAGGACAATAAAATAAGTGTAATGGAGAAGGAACTGGTGGCTGCATGTGAAAAGCATTTTATCAGGGTTCTACATACGTGACAATGACAAGGCTGCCTTTAGACAACAGGGTTGCGAGTAGAACAATAACAAGCTGGAGATTATTGGGTAATTTTGGCTGAAGAGTCAAAGCTCAATAGATACATCACCTCTTCTTGTGAGTAGAGGACTTGGGGGACCAAGAACTTCCATGTGTCTGTAATGGAGTGGTAGAAGAAATGGATGGACAGCAAGAAACATAGATGCAAGGAGAAATTAAGTCAAAAGACAAAAACTAATGAGAGAGAGAGGTCAAAGAAGAATACCCAGAAGAAATTCTAACAGTAGTTCATAGATAAAAAACACGCTCTGACAAGAGGTTTCAGTGTAGAAAATCACTGGACCAGAATCAACGACTGGTACAGGAAATTCTGGTAGAAGGAAAAAGGTCAGAAACCTAAGTTGGCCAGAGAGATGATAGCAAGGAAAGGAAACTTCTGGTCTTTTTGCTCTGCTATAAGAAATAACCTTAGAAAAAACAGACCAGAGGGCCTTCAATGAAAAATGAAGAACATTATGGAGTTAGCTCTGTAACAAAAGGAGTTTCCTCTGTGAAGGCAAGCTAAAAGTTAGGGTGGGAGCTGTTCATGACTCTGAATATTGGCAATGTATCCCAAGAGCAACAAGGCTGTGGAAGACAGAGTATGAGTACCAGGAAAGCAGTGTTGATTAAAATATAAGGCAAGTAGTAGTGAAAGCTTGCAACGTACTGCAAATTTTTGTTCCTGAGTAAGCCCAAGAAACAAAATTTTCCTCTTGTAATCAGACATGGACAGCAAGAACAACCCACAAAGTTAATGATGGACTCGATTTCATTTAGTCTATAATTAGAAACAATAATTATGATAAGCATCCTTAGACTTCATCTTTTTCTCCCACCTTGTCCATTTATGCAAACGTTCATGTGTATGTAAATAGCTGGATGCCATGGAGACCTGCTTGCTGCCTTAGTTCAATCCACGCCTGCCTGGCATTTTATCAAACTCATAAGTTTAGAAAGGAAAGACATTTGGCGGAATCTCAGGAAGGAAAAAAATTACTCCCTCATGCACACTTCTCATCTTAAAATATGTAATCTCTCACACACTAAAAAATAACTATTTTTACAGACTAAACTGATTATTTAAGTATGCAAGACATTTGAAAGTTCCTTTTATGGAGCAAAACTATTATAACAAAATGTTCTGCTGTAACTGACTATTTTCATAAACTATCCAGGTAGTCCAGCAATGAAAAATGAACAAATTAGGGAAAATCAAGCTCGCTTCACAAACAATTGGGAAACAGAAAAGAAATAAAATTGAAAGATTCATCAAATAGATTGTTTACAATAGTTAAAGCCAGCTCTAGTCACATTATATGATAATCTGTTCATCAAAGTCTCCTTAATTTCTTATTATTTAATCAAACATCAAAATATAATGTTGAAAAGGCAGTTTGGTGTTTCTGATATATGAATAACAGTTTTTTACATTTTAACTTATAGAAGCAATTAAAAAGCAAAAATTTTTCAGAAGTGACATAAAGGATTAGCAAAAGATACGTATCTCCTCACAAAATATGTGAACTTGGCTTATAGTTATGTTCCACAAAATTGAATTGAAGGTAAAGTGTTTCTGTGCTTCATATATTTTCTTTCTAAGCCTTGTGTCCTGGTTCTGGTCAGGATAGGGGTAGTTTTTTGTGGTAGCCATGAGGGGGATGGATAGGACCCAGAGGTTAATATATACTCCTTCACATCATTTTCCATGAATGGGGAAGGGCTCATTTCTGAACTGGAGTAACGTGTCTGTGGTCAGGCTCCGCAGTGAGCATTTTGCATGTGAATCCCTTGTTTTGGGGAAATGCTCCCAGCATATCTGACATGGAAGCCCTAGCCTCGTTTTTCGATGAGCTGGCAAGCCTTGCTCTAAAACACACCAAGCATCCTACAATCAATTAACTCTTGAAGGATTTTATGAAAATGGTGTTGTTTGGAGATTCAGTGAATGGTAATAGAAGTTAGAAAGCAAATGGTTGATGTGGTTTGGAAAATATGTATTTCTCATAATGAACTTACCACGGTGCACAAGACACCTGGTAGTCATAGATTCATCTGTGGTTTTTAATATGAGTTTTGTTACTACTTATTGCCTAGTAGATGCACATGTTTTCACTGTGCAGTGGCTGTAATTATTCACTCATTACCATTTTGGGAAAGATTTGAACATCGTTTCAGGGAAAACAATAGAATTAGCTTTATTTAAGATAGAATTGGGAACTACACTTGGGGTAAAGTGAGAAAATACATGCTTAAAGCAAAATGAGGTCTGCATGAAAACTGTTAGGCTCCAAGTGACAAAGTGAATCTGAACACTATCCATGTACTTTAAGTATTACTAGTAGCAGCTTTCAGAAAACACCTGGTTTTCACATCATTTATTCAGCATATAGGGGCCGTTTATGCTGCGCTGGCTGATATTAAAAAGCAAAGAGATAATAAAGATCTCTAAAATCCATATGTAGACTCAGATTTCAGTTCAGCATTTTCATGAAGAAAATTAGCATTCAATAGAAGGAAGATAAAGAATGTTATGTAGTGGGCAGTGTAATGTTGCTCAGCCTGAAGTTAAAGAAATGTGCATATTTATAGCCCACTTTTCGAAATTTTTCATGGGTAAGCTTTTACTCCAGGCACAACTATGATGTCAGTAATATACAAGAAAGCAGCTTTTCAGACATAAAGACAGATTATCTGGACCCGGACAGTAGAAATAAAAAGTAAAAATGGTTCAAAGTGGAAATTCGTGTCCTGCAAGAGGCATTACTATAACTTGAGTTGCTTAAAGATGAGGACCCTGATAAAATTATCCCTTCAGCTGTCCTTCTCTTTTACAGAGAGTAGAGAGAAATATGGAATTCATCCTTATTGTTTGAACCACTCATTTAGAGCAGAGTGTATCAATTTTCCCATAAAATACAGAGGGATTATAAGGTGATCAACTTTGAATCAATGTTGTAATATTTACATACATATATATGTAATTAATGCCTTCACAGAAGTAAAAGTCTCGCTTCACTTATGCAGTAAAGCCAATCATCCAAATGACAACTCTGGTTTCAATAGTTCAGAGGGCATACTTAAAAATAAAATATCCATTCAATAGAAAATAAAATCAAGTATATTTTCAATTAGATAACTTAAATTACATTGGGATGCCCTCCTAAAAAATCTATTAATGAGGTGGAAATTTGTGCAAGATTTGTTTGAATAGTTGGGTCAGAAATGCACTTGCACTGAACTTTAAAACTATATTCCTTAGCTGATAATGATGAATTCATACCTTGATATAAATGAATATTATTTTAGCTGTCACAATGTCTAAAATAATACCACTTCCTTTCCTTTGTTTTCTGTTTATTTGGCCATTTTAAATACTTGAGTAACAAATGCTTCAAATTGACCAAAGTCCTGATTAAGTTCAAGTCCAAAACGTAATATTTTAAAAAAAAATTACTGTACTACTAAATTTTTCCAGTGGTGTACAGTGGTATCGGTTACACTACATATCTGTGCTATGGGATTGTTTTGGAGATGATTCTACAAAGAATAAAAGTTTATGCATTGTTCAGGGTTCATTACTCTCTACTGTATGAAATGCTGAGCCAAATTCTCATAAAATCAAATGTCTGGATGTTCATAGCTTAGAGTCTGAGGACTCGGGAATATTTTCCCTAGGAGATGTCACATAATTTTCGTTTTCTGTGCATGTGTGTTATTTTCAGAAATAACAAGTGTAAATTAATTGCATCAAGTAGTTTTTTCCATTTCCTCTCATAAAATTTCGGGGAGCAAAGAGAGATCAGAGCCTCAAAATCTCCTGTAAAAAACTGTTCACAGAGTGATTTCTGGATAGCATAAGAGGCTTGTGGAGGTGCTCGCATGGCCCAAACTTGGGGTACCCCCATGTCTCCACTGTCCCCAGCTGCTACAGCGAGAGTGTGAGTGTGCATGAAGCACGTGTGCCCTGTGGGCCTGGGACCAGAAACAGAAATACCAAGGGAACTAGCCTGAAAAGAGGCACGAAGGCAGCAGGAAGAGTTGTCAGGCAGAGCAGACCCCGGAGGCAGATGGATGACAGCAGCACCCAGTCTCTGCCAGTCTCTGCCATGTGCTGCCCAGCAGAAGGAGTGTTTGTGACCCAGGGGCTGGGAGCAGAGTGGGCTGCCTGGGAGCTGGGGAGTGCTAGTGCTATGTCCTCCTGGGGATTAGTTACAGGGCTGGGAAATGTGTAGCTACTTAACGCTCTGTAACTGTCTAGTATTGTGATTTATCACTTGTGTTGGTATTGATCTTTGTTAACATGTTGTTCATAAATCAATGAACTGCTTCAATCCTAATGTGGTTTGAACCATGCAGACTGACCGGTTTTCCCCTGTGACAGGATCCAACACAATTTACTTTTATTTCGCCAAGGTCAGAAACATGGTTATTTTTACCTAGGCTCTACACCTAGAGCACCTTTCCCTTCTTTCAGCATCATACCTTTAGGTACTGTAGGCAGAGCAGACAATCCAGAACTTATCGTTCAAACAGAGATCAAAAACTATGCTGAAAATATCAAAATTCTTATTCGTTTCCAAATACCCTTTTCCTAGCTAACTAATTTGCCCACTATTCTATTTCCCAGCCTTCAATTTTTCACTTCACCTTTTTCTTTGCTTATCCATTTAGAAATTCCCTTCTTTTTTCCTGGCAAAACAAGAAAATAAATACCTCACTTCAGAGACAATTTTGTAAGGAGTGACTCTTATAATCTGTCTTTTCTCTTCTCTATTGTTCTGATCATCTTTTTACAGATTATAATCTCCTTTAACATGCAGCAATGTTCTAACTGTAATTGCTTCACGGTAGAATCATTGTCATTTAACTGAAACACAGATATTCCCATACTAACAGGTGTGAAAATGTTCTTGCAATACTAATTTACAGGACAACTTTGGTGAAGCATTATCCTTTGAGATGGAAGACCCAAATATGAAAATCTCCAGCTTGACAATTAAACCACATTTCTCATTTCAGAGGTAAATTTGTCTGCCACTAGACTAATGTATAAAATATTACAATTCCTCTTTCTTGTTTTGAAAGAAAGAGTATTTAAATTTGTACAAACAAATCTCAATCGCTTAAAATTTCCCAGCTGTTCATCTCTTTCTACGTATTTATTTCTCTGACATGAAGGCAAACTGTCTAGTTAAGGTACTTGATTGTTGAAAATTGAAATTGAATGTGGTATGAAAAAGATGAAAACAATATTACAATTTTTCTCCCTGTTTTTAAAATAGATGGATAATCAGGGAGAAGGATGGAGGAAGAAACACCCAGATTACACGCTCTCATAAAGCACAGACTCAAGTTAAAATCAAGCAGATACTTGAGTGTTTTGCTTAATCAGAATCCAAATCTCTCAGAAGGAGGTAAGTATTTGGAGCAGGTAAGAGATTAGATTAGGATAGTAGAAAAATAAGACTGTTTAATTATCCCTTCATAGGCCACCCAGCACTTGCTTCAGGCTCTTTTCTTTGAAAAATTATTCATCTGGAAGATTTATTAGCTATTTGCTGAGTTTAAATTTTAAAGTTCTCCTGTCACTTTCCTGGAAAGTAACTGTATGTGCAACAATTATTATAAACTGGCTAGTTTTTTCAGTGTCTCCACTCTAAAATTTTGCTGCAGGATTGATTCCTATGCTTTGTCAGTGTCCTCTAGTATATAAAATCTCCATGAAGAATTAGCCTTCATGCATAAAATTTGCATTTGTACAAGTCAAAGTAGCCTCCAAGCTGCAGCAAGACTAAAACCTGAAGTATCACAAGCAGAGAAAAAACAATAAATTAATGTATAATGGCAAATACGTTATGTGCATGAAAAATATTTTCCTAGCTATAGCTATAATCCCTTATTTTATTTTTTAAAATTTTAGGCTTTGTTTTATATTTTTTTCTTTTCCTTAGCATGCAGGTGTTGGTCTGGTTTGTAGAGTTACTAAACAGATGTTGGCACTGTAGTTGGCTGGTCAAGCCAACCTGACTATGGATCAAGTCTATATCAGTATGGTTTCAAGAATTCCTCTGATTTCAAGACAGAAGTAAAAAATTCTGAGAGTTATTCTCCTGAGTTATAAAAATCAAAGTAACTCTGGTTTTATATTGTGACATGGACGGTGTATTTTTGCATCAAAAATATATGGATGCATGTTCAGCAAGAATAAAACAAAAAGCAAAATTTTCTGTACTACCTTCTTCCTTCTGATGCGGACAAGCAATTTGACACTATACCTGGTTGCAGGAAATCCAAAAACCTCATTGTTTAGGTCTACAAGACTTTGACAGTAGGGTCTACAACCACCTTAAATAATCTCATGTAGATAACTCATAAAATGATTTCATGTGTCTTACAAGTACCTGGGAGAGGTACAGACTAAAATCCAGTTTCCCATTGACAGTTTACACCGGAATACTAACCAAAAGGTCTTCCCAGCATCACTATCTCTATTTCTTCCATGGGTGTTATGTTTTCTGTGTGGTTATGAAAAACATCTTTTCATGTCATATGGCATTTTGAGCAGCCTAAACTGACATATTTACTAAGTGTGCTCTTATTTTACCCTATATATTGAACAGTTGAATTTACAGGAGTGGCTGATATTTTAGTGTGAAATTCCAAAGGCTTTATTATTAGGAAAAGAACTGTCATTGTTCCAAGATAGCAGGATGGCCTGACAGACTGCCCTCACCCAGACAGATCTGAGGAGCCTGAAGCTGATGGATCTCTCACTACTTTGTCATTACTACATTGGCACAATTCAGACTAGCGAGTTTTAGAATAAGGCTCAGAAATTCTTCTTTTGGCACTAGAGAGAAAAATCTTTTCATACATAAGCCTAAGAAGTATTGATTTATTGTCTATTTATAAGATGAGCATCACCTTAATTCTGTCTCTGGAGTGTTCCTACCATGGACAAAGCAATTGTCTCCAAATCTGCTTCTACTCTGCAGAACCAGACATTTCACTGAATGTAGAGACCACACAGAAATACCACACATAAATTTAGCTTCCCAGAAAGAAATATTTATGGATAAAAATTGTCCCAGTAAGATTGATCCAGATCACATAAAACATTTACATAGTCAAAATCTATTTAAGTGCTAGTAAAATACTGCCTAATTTTCCCAGAGATGAGCAACTGAATCAAGCCTCAAGTCCTCATTGGAAAGAGTCAGTTAAAAATATACTCCTTTGATCTTGAGTTTGGAAGTAGCAAAGCAAAGGAACAACATGATGACATAGTATCCAGGGTTAGAGAAAAGTAGAGAAAGATCTCTGCTGGTCTCATAAGTTCTTTTTAGAAGAAAAAAGAAAGGTATTTTCTCTTTATATCAGACTTAATTTGATTTGATCAAAAGCTCTTTTTACTCACGTCATTTAACAAATTTACAGGTCAATAATTTTGTGCTTTTATCACATGCAAAAGTCCAGAGTAAAAGTCATCTGCAGGAGATCTGAATATCGGTGTTTACTTAGCCAACTAGATGACAACTTTATGCACTCACTCACTTCCACCTGTTGTGTTATATTTCGACTTTCCTGCAACCTGCAGGGAAGTTACTGCTGGTTTTGGGTGGTTGGGCAGAAAGCCATGTGGACTCCTGCCATGCCACTGTTCAGTTTCCCATCTCAGGTGTCACTGGAAAGGGTCATTGGACATCCACTGTCATTTGTCTCCATGCATCTCTCATCTCCAGAGTCTTCCTTCATTTGCAGGATCTTTCCTCCACCCACAACCTTTGCCACCTTCTTTCTGGGCCCCTTGACTCTTTCTGATACCAAGTCCTTCCACGAACTCTCTTTACAGCACCCAAGGACTTTGTTTTCCTAACTGTACTAGTCTGAATACTAGATGAATAATGTGTGATCATCCTCCTCATCAGTGATTATGTCTCATGTCTCTACTAATTGGAGGGTTCATGATGTACCATTTGTTTCAGTCCAGATGATAGAAAAGTTTGCAGTCAGTCTATTTAGGGTACAGCTAACAAGTAGGAGGTTGGTACTTGGGAGTTCAGGAGTCAAATTTTATACATCAACACACACGCACATGCACATGTATCTATTGTCCATGTCCACAATTTCATCATTTCATCATTTGCCTTGTGTGCTAAGCCTTTTATCTAACACTGGCTTTGTATCTTGCTTGCCAGAGGATGATCTTGCACAAATATTGAAAGACTGATCAGGAAGAGGAAGGTGCTACAACATTTCTGCATCTAGGCTACTCAGCAATGCCTGTTGACACCATTGCAGATATGGTTGCTTCAAGGGAAAACACATTTTCTTGGGGAACCCTGCCAAGAGTGCGCATACGTATACAGTACAGGAAGATTGAACCAATCAAACATCCAATCCCAAATCAGACCAAACCAACCAACCAAACAAAGAAAAGCTAAACAAATAAACAATCAACCTACAAGCAAACGAACAAAACTAAACAAAGTAACAAACTCCGAAACAAACTAAAATCAGAAACTTTTTCCGGCATGAGTTCTAACAGAAACAGTTTTACTTGCAGATTCAACTCTACAAAATCAATTTCTCTTGTGAAAACTAGGTGCAAATATTGGCTTTTGTGTGATGAGGGCTTATGTACTTCATTAAGATGCTGAACACTGTCCCTGAGTGCCAAACACCTCCTGTGAGTGATTTTGTGGTCACAATCTCACAGGATTTAGCACTATAGGCTTTACATTAACATTTGTCTCAATACTATGGGTCTTAATCTGCTGAAATTAAAAAACTCAAGTTGACTTGACTGAGAAAATGACAGGGCTTGAATAAAAAGAAACAAAAGACTAGAGGGGCATAGCTGGTTAATTGAACACAGTTGAACACAGTAATCTGAAATTGCAGGAAGGAGATGCTTGGATTTATAGCCCAGAAAAGGAACACGAAGTCTTTTTCACCTGTCCTGCACATAGTAGGCCAGAAACCCCAGAACACTCTTATAAGCTTGAGTCCAACATTAAAAGCCCAAAAGCCAGAAATTATATTTTGCCACATCGAAAGAACTCTGGAGACTCAGGGGTTTATCTTGCATTTTTGAAATAACACTAACTTGCCTAAACAACCAAGGTAAGTAGATTGTGTCCTGCTTTGATTGTGAAAGCTGGGGGGATTGGATAGGGACAGGAGAATAAAAAGCAAAAAAAAAAAAAAAACCCACTAAAATAAAAGCTAAGCAGCTGTGATTTGAACATAAGAGCAAAACCACCATGTAGTCACCTAAAGGATTTTTAATAACCTGGAAAAATATGTCAAGATAAGGATCAGTGACCATTTTAATGCTGTTAATGTATAGTTTTTCTTTACAATCAGAATTACTGTAGCGGAAGGGAACTAAGAAGGCAAGCTGTGTCACAGAGGGGAAAAAAAAGAAATTCGATCAAAAAGGAGAGCTCAACCTTCCTTACGCTTCTCTAAAGGTAACATATTTAAAATTAGGTATTTTTTTAAAAAGTATATAATAAGATTCTTACCTTCAAATTAGTCTTTTAAACATGAAATAATTTCCATTAACCTCTATGAGAGCACCGTAGAAGAAACAAAATCTTGGCAATCTTTCTGACCAAAAGAAATTACAGAGGAATGAAGTTATACTTTTGAACTAAATCTCCCAGAAACAATTATGAAGAAGAAAAATTTTTAAAAATATATAATTTTAAGATCTACATACCTTGCTAATTTTTCAGGAAAAAAAGTAGTACTAATCTCAAGAGAGTACCACTGTATGTGTGTTTGGTAATAGCCTAGAGAAAACACAGAGAGAACATCTTTGCATGAAGTGACCAGCTTTAAAAAATACTTTTTCATATTAAGAAATATATAGACATTACCAGTAATGTGCTGAATTTGGAGTTTTCACTTTTGGATACCTGAAATCAGAGTGTGTCCTGTACCAAATGAAAAATCTGGAGATGAGCCATGAAGGTGTCCAACAATCATCACGGCAGAACAAACATTTGATGAGAAATTATAAAGCCTAACATTATTTAATACTGAACTGACTTAGTCAAGGCACTAAAAATTTAGAACTGAAAAGTCCCTCCTCATTATCTTGTGGCAGAGTAGCAGTGGCATGATGCATAATGATTCTACAACACAGGGAGCCTTTCAATGTAATTAAAAGTCAGTAGAATGGAACACAGTTAAAAGAATTTAATTTTTTTTTAAGGCAATGTGTGATCAGCCAAGGAAATTCACTGTCACAGAAAATCATTGAGACCTCATCTATGCCAAAACCTGAAGAAGACTATGAGAATTTTTTGATCAATTATAATATCTATGGGTATCCACTGTAGAGAGAAAAGAAGCTGCACTGGACATTATACCTCTATGTGTACATTTATCTAATGTACGTGGAGTATTGCACATTGGCTAGAACCCTGAATAAATTCAAAAGGTAGGCACTAGTGTTTCATAAATCACCGACAGGCATAAGTGCTGTTAAGTAAGGCATTCACATACCAGAGTACCCATTTCACAAATATTTAAACATCTGTAAGTTTTTTGTGTTAGGTAGTCAAAGCTAGTCTTCCTTTACACTAACCAGAGAACGTATCATTTCCAAAAGACACTTCACCTCACAGATGCAATGTCTTAGGCTGATTCCCTCCTTGGATCTCTTTATTTCTTTAGCTCTTTATACAGAAAATCCGGCTTAATTATCATGAATCTAGTCAATAAACTTCTTAGTGGCTGATAGGCATTAGACTAATATTGTCCCGTCTGCAGAAGGAGACAGACATTTCCAGAAGAATGTATCCCATTTTAAAATAGATGTGGATTATAGGATTTGACCTCTCAGAATTCTTAGTTCTCTCCATTAAGCACAGGAATAGCCAAAATAACCAGTTGTCATTTCTAAACTCTTAGAACATAAACCTTGCTAGAGAAGATCCCCACTCTTAGATGATTTGTTGAAATTAGGTACCTTTGCTGACTTCACAGACAAATGAACTTGTGTGGGGTAAATCAGTTAATGATTTTTTGACAATGAGACATGAGACCTGATCATAGTCTGGGATGTGAGATGTGATACCTGCTAAATTAATGAATTACAATCCCTGAACATTAGCATGCTGCTTACTTTGTCTCTATACTGTGAGGTGAAGCCTCTCCTGAAGCACCTTCAGATACGATCAGAAGAAAAAGGAGAGTAGGACAACGATGAAATCAATTTGCTTGGCATTAATAAGGAGTGCAAGCATATAGCTGAAGGACTGGCTCCAGTTTCTATAAGAATTATATTCATTTTTTATTTATTTTCCCCTGCCCAATGAGGAAATTCAGGGAATGCTCTGTGGTGCACAGAGCTGAGTATCAAATTTATGATGTCTCACTATGAAAAGAGTGTTCAAGTTTTTCACATTTCTAAAAATAATGTATTAAACAATCCTTAAAATACTGATAAAACGGCAGTCAGCAAAAACTGAAAGTAAAAACCTAAGTCAATTATTAGGCAATAGGCCCTGAAGATGGCAAAATGAAAATTTGAATCTATGTAACACTGACAACGTCTAAAACAGACAGATGGAATTAAAATGACAATACCATTGTTTTGGTGATTTTGAGAGCTGATAAAAAGTACATAAATATCTTCACAGCAATGTTACGCTGTGCCAGATAAAGATGGCTGAAAGTAACCAGGATGAGTAGGCTAGTAAATTACTTAAAATTATATCATGGTCTTATATAAAGAAACATTTTCTTTAAACATGTTAATTTAGGTAGTAGAAAAGGAGAAAACCCTTCCAAAATGAATCAATAAAAGTACAAAAAAGTTCCACGGGTATAATTTCTAATAGATATACACAAACAAATCTGTAATGTCACAAAACTAAAGAATCAGTAGCACGGTGGTGATAATACAGAGATATTTTTTATTGTTGCTGAGAAGGCCTTACACAGAGCCAAGGTCTTTTCTGCTTCTTGTACTGCCATGGTGGTGAGGAGGCTGGGGGTGCTTGGGAGGCTGGGAGGAGACACAGCCAGGACAGTGACCCCAACTGACCAAAGGGACATTCCAGACCGTGTGACATCATGGTCAGTACATACAGTGGGAGGAAGAAGGAGGAAGAGGAGAACATTTGGAGTGATGATATTTGTCTTCCCAAGTCACTGTTATCTGAGATGGGACCCTGCTCTCCTGGAGATGGCTGAACACCCACCAACCCATGGGAAGCAATGAATTCATTCTTTGTTTTGCTTTGCTTGTGTGTGCAGCTTTTGCTTTCTCTATTAAACTGCGTGTATCTCAACTCATGGGTTCTCTACCTTGTACACTTCTGATTCACTCCTTGATCCTGCTGGTGAAGGAGTGAGTGAGCAGCTGTGTGGGGCTTGGTTTCTGGCTGAGGTTAAACCACAACAGCCTCCTAGATCTAAAAGCATCTGAGGTATGCTCTGAGCACATGCACACTGGTCAGGTGTTATCCAGAAGGAATCCAGCTTGTGTACTTTAATCTAGCACTGAGAGAGTGGACAAATGGTGGCTGTGTTGGTTTGGGCTGGGTAGAGTTAATAGTCCTCATAGTAGTTAGCATGGAGCTGTGTTTTGGATTTGTGCTGGAAACAGTGTTGATAACACAGGGATGTTTTCATTATTTCTGAGCAGCACTTGCACAGAGCCAAAGCCTTTTCTGCTTCTCACCTACCACCCCATCAAGGAGCCTGGGGTACACAGGGGATTGGGAGCAGACACAACCTGCACAGATGACCCCAAAAGATCAAAGGAATATTCCGTATGATATGACCTCATGCTCAGTATATAAAGTGTGGGGGAAAACGAGGAAGAGGGGGGACATTTGGAGTGATGGAGTTTGCCTTCTCAAGTCAGAGTTCAGTGTGATGGGACCCTGCTTTCCAGGGACCCTGCTTTCCTGGGGATAGCTGAATGGCAGCCTGCCCAGGGGAAGTGATGAATGAATGCCTTGTTTTGCTTTGCCTGGGTGTGTGGCTTTTCTTTGGCTAATAAACTGTCTTTTTCTCAATCTATATTTTTTTTCTCACTTTTACTCTCCAGATTCTCTCCCCCATCCCACTGCAGGAAAAGTGGATGAGTGTCTGTGTGGGGCTGAGTTGTCAGCTGTGGTTAAACCTCGACAGTGGTAAATCAGCTTGAAAAGCTCAGTCCTGGGCCTAAATAATAAGCCAGTGTGGGAACATCCATACACCCTCATGGAAGAGTCCATTAAAGAAAAAGCACCAACTGTATTAGTTTATTCTTTTCAGAGTCCTGCTTTAGTTCAAATATGGGACTGATAAGTCTCCAACTTAGGGGGCATGTGGCATAAACCAATAGTCCCCCGAACTCCATAAAACACCACCATTTACATGTCACTTAACACTACATAACAGGTAACTGAAAGAAACTGGACTGACCCTAATCTGTTCCCTCCGAAATACTGGTGTGAACTGTGCTGTATAAAAGCTCCCCTATTGAAGGAGTGCCGAGGTCGTATGTCTCTTTTGGAAAAACTAACAGTTGCCACATGCGGTCCCCTCTGGAGCCTATCGCCTTTGTTTCTTCCTTTTTAGGAACAGAATTTTCTTTGTGGATTTTATTGGCCCTAACTTCAGTGCAGCAGCACCCAGACACAGTTTTACGGATTCTGCACGTATCCCCTGGAACAGTTTTTTATTTAAATCTGTCCCAGCTTTGAAATGCAGCTTTAGCTTAAGTTATCAAAGTATCTTATCATTCACATATTTTAAAAGAACTTCTCTAATGCAAGCATAATTAGCCTCTTTCTGTTAATGTACAAAGTGAAATGCAGGAAAAGGACAGTTGAATAGTGAGTCAATCACAGAGCGGTAACTAGAGCCTTGGTTATCAACTTACCTCCACTGTAGAAATGGTATTGATCAAGGACAGTTGAAACAAACCTACAATTATCAAGTAGAGAATGCAACTCACACACAGAATATCTGGAAATGTGGGGGAAATCATGCAGACTAACAATCCTTTTATGTGATGCAGATAAAAAGTATCAAAAATATACACAGTATCATCAGCAGCAGAATAAAGCAGATAAGGGTTTTCAGATTCTTTCTGAGATGGATGTTGTCAAAAATCATAAAGTTTTCGAGAGGAAATGAAAATATCTAAGATCTTTATAATCAAAAGAAAACGTGGAGCATTGGGTTAAGACTTGATCTGGGACATTTTAATTTGTTTTTTTCTGAACTTCTTAAAAAGTACATGAAGAAATAGTGTTATTCCAGTCAAATTAGGAATAATTTAAGACATAAAGTAAATTAATTTAAAAATAAATATATTGTAATCATAGTTTTTTTAAGATCATTAAGTATTCTGGTAATATATTCTGATTATTTGGAGTTTTATATAGGGTTTTATAATATTTTTAGAGTATTTTCATTATCTGAAAGATAGAAAGATATATGCAGATTATATAATTTTTTGAGGTTTACAGTACCTGCTACATAATATTTTCTCCATATTTTTACATAAACATAAATCCCCCCAAGTACAGTCAAATGACATGTGACTCTGATGCTATAAAGGTGAAAGAGTTTATTGACGGGGTCCAGAAAGGTCACTATGGGTCTGCTAAGAAGGAAAGATGAATATGGAAACCTGAAGATGGGTTGATTCATTTCACAGAGGTAAATACTCAGTACTGCACAACTGTCTCCTTTTAATTAGCTTGTCAAAAGATTTTGACAAAGACCTCCAGTCGATTACTGAGTAAACCTGAACTACAGATTATGTCTACTGAATCATTTGTTGTCTTTCAGAGCTTTTAATAGAATTGATCTAATCAAGCCAGTTCTATTTTCTTATCAATTTTCAGCTTTTGGGGGGGTTTGTTTATTTGCATCATTAGTTCCTACACGGTTTTCCAGCAAGACTTTTTTTTTTTTTTTTTGTTTTCCTGTTTAATAGAGGACTGTGTTTGAGCATGCACTTTAGATCTTCCTTGATATCTTTATTTGGACTTCTCTATATATCAGTTGATCAGAGAACATAGTGTTTCCAAGCTTTTTATTTCTCTTTTCTTTCACTAGTTTTAAATTTATTTTTACGTGAAGGGGTGATGCTTCAGTTTAAGGCTACAACATTCACAGAAGTTGTTCTTGTAAGTAAACAGGCACTTACAAAGGAACTGAAATAGTGTTGTCTTCCTCAGTGCTCCATTTACTGTATTTTACATTATATTATCACCTCTGTAAGCACAACTTCATGCCACCAAAATTCATTGCAATTATTGATGTGACACAGATACATATTTTTGTTAGCTGGAATATGGCAGATATGGGAAGACAAATCAGGAATATATATCTATAAACTTTCTGACTTAGAGTTCCAAGGACTGGGAGGAACAGAGGAAAGAGACTGATTGTCTTTTCCCATTGAAATTTTCCAAACACGGGCACTATACCTACTTGCTAAAGTCATTCCGATAGTTATAGGCATCCCAAGAACTGTCAGAATGTCAGTGCAACTGTTTAATATTGAGGTATTTTTCTCATCCTAAAAAGTGTAGTTGGAGGACAGAGTGTCCTTTGCCTCCTTCTGCTGACATGCCTATGTGATGATTTTGTAAGTGTCTAAAAGAAGGTTAGCACTGGAAAAATTACCGACATTATAACAAGGGATGGAGCAGCATGTCACTTACTGCATTGAATCACAGTCTACATTGACTGCATATGACAGCACCTAAAATGTGCTGTTATCCACATCATCCAAAGCAGACTCCGAACTTTACAATTTAGAAATGTTAAATAGTGTAAATCAGCCTCATCTCTAGCATAGTAATAATGCTTTGCCATTTTAGGCGTAAGAAAAAGAGCTTATCCTCTTGAAGCAAATTATCTTCAGTCTTGAATCAAATTGTTTATGTTTTGATAAAAAATTTATTCATTAAAATGTAGTTTTCATTAAATAAAGAATATTTATGTTAGAGCAAGCTATTTCGTATTAAATTTGGGGGAGACTAGATATTCGCAAATCTATTACAAGCCTTCGGCTCATGATACCATTATTCTTGGGAAACAATTCAACTCCCTCCTGTGACCAGACAACTTGGATCCATGCATACTGCCACATGTTATGGGCTGTCCGGGGCTACAATGATGAGGGAGCCTTATTTTCATTTTAGTAGTTATTCAAGGCACTGGACAAACGTGCCAAGACACTGAGAGATGTGTGTTCAGTATACACATCCTACACTTTGGAACATTGAAAGTGTGACGAGTATAGAGAGTTGCCAGCAGTGTGAAGAGAGAAGACTAAATGAATGCCTCTCTTTCCGTATTTGTACCCCTTAGCATGTCATTTAGAACTATCTTTTGACCTGGGTAAACTGGATTCAAATATCAACAGAGAGAAGAAGAAATTGAATTCAGTCTCCTGCAATCTGGATAGGGGCTGTGACTACTAGGTTATTCGATCAAAGAAGGGCATTGTTCTCACTGTATTTGTTATATCTAAGTTTTGCCCTTCATTTCCCTTTCTCTCATTAAAGGTATCATTTAGTACAATGTAAATAAGACTTTTTTCTCGTGTTTTCGCTTTGAATAAAAAGCATGCACACAAATACGTATGTGCATATATATATATATGGGTACAGGTAAAATGTTGTATTTATTTTTGTGTATACACAGTTTTGTTGTTACAGTGGTAACAGCTCCTTTGTTCTGGTAAATTTTTAAATTAGCAAGGAAAGCAAAACACTTATACAGCACCACTCTTGTATATCCAATAATGAACACCGTCCTAAAGTTTCCAGTTGTCTAAAGAGTTTATGAAATTATATGTTGTATAACAAAATTACATGCAATTATTGTGGTGTCCAAAGCCCCTAAGGATTGAATAATGAATTGTTAATCTGAAATATTTATAAAAAACAGTTGAAAGAAAAACCTTCTTGCATAGTTTAAGGTAGATAAGGAAACCTCTCTGAGGAAAAAAAATCTGATAGAGTGTATTTGGGAAAATATGTTTAGTGCAGCACTACAATCTAAAATTGATGCTGTATGCAGCACATAAACATATTAATTTGTCAGCAGTTTCTCAGTGCCAAAATACTTGGCAAAGTTTTAAAAGAGCTATACTGTAGTCTGAGTGGTATGTTGGCAAGATGCCTGCACTTGTTCTACTATTTCAGTATAGTTTTACTTACCTCATAAGGAAATAAACATGATTACTTTTTCAGTTATTGCAATGTCCATCTTGTCCTTCTCAAAAATGTCTATACTCTGTCTCCTAAACATCTAGGTCCCATATCAGCAGGTTAAATAAAAAATAAAATATAATAATAAAAAAAAAAAAACTGTCAACAACCAACCCACGTTCAGAGCAAAGCAATTAATTTGATGGGTTGACAGTTGAAAGAGGTAGCTTCTGACAGATATCCAGCATGATGCCAGCCAGAACGATGTACAGTATAACACTTTCCTTAAAAGGAAGGTAAATCAGGCATCCCAAAGGCAAGTCCTTTGTATTCCATTGAAGATTTTAGGTATTAGTACATCTTTGTTGTGTATTCCTGACAAGCTGTAAAGAATTCTACTGCACCAAAAATGTATTTGAATAGAATTCACAAAAGGCTGTATGCAAATCCCACAAAGGAGAGCTGAAGAGCCAGGCAGAGGGCAAGGAAAGCAGCAAAGCATTGCTCAGTCCCAGAACAGCTGTGCAGACCTCTGGAGCTGACAAGGGCAGTGGGGACAGGAAGCAGGTTAGCAGAGCAGCATTCAGCCCATTGTGCTCCCTTCAAAGACTATTAGTTACTATAGTAGTTAAAGCATCATAAACTAGTGCTGCTTTTCTATTTTGTACAAATGCTTGTGCATGAAAGGAAAATTATCACAATGTTGGTAAAATGTGTTTTTTGGTGGAACTTTGGTTGAAGACTTAAAAATCACATAGACTGGAAAAAACTCACTACACTCTTAGTATCTGCATCTTGAAAATATCCCATATCTACTTTCTTGTGTCTAGTTCTCAGGAAAATGAAGAGAGTAGTATAAACAGCCACCTCAAAATCTGTTTTCTATGAAGGACACAAGTCTTTAAGGTATGGAAGGGAAAATTTGAGTGTTTTTAAGTTGAGGGATAAACATCAGCCAGTATTCAGTGTAAATGCTTTGTACAGACATTGTCTTACATGACAAAAGAAACCAAACCAAACCAAAAGTTATACACGTGCTTAAAGTATCTCTGCTGGAAGACAAACTGGCTAAAGCGCTCTCAGAAACTTTTGTGGTTCGTGCAGGAACCATTTTGGGGTGGAATAAGGTTCACAGCCTCGAAATATCTCCTGTAGTACCAGGAGAACACTAAAGTGAGAGACAGTTGTGTTGCCCAACAGATTCACACAGAACCTACACAGTCATTCTAGGATGACTTTTAGCCATTTAGAGACCATGTGCTACCTCTTCTTGGCATAAGAGCAGGAACATTAATGGAATTCTCTTATGGCGTCATCCCAAACCTACTATGTTTCCTTTTCATGACAGCGGTAAAAGACTATTAAGTAAATGGAATTTCAATTATGCAATGTCAAGCGGCATTTCAGACTTAGCCAGGAATAAATCTATCCCCTAAACTCTTCAGAAGTTATGTCCAGATGATAAACAAGTGCACTAAAACACTAGTTGACTATAAGATTTGTGTCTTATTGCAACTATGTTTCAGTTCACAGTATTCATTAGGAAGATTTAGCAAGATATAGCATTGAGATTGATTATTTCTAGCTTTGTTGTTCCTGGTAGCCAACCAACCAAGGTTCATTAGAGGAATCATGGATGTACATGTAAATTGTTATGCACAATTTCAGACCCACATGCAGGAAGTTACAGTAACAACTTCATTTTTACAAATGGTATGACTTTCAAACTGATTAGTGTTCTTGAACATATAAACTTTGTGGTGCTGGAAGTTTTTGCTTTGGGATTTTCCAGAATTTTTACTTTGTCTTCCTGAAGTCTGCAGTGAACCTCCTCTAGAGATTGTCTCCCAAGTCCATTAACTCAAAGGACCTTGGGTTATACTACTGTTACAGGTATTGAGATTTGGCTCAAGGCATTTAAGAAACCAAGACTGAATCAAACTGAGTATTTGAGTCTTAATTCCTTAGGATATTTGGCAGTGTTCCAAAACAATATCCTCTTATAAACATTAGTGTGACAAAACTTTGTATGTATTTCTGCAGGGATTTTGCTTAAGATTGTAAGCACTGATGGTCTTCATTTAGCAAAGCACTTAAACCCATAGTTAACCTCAAGAACCTAAAGAATATATTAAAAGATATGTACATAAGATTATCTGTGCACACAGACACACATATGCACACATGTAGATACACTTATAATTTAAGGTCTTTCTTGTCGGTGTGTATAATGCCCTCTACAAATCTCGAAACTAAAAAAGGTTTAGAAAAAGGTTTACCAGGCAGCTCAAGTCTACACAAAGTTATCTGATACTCAACCATTTGAAAGTTAGAACATTCATATTAAAGACATCATACATCTCACACAGCCGATATAATGAACCTCTGCATTAATCTCATCCAGGATAAAAAGAAGTTTTTTAGCAAAAAAACCGCTCAACCTTAGCTCCTGTCTCCGTGTGTATATTTTTAACAAATTTTTACTTTACAATAAGATATTTGCTAAACAAGGGTACCACAGAGGCTAATATATTCACTGAATAAGTGAATCAACAGATACATTTTAGAATAAATATAATTCCTGTTTTACAAGAAAATTCTTATTAAATCTACAGGAAGATTCTTATTTTAAAAATAGCCTTGCATATATGCATAAACTCCTGGCCAAAGCTTAGCAGTCAACTACAATGTATATTTGATGATCTCTTTCTTATCCAGAAGAGTATTATACTGGTTTTATCTTGCAGATGTTAAAATGTGTGCATTCATTTTCAGTTAGAATGTTAATAAATATAATTTCTCCATAATATAGAGATTTTAACTGGTTTATTAATGAAGTTAGGTGAGTTTGCACATATTTTGTAATACCAAAACAACACACTCCATGGTAAAGCTGTTTCAGATAAATGCAAAGACTGCCAAGTAAACACTTTGTTGTGCAATGCTTTAGAAAAAATGAGTAGTTGGTTCTTCAATGCAGTGCACAAAAAGGAAGTACAATGATACTTCCATCATTATATCATCTTTTTGACCTCACTATATTCCTCCTATCTTGTGACAAATCACCAGTCTATGGACTTCCTGACTTGGATGCTTAATGCTCAATATTCTGATTAGCAGACTTTAATTGACTTCTTTCTGTGAATTTTCCTACTTGCTTTTCAAACACATTTCAGTTTGGCATCCAGCGTGTATCACTTTTTAGCTATGCACTATGTGAAACAAGCTTCATTTTGTTTGTTTTAATGTTTACACCTGATGATTTCCTTTGTGTGCCCCTTGAGTTTTCTGCTATTAAAATTTTTAGATAATAGCTGCAATTCACCATCATTACTCATTTCCTTCTCTGTGTGTTACTACCTCCTTCCCCTGTGGTCTTCCTTCCACCCTTGGAAGTCTTGCATTAATGCACTGCTCCTTGTAATGAACCTGTTCTTCAACTCTGATGGTATTTTGTGTCTTTCTCAAGTTCTGCTACACAATTTTTGTTCCTGTGTTGTACAATGGAATAACAAATTGAAAAAATATTTATTTTCCATGGCTTTTCAGTTGGTTTTGATTTCTTCCTGCTACTCCCTTGTACTGTATTTGTCCCTGAGTGCATCAGCTCAGTAGCTAGTGGTCCTAAAAAAGTAGATATCCATAGTGAGTATAGAGTCTGTGCCTAAGCAACACCTGATGTCAGGGGCTTTATGGTCTACATGCTATTCCTGCAGGTTTTCCTTAAATTTATAGTTTTGAATTTGTCTACACTGATTTTTTTTTTTTTTTTTTTTTTAATTCATTCCTCTTTTGATGCAAATTTTAGATTTACTTTCTCCAGAGAAAATCCTTAGGGGCGCTTTGGCTCAGATGATTACTACATTAGGTTTTGTCCATCTCTGCCCGTGAACTGAGGACATTTGATGGACTGCCTAAATCTCAGACGGCTTATTAGATCATGCCAAGTTTATGATTTTTCAGGTTCATTCCTATTCTGCAAATACCTTGCTTATGATCACTTCAGAGTGAAGTCACAGTCAACAAAATACAGCTGGGCCACTGTACTCTACCACCACTCTTTGTGCACTTTTCTTGGTTTATAGTAGCATACATCCTATTCCAGCTCTGTTGCCATAGCAAGCAACATTAAATATCCTTTGTTCAATTCACTCTTTTCCTATCTTTCCTCTTTCTCAAGCCATCAGCTCTGGAGAGCAATTTAGCAGGAATATAACCTTGATTGTGCTTGTGTTGCTGACACTGATAGGAGTGAGCAGCCCCATCCTACCTTGTTTATGTTGGTGTTTAGACAATACATGTGACAAACAAGTTTTTAAATTTCCCTCAAATATTTGATATTATATGATTAAGCGAAGGGCTGCACACTCACTTTTAAGTTTTATATTAGTTGTATTATTTATGTTTATAAGTCTGTGTTTGTCCTAGATGCTGATGGAATCTTTTGGATAATCATTTGAATGAGAAATTGGTTTGTTTGGCTGGTTGGTTTTTATCTCAGCTTGTAGGAGACATATATTTGTTACAAAGTACTTCTTTTCTACTTTCTGCGTTGGAAGCTACTTGCACTCATTTCCTCAGCATAAAGAACTGTTTCAGAGGGGTCAAGGCCCCCCAAGTTCAGCTGGCTGTCAGCATTCCAGCTGAATGGCATCTGCACTTACATCCTGCTTCAAGGGGAAATGCAAACAATCATGCTGCTTCAGGAACCAGAATCTCAACATTTATGTTAAAATCATTTTTGATTAAAAGCCAATTACACTGAAGATGATGCAAATCTGTCCTGCTTTTGTTTGGGCAAATCCAGAGATAAAAGCCCTGGATCGAAACCCACTCTTCTGCTCCTCATTGAACTATCTGTAGTTTTGAAATTTTAGCTGCTCTTTAACCCTAATCAGCCACACAGGATGCCAAAATATATGACCATATGAAGGAAGTATGTAGAAGCAATGACTGTAAGCTGCCTCTAAACTGCCAGCTTCCATAATGAGTGTCTTGGGCAGTTTTAGGGAGTTCCTGGTTGATTGTGTATCAGATTTGCAGGAGGAGTACAGTTTAAAATCTGCAAATGATTTGATTTTGCCACTCTCTGGAGAACAAGGAAATAAAATTTTCATCAGGTCTATGAAATAACTACACTTTCTTGTGGTACATTCTAAACAGGAGAAAAAAACATGGTTTGGAATGGCATCTCAATGAGATTTGTGTGGGGATCTACTTAGCTAAGTAATGAGTAGCATTCAAATAGTATGAAGGATCTATACCTTGGGCCTTAATAATGTTGAAACTTACTCTTACATACAGAATTTCCCTATATGTCCATGCTGAAACTGCACATAATCGTGTTGCAAGGAATATCTCATATATAATGGTAAAACAGGCTAATATACCAACCTCGGTATATTCAGTACATATTTTATAAAACAATATCATTTTAATAACTGAAAAAAGTATAATAGAGCACGCATGTCTGTAAAACCAAACACTTCAGCACATCATTAACTTACTTGAATGCTTAAATATCTTTAAGTAAATTATTATGGAGAGGAATGGACTTAAGCATGGATTGAGACTCAGGCTAAAACAATACATTCCTTAGTGCCGAGGAAATGTGTTTCGCTGTTCATGAATAAACATAGCATGCACAGTATGATACCACAAGAGAAAAATGATATAAGAGGAAAAGTTCCTCCTGGAAAATAAATGGCCTGTAATGTAAAATAAACACAAGGCAGCAAGTGGAAGAAATAAAAAATAAGCAAACTGCAAGACTATTGTGTCACTGAATCAAGCAGAGACATAAGGCATTCTATTCTGTTTACACTTTCATTGGGTGATTTAATCAAGCTATCTACATAGCTATCAGAGTACTTTTATTTTTTCTTCATTTTTGCTATTAGGATCAGAAACGGGGGCTGCTTCCCCTCTTCTTCCCTCCCATCCCTAAATCAAATTGAAATTCCCATGTAGGTCAGTTCTGTTTCCCACAGGACATTGTGTGTAGGCTAAAAGAATAAAATGGCAAAAGCGATATATCAAGTTTTTCTTTCTCTGATGCCTCATTTCATATGCCTATTCCAGTAAGCAAGGTTTAAATTCTTAATATATAACATTCAACAACCTGCAAAGAAGTTCACTGAGAACAAAAGAGAGCAAGGGAAGGATGAGACAGAAACCTTTGCAGAAGGTCTTTTTGTAGGTAGTTCATGCACATACTAATTTCTGTTGTACCATTCCTGATTCTCAGAGGCAGATCAAACTTGAAAGAAGACTGAATTCAAGTACTACTTTTGCTACTTGAACTGAGCACATTGCATGACTCTTATCATCTTCAAAGGTTGCCTCCTTCTTTATGAATAATGTGTCCTTAAAGCAATGTTGTCAACATAAAAAAGCAGGTAAGTCACTGCACAATTATAATTGTTACTAGTAGTAAAGGGCAAAGGTGTTTTGGTTTTTTGAAATAAATTTTCAGATTAAATGGATAAGCCTTGGTCCAAGAAACAGTTAGAAACAGAAATTTTAGTCTAATTACTCCAATCACAAAAACCCTCTCTAATTAGAATTGATTATAAACTGGAATGTTGAATTCAAATGCACTCAAATTTCATGGCATGCAAATGTTTCTTTGAACTTAATATCAGTTCGGATTAAATATTTCAGGAACTTCTCTGACAATGTTGTGAGAATTTCAAGCCATACAGCTAAACAAGCTCTTGTTATCTTCCTATTTCTTCTTTATTTGCATCATTTAAATTTGGTACTGCATATCAGTGTGTGAAATATTTGCCTTGACTATTAATGGAGAGCTCTGGGCAAAAATAGTCAAACATAATTTTTTTCTGGATTTTTCCTCTAATTTTTTTTTTTTCACTTGAGAAAAATAATATTTTAAAGAGCTGAAGACTTAAAATGTGACAGCAAATCTGTCATACTGTGAGGCAGTAAAAAACCTAAGGGATAGTTTTAAAGGTATATCTAGGAACCTTATTTTCCTTTTCAGTGAGAGTTGGGTTCCTAAATTCCTCTTGACCAAAATCTTGTTAATACCTACAAATTTAGAATGCAGAATCAATCACTTAAAAATGTCCAGGTCTTCTGAATTAAAACTTATAGAGCTATTGAACATTGAGGTATTTTGTTTTAATCTTTTATGCAAACTCAGAATTTTTAAACTCTCTTCACATCAGTACACATTTACTTTCAATTAACCTGAGAACTCTATTTTCCATGACCAATTCTAATAATTAATATTGCCCTAAAAATAATTTTCCTGCTCCAAATTTAACCAAGATTTCAGAGGCTTTAAATTTAAAACTAACAGCCCAATCTTAGAAAAGGTTGATTATCTTTTCTGTTCAAAAGATTTAGAATAGATATGTCATAAGAGTTAGAAAGAAGAATTTAGATAAACTAATGTCGTGTGAAAAACTGAACATATAGAACCTACAGTGGTTTTCATCTTGTAAGTGAAAATAAGGTCTCATTTACAAAACAGTCTTTGCGGTGTTTAAAATGTATTTGATTTCAGTAGAAGTCCTCATCTACAACATAAGGACAGTAAGTGATCCTAGATTAATGTTGTGGTTTAACCCCAGCCAGCAACCAAGTACTACATGGTCACCCTCTCACTCCCATACCAATGAGATTAGGGACAGAATTGGAGAGGTAAAAGGTAGATAGCTCCTGGATAGGGATAAAGTCATTTGAATAGGAAAAGCAAAATCCATGCACACAAGCAAAGCAAAACAAAGAATGAAGTCACTGCTTCCCATGGGCAGGTGGATGTTCAGCCATCTGCAGGAGATCAAGGCCTCATCATGGGTAACAGTGACTTGGGAAGACAAACGCAATCACTCCAAATGCCCCCCAGCTTCATCCTTCTTCCCCCACTTTAAACACTGATCATGATGTTCTGTGATCTGGAATATCCCTTGGGTCAGTTTGGGTCACCTGTCTTGGCTGCGTCTCCTCCCAGCCTCCCAGGCACCCCCAGCCCCCTCACCAGTGTTACAGTATGAAAATCAGAAAAGGCCCTGGCTCTTGTAAGTGATGCCTGAAGTGGCTACCTGGAAACAGAGACTAGACAGAAATAAGGGAATAAAGGTGATATTTATTTGAAAGGCCTTCAAAGGTACACCCTGGGGACCCCAGAGGCTACTGCCAAAATGGACCCCAAGATGGATGACAAGTCACGAGTTCTTCGCAGTTTTAAAGGTTTGGGCCATTTGCATATCAGCATAAATTCCCCAATTAAAACTTTAGCAACTGATGTATGTTCTCTAAGCTCATCCCCCCTTCTCCAAGATGTCGGTTTACATATTTCTGGGCCCAGGACGGCCTAGGTGTCCCTGGAGAGCAAATCTAGAGGCTTTGTTATGTCTACTTTAGCATGAGAGGGCAGCAGCAGCAGGCTGTAAGACACTTCAGGTTTTTACAGTAGGCAATACAGAATATAAAAGCTAAAACTCAAGGCATCATTAGGTCTGCTCAGAAATAACAAAAACGTTTATGTGTTATCAACTCTGTGTTCAACACAAATCCAAAGCATAGACCCATACCAGCCACTGTGAAAAAAGCTCACTCTAACCCAGCCAAAACCAACACAATTAAACACTTTAATATCTTTTTCTTGATCTGTTCAAATGTTGCTCAAGAGTCATGGTGACTTTCAAGATGCTGGTTCTCACATCTGTTCAGATGATATTTTGAGTTGTCCAGTGGAGGTCTCTGAACTGCCTCACGACTGCTGTTGCGACTTATAAACAATGACATGGCTTGTTCAAATTGTAGCCAACCTTTATGAATTGCACCTAGTGTCAAAACACAGATTCCTTTGTATGTATTCCTTCAGATTCTATTTGAAGGGGAAAACAAAAACAAAAAAAAACGTGTAAGCAGCATCATGCAGTTCTATTCACAGTCACATCAAATACTCTATTCAACTTAGTTATTTCAAATGCTTGCAAAAACCTGAGGGAGGTTCTGGATAACCATAAGTCTGAGATGGGAGATGAAACTCTTAAACTTGCTTGAGAACTTAAATAAGTAGGAGGCATGCAAACAAGCTGGTTAAACCATGGGGAATAAAAACTCAAATGGTCTTGTTCTTCTCAGTCCTGCTTGGATAGATTCTGCACAACAGATATTTAATAACACTCCACTCAGCTCCTCTCCAGTACATTAGACACATCAGAGCCAAGTCAGACTGTCTGTGAGCCCCTGGAAAGTGTTAATTGACAGGAACCTGAAAAGGTGAATCCTTAAGGTCACGAAGGATAGCAGACAGCCTATCACTGCAATGCAGGTAAAGTAAAATTACATTTAATGTTTGTGTTAGGTCAATCAAATTACTTCCCAATGGATCGCAAAACACTGAATAAAGCACTTAAAGCAATACTATAACCTCTTTGTTAGTCTCAATTTGCACTTAGTTCAAAGAAGAAATGTTTGTAGAATGAAAAAGTTGTATATGCTGCCTGCCTCCTTTAAAGAAATAGACAGCATAAAATAATGGCAAAACTTGCTCTGACTAGTTTTTATTTTCCTAATTCTTAATTTTGGTGCTATTTTAGAAATGTTGACAGCTTGAACTTTATTTTTCTGATTTTTACATGATGCAGAAGGAATAACTCAAAGAATGAAACTTATTTTGCATGAGGTCTAAATAGAGAAAAACAGGGAATTACTCATTGACCAAAGAGATTAACATAGGCTAACTACAAAAGTGAAAGAATAAATGTTTAGAAATACTTTCTACAGGATTCTTAGTCTTTCTGCCAAGTTTAGTTGGTTTTATTTCCATTTTACTTATTTTCTTTTATTTTGAAAATGGTCTCCTGACTTTTGAAGGTAATATCAATATTTCATACTTTTTATTATGGTCTTTAATTTTTTTAAAATTATAATAGCATTAACAATATTAGTGGTGCTTGAGAAGAGTAACAAGGTTACTGCTTAAAGAAATATTCAGAAAGAATTATAAGTGTTTAGTTTTTTGTATCTTATTAGCCCTGTAGCCTCTATTCTTGGAGTAAGTAAATTGGCCCTTCTGCGCCCAATCTTCACCAACCTGTAGGTCTGGGGACAGCTTCTATAAAGAAATTGTGGTAATTGTTATTGCCTTTCTTCTTGGTTTGAAAAAAGGCAGACGCACAGTGAAATCAGGAATCTCATATAGGTCTTTCATTTCAGGTTCCTTTGCCCAATGCTGTACTGCAGACATCTCTAGTTATTTTAGTTGGTTTGGGTATGAAAGGGGAAAAAAAAAAGAAATGAGGAAAAAGGCAAAAGGCTTACTTTTAGTATTTAAAGAATTTATAATTTATATAAAAAAGCAACAAGTAAATGGCTAACTATAATAATATAACATAAAACCTCGATTGTGGAATAACTTGGATGAAGGGTTAATTCATTATTTACCTTCTATAGTTTAATTTGTAGGGTATAAAAACAAAGTCTAAGGCCAGCACCAGAGCCATGGCCTTCCCTGTACATGCATATAGTTTTTCTATTGGTACATACAGAGTACCAATATGGACGTCAGACCAGGGAGTAGACAATCCTGGATCATGTTATGCACCAGGAACCTGATACCTCGGCAGGGACTCAAGGTCTGTTCAAGTTCTCCATCAGCTCAAGGACACACATTGAATTTGTGTATAAAATGGGGTGGAGGGAAGAGCCTGGGAAATGAAGAGCTGGTTCCATGATGTGTCAGCATTTGCTTATTTTTTATACAGCTTACCATATGGCAAATTCTGTTTTCTTCCCCCTCCATTCTCTGTATCAAAATTATTTTCTACAAAATTATGAAAGGCATAAATGCTCTTGGCTGCAAGCCTCCTCTATTGAAATGGGAGTGGTGGGGGAGAGGAGGGCGATGACTGCAAAGGAGTTCAATGTAAAATGAAGACATTATTTTCAAATTATTTTTTCATGTACTTAGAGTATAAAATGTGAAGATTATTCAGGATGTCCTATTTTGAACATTTCTCTTTGTTCATACTACTGTAATAAAGCAACAAGTGCATTATACCTCTTTCCTGATATAAGTCCATATTTTATGCAAGCTAATAACTTCAAAGTAGAGTGCAGGTTGTTCAAATCACTTTTATTATACAGAGCATATTCAATATAGCATAGAAATGTTTGCCTACTAAAGTCTCTTTTATAATGAATTGTATTGACTTTGCTGGTTTTAAACTAAATATCAACCATAAGGTAAGAGTGGGAAGGAACAGATGGAGAGTTCATTTCTCAAAATGTATTGGAATCAAAATACATTATTTAAAATTCATAGCCAAATGTGGCTCTGAGAAATTATAAATGATAACTCTACACAATTTTTATAGTGATGCGTCTGATGCAGTATTAACATAATGATTGTGTAACAATGGCAGTAAAGAAATAATATCTGTGTATCATTATTAGTGTTACTATTGCAAACATATAGCTGCTGTCTTACACAAGGATACAGGACTGAATCTGAAAAGGGAACCTGTCTGTGTGTCATTTTTGAGGATTGGAACCATTACAGTTTCTAAGAACCAGTGAAATATTTTATTAATGATGGGATCATTTATGTCATTAATCTTGTTCCCATTGCAGTGAACCTGTAGATGTGCATTATATTGTCCCTAACTTATACTAACCTAGCTTTTGGGAAAAAACCTTTACAAAAGCATTTATTAATAAGTCTTTCATTTCATCTTTTTTCAGATATGTGTATCTTACTGTCCATAGCTCAGATATTACTACTTTAGCCTCTTTTTCTACTCAATGAAAAGAACTAGCCTTACACATATTAGGATTTATTGCTTGTCTATTTTATATATGTAAACATACAGGATAATGTGAGCTGCACGTATAGTGTCTGTTTAAGTCCATTGACTCTGAAGGGAGTCTTGATGGCAAGCTCAAACAAAAATACTTACAATGCAGATGTCTATGTTAGATCAGATGAATCTGATATTCTGCACCAGTAGAACAAGTCTTTAATAAGAAAATGGACAAATATGTGAGCCTTTCCTGAAAAGGCCAGCTTCAGTGCTACATAAAATACTTTTTTTATTTATCCTGTAGAAGTCTTATTTGTGGAAAAATTTAACTTATAGAAACTGATCTATAAAGTCGAGGCAAAAATTTATGCAGGAAATGGTGCATTTATCACAGAAATGGAGCAAATAGTTTTTGGCATCATATTGCTGGATGGAGAGATGCTGGGTGATTTTTTATTTCATTTTCATCCAACATCAAACTGAATTAAAACCACTGCTGTTAGTAAAGTTAAAGGCAGAGATCATTTATGTGTTCCTCCAACCACTGGATATAATCACCTGCATTTGTATTCTGTCAACAGATTGCTTCTCACAAATTATACATTCAGTCAGGGTCCAGCAATCTCTTCCAGTAATCTTTAGCATGAAAAATACACTGCACTGAATTTAAAAATTGGTGGTTAAGTATCAAAAGATCACATGGCATTTAGTCTAAATTTCGTGATGTTTTGCTTGTATACATCCTTCATACAAAGTGACTTGGATGAATGTAAGCTTTGTTCTTTCTTCTTTAATATGAAAATGTCCTGGTTTATTAAGTCATTTTTTTAGGTGTGACTGAAAGCAAGGCTGCTTACAGAGAAACCAGAGAAGTTTACTGTATATTAAAAAATAACTGAAAAAGTTCCTACTCCTCCCTTGCAATTTGGGGGAAGGTACCCTGTAGCAGCTTCCGAGATATTGTAAAATTGAGATACTGCGTTCACATGCTTCTACACAAGCTAGATGCACCACCTGGGCTCCCAAAAGAGTGTTAGACAGAAGTCAAGCACTGCTCTGAATACATGGCTTTCTAGCTGGCACACAGCTTGGTTTTCCATCTCTCCTAAGTGGGAAAGGCTGCCGGCAGCCCTCCTTGCTGCCAGTGCTGTGCACACCTTGGTCACCGCCAGTGCTCTCCTAGAGACAGGAAGCTCAGGTCCTCTGCTGCGCCCGGCTGTGTAAAAAGCAGCTGCCTGTTCTGCAAGGTAATAGGTCTGACCTCCGAAATGTTCAAATCTCTTGTGCTCCAGATATGATCAGAAAACCTGACAAGTCCTGAGATACTTTTTCTGATCAAAGTTTTATGAAATAGATTCGTTTCCCAGAAATCATTCGTTCCCATGATCAACATTCTCAAATAAAGAAGCGCCTCGGGAAATTCCTGACCAGCTTTACTAGCCAATAGGCTTTATCTGAATTTTGGAGTGATAACCTTGTAAATTAATTTTTCATTTTAATTTACAATATGTTTTTATTTTACGCAAGGAACAAAAGATGAGGTCTCTGTAGTTAATTTAGCACCTGTACATTCTCAGAAATTATAATGAAACACTGCACGATTCAGCCTTTATAGGGCAGTGAATTCTAATCCTGTTAGGGTGGTTCTTTAATTAAAATGTCTATTAACTTTTCTGCAGTTAATGCAATTATGGATTTATTACCTCTTGCCATTCTAGGAATAGGTTTTTATGATCCAATAATATTGAATTTACAAAATTCTTCCTTAGGAAAAGAACAACTCAACTGAGTAACATATCTATAAAACTATCTACTTTCAGGAATGAAGTGTCTGTTTAAAAGTTCTTGAATAAACAATATGTAATTAAAGGACCTTGGCCTTACATCCTGGAATTACACTTCTTCTTAAAATGCAAAGAACTATATCATAATTTAATTTTCCTTAATTGTCATCTTTTATCATACTTCCTGTGAATCTAGGATACCTCCAGGATATTTTCCTTTACACAGTGTATTCTGTCAGTTTAATTCATAAGTATTCAGAGAACTTTCATAGTTATGTTTCTTTTCTTTCAATATGTGGAATACACCAGCTTTGCTCAACAAGTCTTAGGGTAATCTCAAAGCATATTTCTCTTTTCCTTAATTCTAAGGAAATCTTTAGAATTTTCTTTTGTCCACATTCAGTGTCATTTTATAAAGTACTGCTTTAAAAATAGATAATACTGAAAAATAGCCAACGGATTGTGCTACACCCTTCCAGGATGAGGAGGGAAATTATAACATCAAAAGCATCAAAGAAGAACATGGTTGAGATCTTAAAAAGAGTGTACAATCTGACCTGTAATGCCCTTGTGGTCCAGCGTTTACTATTAACACTTTATACAGTATCAGCTGACCTGGGAATTAATGTGTTAAACCACTGGCTTTCAGGATTTTTATAGCTCCCCATTTGCAGTTAATACATTTTGTATTAGTCCTCAGTGTGAAGAAATCATAACTCCATATACCAAGGGATAAACTCCAACTTAAATTACTGAAAACAGCACCTAGCAACTTGGATATATGCACTAACATGCCTATTCTCTTGCTTTTTCACAGAAAACTGAGCTTTCATAATATTTCTACCCAGACTTTAAACAATTTTTTATTTCTAAAAATGGGATTTGAGGCAGAAAGGTGGGAAAGTGCAGCTCTCAAACACATAAGGTGCTTGATCCAATACAATAGTTAAGACAGAAAATTATTTCACATAAGCTTTTAATAAATTTCCTGAGAGCGAATTGCATTATTTTATGAGTGCAATTTTGTCATGTTACAAGATTCAGCATGATATAAATACCAAGTTGTGCAGTACAATATACATGTTGTGGCTGTGCAGCTAGTCAGAAACATAAGATTACACAGCCACATGGAACCAGTGCCCAAAAATAAAAAAATGGCATTTTCTCATATTACCTAGAACCACTGTCTGTTAGATACTTGAATATCTCTTATTCAATCCAGGAAAGGAAACCTCTCATCAGATGTGTACTGAGGCTGGAGTTGGAAAGACAGATACGAAGCTGTATTTCATGAAGATAAATTGGGGTTCTTTCCTTTTCTTAAAATGATAATTTAGAGTTTGGCAGTCACAATGCATTGTGTTACGTAGTTTTAGGGATCTTGAACAGGAAATTATTTTTAGTGATAATTTGAGTTTTCGCCACCTCGGGAGGTATGGTTTATGAAAAGATGTGTATTAATTTTTGAATACTTAGGAAAAATAAACTGTCATCTAAGTCTTCATAAATTGCTACACTCTGGCTGCAGAGGGCAAATTAGTTGTTCTTTCCCCTTCCTGTTTTTATAAAGGCCGAAATGGCAGAAAGTTCTCCTAAAGAGAAAGCAGAAGCAAAGAGAGTAGAGTTTGAAAACTTGACAGAGTTTTTAGCAATTGTGCAAAATGACACCATTTCAGTTTTGTTTTCAAGCAGAGAACTAAGAACTGCTTTAGCATTCTCGAAACAGAACTACCCAAAATGGAACATTCCCAGGGCTTTTCGTAGCAGAGGAACAGCAGTAAAAGACCCAAAATGTTTCTGCACAGGGATCTCTAACTTTGTAGTATGGGAAAATTATTGAAGCCTACACCTTGATAGTGGGCAAGGGCACACTGACTCATACCTTGGTGGCTTTGAAAGATAGGGTCTAGCTGGGATGGGTAGGGGAGTGGTCATAAGATTTTTCCTGGTGCAGGCATGTTGCAAATGACATGGGAGCAGGTACAGGAATCTTAAGTGTATGCCTTCATTAAGAACTATTTGGTAATGCGCTAATTGTTTTACTGTGATTTTAGAACATGTGATGTATATATCAGAATTTTTTACAGTAGGGTAACATCCATGACAGAATCTTAAATATAATTCAATAAAATCACAATCTTTGTAGGCTGATGGAAAGAAATTACTGCTTACCACCACTTACACTGTGTCTTTTCCAGGAAGACCTCTCCTACAATGAGATTTATCCTTTCAACGCACTCTATAATAGCTCTGGATGTTGGTGCTCAATAGAGTCCATAAGGACAAGTGGATAGGAAATTAAAGCATGATTAAGCCAGGCAGAAAATGTAGTTTAAAGATGAATGGATTGAAATATCTAACAGTGATTCTGTTCTTCTGCTTACCTTTGTTCCAGGTTGTCACTAAATCAAGATAAGAAGCAGAAAATATTTTTCCCTTTTTTTTTTCTTTTAATAAAAATCTTATAATTACTCTACCAGACTCAGGTGAGTGTTGTCTGCTGCCTTTCCTTGTGAGTTAGGAGGAACCTTGGAAAATCTAACAGCTTTTGTTTCAGCTGCGGAACACAGTCGACCCTAGGTAATCTTTTCTGTGTGAATGATCTACAATAGGTAGGAAACAGTGGTAGAGTAGGAAGAATGTGAGGGTAGGTGTGTATACATTGTTGATTTTCTTTCCTAAACTTCATTTTATAGATAATGGTGGAAACCAACAACCAAAATACCTCACCCATATTTCTTGGAAAACATCAAACAAAAACTGCTAGTGTGGACTTTTTCTGATAGAGCAGGTTTGTCATTTACGACTGCAGCAAATACACAGTGCGCTGCTAAGTAATAAAAGATCTTCTGCCCGTTATTACCAGCTTAGAATACTCATAGTGATCTGTTGTATTATTGGCAAAACAATCTAATAAAATTTTCTATCACTAATTTTATAGATATACATTCTTCTTTTATATACTCCAATATAAATATAGACTAATTCAATGTATTTGGAGATGCCAAAGTTGTACAGCAGAATCAAATCTCCTCACAGTAATTAATAACTAAAACTAGAAACTAGCATTATATAGGATTACAATAAGATATTATCATTTAGCTTTTCTCATTTTATGAATAATTTTAGCCCTAATGCTTTAAAATGTTCAAAATGCCCATGAATTTAACTGAGTCAAGGGGAAAAAAAAAACCACAAGGAAAATAGTAATAAATACTCATGCAAAAGACCTCCAACCTGCATGTGACAGCAAACACATCCTGAGGGAAAGGACAAAATAAAGAAAAATATATTAAAATCAGGTGTTTTCATCTCTATACAAAGGGAAAAGAAACATATCCATATCATCCATTCTTAATGATCAGACTGTTCTTTCACAGTTGTGTGTGCTAGCTAACATTTTTAAAGGCAGCATCATTATATTTAATTTTGCTTATGGCCATAGATAAGACTGGGCAGAAATATGTTAATAACTTTACTTTTCTTTCATAAAAACATCAACAGGAAATTCCTATAAAACTTTGCTTCTTCTGTGACTTACAAGAAAAAAAATCTCATTGACTTCAATGTGAAGATATTTTTGTGTAATAAACATATAAAGAATTTATTAGGTCTAAATTTTACTAGGTTTTAGTAACGCTGTTAGGCTTTTCACATTTGTTTACAGTAGTTCACTTTAATCTCTCTCTAACTTCCCTTTTTAATGAAAAATAGTAAGGAAAAGGGTTTAGAAATTCTGTGTCTTACAGACCAAACAACCTGTTTGCCTTTACTCTCTGGAGCACTTGGGACTTTTTTAATTAAATACTACAGGAGCTTGAGATGTACTGCCTCCATGGTGATTGTTTCACCTAAAAATCGGAATAACTGCAAATTTGAAATTTTGTCTATCATATCCTGTGAGATCTCAGTGAAGATTTCTTCCTTGGCTTTGTGGAGAAAATTTAGTTCTAGGATACCACTACTTCCTAAGTTACCTGTTACAACCCGCATTTTATTCCTATTTCATTGCAATTTCATATTTTTATCTTTCAGATTGTGGGTTGTGCATTGTGAAAAGACCAACTTCTCCCAGAACTGTTCTGTAGATTTCCACAATTTCATTTCTTATCTCTAATATCTGCTCTCATGCTATATAATACATTTCATCTCTTGTATTTTTATGAGAAATTTATTTATGCTTGCATTGCTCAACACAAATTCCTACCACTTTTCCCCTACTTTCATTGTTTCTGAGGGGAGAGGAGAAAAAGAAATTATGTTCCCTTTGTATTCTCTTTCTGGTGCTGCTACTGATTTACGTTCAGTGGGAATTACCTAACTCTTTAGGTCTAAGTATTAGTAATTTACATACAAGCTAAGCATTTTATTCTCTTTCTATAGTCAGTTAAAACCAACCGCTTCTGTTTAAGCAAAATTCATGTAATTTCTCTCAGACAACTAATTTAGCCAAACCATCCTGGAGAGGTGCCAATTTCCACCCATTGACCAAAAGAGAAGCAAAGTTCAGTAAGGTAAGATTACGACAGCTCAGGCAACACATATTTAATCTTAAGGACTCCATTTTCTGTGGCATACCTTGCTATAATCTTCCTCAGACACATAAATATTTAATAGAAATTATCACATGTGGGAGAAAAGACTAAGTCAAATAATTAAAATATGTAGTGCATAAATGTTTTGAGCAGGTCAATTATGACACCCATTGCTGAAAAACGGAAAACCTCAAAAAAAGAAGAGAAGAAAGTCCAAATCATATTGCAATAGAATGCACAGCCATAAAAATGTGCCTATTTGTCAAAAATATAAAAGTTTGAAGCAGAACTGATCAAATACAGAAAGATTTTTGCTAAGTGCTGAAACAGTTGGAAAAGTATTTTTTTCTCCCAAGTCCTGCTTTTAAGTTCCTTTGATACAAGGTGGCACAAAGTCAAGAAAGAACTTGAAACAAGCTTCACATTAATATTTGAAAAAGGGCACCCAATGTGTTTGATGTGGCGCCCTTCATGCAAATCATGTAGTCTGAGAGAAATCCCAGTAGGAAATACGATTCTTTCTTCTTAGCACTCGCTTTTTTTTCTGGTTGATAATAATGAACTTTTCACACTCCCCTTGCAACCCCCCTGAGCTATACAGAAATGAAGTTATTACTCACTAGGTGATGCCTATTTGGGTAGGATTTTTTGTTGCTTTTTTATTGGTTTTTTTGTTGTTGTTGAAAGTACAATCTCAGTTCAACATATATTTTGTACTTATTTTTCACAGACTTCTGAACGATAAAACACAGATGCTTTATCAAAACAATAAAATACCTGCTCTCTCCTAGGATTTTTAAATGTGAGGAAATGTATACATGATCAAAAATATCATGATGATATCACATCATGTATTGATTTGAGCAGGGGAGTGTTAAGGTATAGCTGAAGATATTGAAGAGAGTGTAATTTTTAATTTTTAATATCACGGGGTTCTTAAAATGTTTGCAGTTTTAAATATGCTAATAATAACAAGTTACACCCTCTAGAATTCTCCATTTAAAGTATGGAGGTCAAGCTGATTACAACCCATCCAAAATCCATAACAGTGTGGGTAGCAGCATTGATCACATTCCTTCCTTTTATTCTTGTTGTGCATACTTCATTCCTATGTATAGCAACTAATGTATCTCCCACATTACACCACCCACACACTTACTAACACTTTCTGAAGGCATGGGAACCTTTCTCTACAATTTATTTCCAGATTACATTTTTAAAAATGTCACAGATTGATTCTGGAAATTGTTGCAAGCAGACCTAAAAAAGTCCAGGTAATGTAACAGACTGTAAGGGGAAAGAAGCCCACAGGAGCTCCCCAGTGTAAGCTTCACACAGAAAAAAAAACCTCAGGTATTTCTGATAACAATATTTTCATTACGGGTATAACTATTGTATGATGAGATATTGGCATTCAGAAAAAACTATTAAGATGGTCTAGGAGATAAATGCATTCTGAAGAAGGTTTAATTTAGGGATTTTTGTAATATTTTCTGACAGAAGAGTTTTTGTATGCCTTTGCAACTGAGTCTGCAGGATTGTAGGCTTTGGTCCTCATGGGGAAGGTCAGCTACCCCAGTGTCTGCTGGAGGTACAACACAGCAGCAACCCAGAAGGTTTCTGGAGCACACTGATGATTTCCTGACATAGGTGAACCAAGGTCCTGTGAAAGGACATGTTCTGCTGTAGTTCACACTCACAAACAGTGAAAGACTGCTCAGGGGGATAAAAGCCTTAAATGCAGTGACCACGCGACAGTGGAGTTCAAGACACTGAGAGGAGGGATCACAATCCTGGACTTCAGGAGAGCACTCTGGCCTTTTCAGGGATCTGCTTGGAAGAATCCCATTAGAGATAGTACTGGAGAGAAGAGACATCCAAGGATTGTCCTCTATCTGGTTCATGTGCTGCAAGAACAGTCCAGCTCAATACGCAGGTCAAGCAAAGACAATGTCAGGAGACCTGCATGGACAAACAAGTTGATCTTGACTGAAAAGGAAGTGTAGAAGAGAGGGAAGGAAGGAAGGAAGGAAAGGTGACACAGAAGGAATAAAGAGATGTGGTCTGATCAACTTAGACAGACATTTTAATTTGGTCATGCAGAGATAGGATTAGAAAGCCAAGTCCAGACTAAAGAGGAACCTCACAAAGTATATGACAGACAAGATGGACTGCTACAATTACATTAGCAATTAAAGGAAGATTAGAGGAAATATGGGGTTTTTTATGGGGCATGGGGAACTGTGAAAAGGACATGAAAAAACCGGAAGTTCTCAAGGCTTTTTTCACGTCAGTCATTACTGGTGAGGTCTACCTTCAGGAATCTCAGACCACTGAGACCAGTGGGAAAGTCTGGAACAAAAAAGACTTATCTTTGATGTAAGAGTTTCAGGTTAGGATATATTTAAACAAAGTGAGTGAACTAAAGTCATGATGCTGGATGGGATACACCCACAAGTGGTGAGGTAGCGGAAAAATGTTATTTTGAGGACATTATCAATTATCCCTGAAATGTTATGGTGATTGGTGGAGATTCCTGACCATGGAAGACAGCAGATATCACTCCTATCTTCATCCACGGCAAGAAGAAAGATTCAGAAAACTATACGCTGATCAGCTTCACCTTGATCTCTAAGACAGTGATAGAGAAACTGATAGTCCTGCAAATAGTTTTTAAATACATAGAGAACAGGAAGGCCATTGGGAGTAGTCAGTGTGGCTTTATGAAGCAGAACTTCTGCTTGACTAAACAGATAGATTCCTACAATGAAATGGCAGCTTTGGTAGGTGAAGGGAGAACAGCAAATATGGTGGATCTTGACTTTTGAAAAAAATATTTTGATGTTCTCTTCTAAAATGTCCTTAGAGATGTAGACTGACAAAGTACAGGATAGATAAAAGGACAGTAAGGTATTGAAAGCCTTCTATACTGATGGGCTCAAGCATTTGTGGCCAGTGGCACAAAGTCCAGCTGCAGGCCAGTGACTAGCAGAATGTCTGCCCCAGAGGTTAACGCTGGGACCAGGGCTGTTTAACATATTCATGAATGACATGGGTCATGGAAAGAGTCCACCCTCAGTAAGTTTACAGATGATACAAAATTGAGAGGAGTGGTTGATAGCTTAGATGGTTTTCCTCAGGTAACTCAGTGGACTGGAGAATGTGGCAAGGAGTGACCCCTTGAGCTCTAACAAGGAGAAAATCACAGCTGTGCTCCCGGGGACGAGCAAGTCCATGGACCAGTACATGCTGGGGGCTGGCTGGCCAGAAGGCAGCTTGGCAAGGAAAGACCTGGGGCTCATGGTAGACACCAAACTTTCCGTGAGCCGGAATTGCACTCTCACAGCAAAAAAAGCCCAGGGACACCCCTGGCTGCACTGGGAAGACCACTGCCATCAGGTCAAGGGAGATGCTCCTTCCTCTCTGCTCAGTCCTAATGAGACACATCTAGAGTGCTGGGACATCAATACCAATTGGACAAAACAGATCAAGTTTAGCAAAGAACCATAAAGATGGTTCAGAAACTACTCTATCTGTCATATAAATAGAGGCTGAGAGAGATGGGACTTCTCAGCATGGAGAAGGCTGAGGGGGAACTGATCACTGTGTCTAAATACTTGGTGGAGGAGCAATAGAGGAGCTGGATCCAGGCTCCTCCCATTGGTGTCCAGTGATAGGACAAGAGAGACAGGACAAACTGAAACATGGGAATTTCCATTCAGACAGAAGGAAAAAAACACTTTATTTTTTCCTTATAAGGATGCTTAGGCTCTGGAACAAACTTCCAAAAGAGTTTGTGTACAATCTTGAAGGTATTCAGGATCTTGCTGCACAAAATCCTGAGACAGGGGCCTGGACTAGGTTATGAGCAGAATTCCCATAATATTTCACTGTTGAACTGTGATATGGGGGGATGTTCCAGCTAAGAAAAAAATCCTTCATTTCCTAATGTCTCAGCCTGGTGAGTAATTAGGATATGCTTGGTTATGAGAAGTCCTTCTTTGGTTAAAATGGATGAGAGTGAAGCATGGACTGATTCAGAGGATATAATATAGGACAAAAAGCAAAGGTTAAAGTAGGTGGAACAGGACAGAAAAATTATTACAAAGGAAAAAAAAGAACTTTTTTTTTTTAAGAGAGAGAGAAAACAAGATTCATGATTCAAGAAGAAAGACACAATCAGGCAAGGGTGAAAGGAAGGATGAGAGAGAAAAAATGAAATAAAAGAAGTAGTACCAGAGAAAACTGCCATAGGAGGAAATAGAAGAAAAAGAATGAACAAAAGATGATGAAGCATATTAAATCATATGCTAATAAAAAAAGTGAAAGTATACAACAAGAAACATAGTTTGACTCTGCAAGTGTGGGTTCCTATGCTGAACAATAAAAAAAAATGTGCTTTTTGGGAGGAAATAGAGAAAAAAGCTAAGTATCAAAATCAACTTGTGAGATGACACATATTATGTCTGTAAAGGAACATGTTAAAGTGTTAATTATCAATTTCAATTAATCTTTGAATAGGTATAAAATAATAGTTAACCAAATGTGCAAAAAATTTTTAAAACATAAATCCTGTGAAGGGTTTGAAAAATATCCTCTAAGCTTCAAAACTTGAAAAAAAAAATCAAAAATATCTTTTTTAAAGAACTAGTATAATTAGTAGAGTTAACTTCTACCATCTCCCTGTGTTTCTTTCCTTAACTTGTCACCACTGTAAACATGAAAGAAAAAAAAAAAACAGAGGAAGAAGGACATGTAGAAAAAGGGGAAAAAAGAAAAAAAAGCTTCAAAGTGCTTAAATACTTTTCATTTAAAAATAGACCAAATGTGCATTTTTCCCCCTCTATTTTTGTAAATATATTGCACTTTTTTAATTTCCCAGAAAGAAATTTAAAATAATAGAAACATTAATTGAGATATTTACCGAGATCATAGATAAACTTAACATTACTGAACCGAGTAATATGTTGAGATAGAGTGAAATAAATGAAAAGGTAAAATTTAAGTCTTGTAATATCCATGATCTTTTAAATTTATTTCAATTACATCATGTTCTAGTATATTAATTATGTGTATAAATATCATCATATAATTCAGGAAGTTTTCATAGCTGACCGGTACAAATTTCTCATACTTCATTGTAGCCAAAATTTTATATTCTTCCTAAAATATCACAGAAATTATTGTCTAAAATTATAATCATAAATTAATATTCTATTGATTTCTGAATTTAGAACACTTTTAAGAAAAGATAAAAACATTAATAATTCACAAAATTTACTGTAAGATCTAAGGCAATTGCTTCTGATAACAATTCCATCTTCAGTTTGCTCAACCAGATAATCACTTCTTGATAAACCTTGAACTTCATGTTAATTTCATACTTGCAAATATCTGTTTAGTCTCTTTCCTTTTCTTTTGTTCTCTTACATAGAATTAATATTGATTTATCAAATCAATGAAACAAATTAATGAATGAAAAATCACTAGGAAATATAGCTGCACAAACACAATTACTCTGCTCTCACATCTATTTAATTTATATTGCATTATTAAAAAAGTTGGAGTACCCCCAATATATTATGACAAACCTTACTCTGCACCGATTCAACCTCAACAGGTAATATAGAACTGAAATTTAGTTCTCTGTTGACAGAAACTTTCACATAAATAGGCATGAAAAAGTTATTAAAAACAAGAGGAGAAACTTTGGCCCACTGAAATTGGTGATTATTATTCTATTTCAAAAAGGGGAATTAGTTTTAAGTTTCTAAAAGTTAAAAAGGTAAACATTCTTTTGAAATAGTTAAGTGACTGGCATTTATTATTGGAGTAGAGATGCAAGACACTTGTCAATTACTTAAGAGGGACTTAGACCTTAGGAACTGAAGTTTGCCTTAAGGGAGTATTAAGGACAGATTCTGTAGAGGAGGGAAAACCACAGGGTTTCTTTGTGTTGAGGAACATTAGTTTGTTTCTTTTCCTCCTTTTTTTTTTTTTTTTTCCCTGGTCAGTGTCTTCTTCTTTTTCTTCTTTTTGCTATTCATCGTGTCCCTGTTCCTCGTTTGGACAGTAGACTGGAGCACTGGACTGCAAAGAGCTTGCTGCAAGCTGAAATAACACATCCTCTGTTCAAATTTTTGAATGCAGTTTTACTTAAACATCTTCAAAGTAAAGAAAACTAAACATTGTACTGCTGGAACCCAGTGACTTTAGCATTCATTACAGACACATACAGTATAAGATAGGGAAAAAAAGTACTCTCATCCAGAAAGGAAAACTTAATAATGTAAATAGATATTTCTCTTTTGAGGACAGTTTCAGTCATGTAGTACTTTTGTCTTTATACATAAAATAAGTATTTCAACACCAAAAAAATTGGGATAAGCTGTTTTTATATANAAAAAAAAATAGGGAATAGTGTTTTTTTAAATATTTTTTTTTTTTTTTTTTTTTTTTTTAGAAGTACTGAAGTATGTAACAATGTGCTGAATAAATGTTCACAGTTCTCAGTTCGCACAGTTACATTGCTAGGTTTCTGCTATATATTTTTCTTTGCCTCTGTTAACACATCTAATTAACCAAAGAAGAGTGAGCTCAGTATTATAGTTAAACAGACAATTTGAAAATTGCTTTTGACAAACTGGAGATTAACATGTCCTTTCCCTGATTATTTGCACTAATGAAGATTGAGCACCTGAGTGTTCACACAGAGTGAAAACAAGTGGGACACAGAGACAGCAATAACATGACTGAATAAAACATTCTTATGAAATCACAGTCTGGAGGGTCAATGCAGAAAGCAAAAGGATGATTCTGTCATTTGCTCAGCTGTGGAAACAAAATCACTGTCAAAAACATATACATAGGCTAAAGGATGTGCAGCAAATCTTAGCTTTGTTTGGGAATGAACAGGCAACTCTGCTTAAGATTGATGTCAAAAGTGGAGCACAAGGATGTGAATTCTTGTTTTGCAGAGGGCACACATGCTGGAGAGAATTCTTAACAAAAGAAGGAATAGTAGTAGAAATCTCATTTTGAACAAAGTTTTCAAGCAACTTATTCTTGAACTTAGCTGAACAATGACAAACACTCAAGTTTTCAACAAGTTACTAAGTTTTGAACATTTTCTGATTAACAAAAAAAAGGGTGTATTGTTCATCTTTTTGCTTATTTCTCCTTTTTTTTTGGTCTCCTCTGACTCCTGTGAGCTGCAGAGGATGGTATGGAAGCGATTGTCTCCATGGGGTTTGGAATCTGGGATGTGTTTTCAAAGAAAGACAAATTAGATCACTGGAGGATGTCTCAAGAGTTGAAGTTTTTTGGCCAAAAGTTCTTGCTTATTTATTTTGAGAATACATATTTGGAATGAAAATTTTTTGAAGTGATAAAGGACCAATGCCTGTGCTTTCAGAAAATAAAAAGGAAGAGCCACATATTGACAGGTCAATTTGAAATTCTTAAAAATATGAAATATAATTTTCAAACAGACATACTCACATTTGACACGTCAGCTTAAATCACCTGTTTTCATTTTTGTGGGATGAAAAGAGAAGAGCTATTTATGGCTCATCTGTGGTAAATATTAGTCAGATACTAGGAAGGAAAATATGCCTAGCTGGAGAATATGTCTGATGTTGGGTCCAAGAGGATAAGCACTTTGATTTCTTCTGGGAAATTTGTTTACTAAAGCGGGAGATTTTTTTTTTTGTTTTCCCTGAGTCTTGTAATGTTATTGCAGCCAAAGGTAAAAAGTGCTTAAAGTCTGTGGTTGCTTTATTATCAGTAAAGGCCAGATGTGATAAAAAGGTATAAATAATTACAAGCTACATATTGCAATAACTGTGGCTTAACTCTTTTTTGTCATTTTTTCCTCCATTGGCTTAAAACTAAAGATAAGCATTTGGATTTCCATGTCTCAGAAGAGCACCCAAAAAAGCACAGTATTAACTAAAACATTCTCTCCCTCTCTCTCTCTCTCTCTCTCTCTCTCTCTCTCTCCCTCCCTCTCTCTTCACCTTTTCATCTCTGTTTAGGCCATAGCAAAGCTAGAATGCAATATTCATGTCACAGAAGGAAAGCAAGCAGGCATTTAGTATGTGCTTCTGAGCTTGCTTGGAAAAATGGGGGGATGCTAGTCTTTGGTTTTTAACACTGTTTACATATCTTGGAGAAAAGTTTTATAATAAAAAAAAAAACCTCCGAAAAAGAGAAGAACAGAACTTGCAAAGAGCTCTATAGTGTTCCACTGAGCTGTGATGCATAAAACTTCTTTTACAGAGTAGCTACTGCCTGAGTGATCCCCACATCTACCAACCATTTCCCTTATGGGTTCTGAGGATTAATCTCTTCTTACTCTGTGTTTGCCTGATGGGGATTTCTGGATCAGGGACAAGTGTTTTCTGAAAGATCCACCCTTCTTTCTCATTTGGAAGACTGAGCTTCGTACTTGTCTTTTCCCCTAACCCTTCACACCTCCTCCATATTTATGCAGCAAAAAGAAGCATCTGGCCCAGAGCAGCTAAACTGTGCAGTAAGTCAGGGAGTTCTGCCAACCTTGGCAGAAGGAGTCACATAACTCCAGCTGGTTGCAATGGCTTTCCTTGTCCAAGAGATATTTATTAGTTATAAATAAAAAGTCTGATTGCAAACTCCAAATAAACTTAAAAAACTGTTATGAAAACGTATGACCACGAAACCAGTTTTCAGCAAAATATTTCTGGTTTTCATGCATTTCATTCCATTTTCATCCATTTTCATCCATTAAAAAAAATCCCAAACCAGAGGGTGGCAGTTTTTGAAGCCTCCCTGATGAGGCATGATATCACAGAATTTTAGGAATATGCACCTTCTTCTTCCCAGAGGATGCTTTCAGCTTTTAAGAGAAAATTTGGTCTTTACTGTCTGAAGCTGATTGACTGCAGAACTTGTGGTGAAGTATAAGGGGAGCGGTGAGTATGACATATAAAATTAATATGTTTTTCTATTTATCCTTTTTAAAAAACAATTTCAAAACAAGACCAACAGTAAATTACCTGAAGCCTGTCTTCAATCCATGAAATGCATAGAATAATATCCTAGAATTTCTCATAAACAAACAAAATGGAGGAAAACAGCACTTTGTCTAAATTGGACTTCAAAGACAACACCTTCCATTTCATCTGTGTCTGTGTTGACCACATTTATGCTTCTTCGCTTATTTTCATTGATGGTGACTGAAAATGAGACACATTCATACACAGAGCCAATTTTTTCCCTCTTTCTAATGTCATTTTTCTTCAAAACAGATGATTTTTTTTTTCCTAAGCAGCTACAGCCAAAAAACTTCTGATTTAATCTTTTCCTCTCAACATCTACTATAAACCAGTAAAGACACCTGTGAATAAACATGGCACTTACATTTATTTTGTGTTTACAAACCAGGGCCAAGCACCAGCAGAGTCTGTGTTTTGGCATCCGAGCACGGAAAGTGTGAGGCCCTGTGTGATGTGTGGCAGGAGCTGCAACAAGTTTGTGTGCAATATGCTTCCAGAGCAGATGCTGTGCTGCACAGGGAGCACCCGGGACTGGCTGGAGCAGAGGGATGGGCTGTGGCTGGTGGCCCCACAGAAGGCCTCGACTGCACCCTGACAGTGGCCAGCTGAACAGGGACGTTATCCTGCTTGAAATATGCTGTGGAGCTCCTCATTGTAGCATTTGAGAAGTACTGTTTTGGTATGCATCAGATGAAAAGACAATCGCAGTGTAAGTACCTGAGGCTTAACTTTGTACTAGAGCCTGCTATATCTGTGAATAACAAGTTCACATTTTTTGAAGAATTACATGAAGGTATTACTTTATAATACAGTAATCTCAAAAGCTGCATCTTATTTACTATGTATCCTGGTACAGTGAGATTAGTACCTGTACCATCTAAACCTACCCTCTGAAGTGAAAGATTGCTTTTTGCCTCTGTGTGTGGCTGTACAGTACCAAGCATGTGCTCCCTACATCATTGTCATCACCTTTCCTCCTCTCAGGAAGCAAAGGGTCACTAATAGTGGAATAATGTACTCTGAGAGGGAAAAACTATCTTGGTGCAAAAGTATCCAACACATCCATGTGATGGTCTCTAGCTGGGCAGAAAAGGCTGAAAAATAGAACATAAGGTTACAACAGGAGAGCATTCATTAGTGTGTCATAAAATGCCCTGGCTCTGTGATGGGCTATAATGAACTTGGATCTACCCAGTTTCTTCCAGACTGTTGAAAAGGATGTGATGGATCTTCCTAGGGACATCTTAGATTCAAGGAGTTTCATAGTAGATTAAAAAAAAAACCCAACAAAATAAAACTTCTAAACCATGCAAAGGTATTGTGTTTAAAAATACTTCGGTAAAGGTGTCTGGCACTGAAGTTCTCAGTCCTGGACTTAACACAGACAATCCCAAGATCATGGACCAAAAATCAAAGTATGTTCACTGTCTTTATACTAACATAGATTTTTCATAGAATTTTTTATGGATTATTCCTGAAAGCAGTGATTTTGGAGAGGGCTTGGCTATCACGGTGAACATCAAAATCCATGTGATTTCCCACTCTGGTATAAGTATAGGAGTAAGGCAAATAGAAAAAAAAGGTCCTATTGTCAGTTTTAATGAGATTATTAACTGGCAAGACTATTAATTGGACGCCATACCCAGATCTGTTGCCTACAGGTTGAAAAGCATGTTAATAACTTGAAAATAAATCCTAAATCTATATAAAATTATTCTGTAGCCTGGAGTCTATTTTTTATCCGAAAGAGGAAAGGGTTGATCACTATCCATGAGCACTTGCAGGAGGCACAGAAATCTGATAAGAGTGGTATTTAAAGAAGTAAACAAAGTCATAATAAACCCTAAGGAGTGGAAGCCAATAACATCCAAATTCACATTTTAAAGTCTAAGGGCAATTAAAAGTTGGCACAATTTCTAAAAGTTATGACTGTCTAAAGTGCTAATCATTTCATTGGACAGAGAGCTTTTCCAAGAATTATATTCTAAGACAACAAGAAATCAGGAATTTGGTCCCAAAACCAGTCAGTAAAATTATGTGAATTGTGTTGTACGGACAGTCAACCTGAACATGACAATATCTTTTGGCCTTAGAAATATATCAGGGAATCTCTTCGTTGCACTGAAGGTAACGACTTGTTTTGGTGGAAATTGGTGTAACCATAACCTGCATTCAGTAAAAAATCAGAAATAATAGGTAAAAGTCAGAAATAATAAATAACAATCAGAAATCGGGGGGAGGGGAAGTGGTGGTGTTCTTCAGGGAATGGTTTAACAAAGTTGTAACAATCTGATTTACTATGCAACGTCAGTTTTCTAAACTGAGCATATACCCAGTAGTAAAAGTTTCTTAAAATAGTTCGGCTACGTTTGAAAAGATCTCTTCAGTACAGTTGTGCTATCTTCATGTACAATTGGAGACTGCTGAGGATATTGTTGATGATATCTAAACAGCAGGAATAAATATAAATCCATTGGATTCAGATATGCTGGATGCACCATTCAAACTGTTTCTTTTAATACTTGGTTATGCCAGTTTAGAGCAAGTCTAGAGAGTACATGTAGAAAAAGCAGAGAAAATTCAAGTTATCATGAACCTGAAACTCATTTCATTTGTTTTATTACTGGGATGAATATTCAGGCTGCTGGTTTTGTAATGTATAATAATTTAGTCATTATAATAATAATTCTAATTATAATCATAATAGTAGTTTATTACCTTTTAATAATGAGTTGGCAAGGCCTTCTCAAATGATTATTTTATTCAGGTAAGTTCTTAGAAATTTTTCAAAATAGAGTCACAGAACTAGTCCATCACAGTGGGATCACTCAGGTTGCTGGGTGTGACCAAAGCAGGCTGGGCAAAAATTCAGTCCAGGTTCCCCAATACTTCACAGGAATGACTGGGCTCTTGGCAGGACAGTGCTGTTCTTTCCAGACAGGAAATTGTTATTTGCTTGTCACAGATCTCTCAGAGTGTAACACTGCAAACACTTACAGCAAACTATGAAATAAATCAATAACAAGGTAATCATGTTATTTAGAGGGCAATTTTTGTGTTTGAGGGTTTCCTCAGCAAATGGCAATAAGTGTCACAGTGTGAAAGATCACAGAAATAACAATGGCAGTCAGAGGAAAACGAGATGTAAATGACACTGCACTGACGTGGAAGAGACTAAGTTCACCCAAATTAAAGCACAATCAGGAGATGAGGAAAAAATACTGCAAGATACACCACATGAAAAGGAATTCAACTGATTTGTGAGTCCACAAATTATTTAAAAAGCACCATTTTGTCTTTTGGTTGGCAGAGTCCTGTTTTCTTGTCATTTTCTGTCATTTTCTGAGGTCAAAATGTGCTTACTCAAATAATGGGTACAAATAGCACTACAAGTGTGGCTGCATCAGTAAACCAGGACTGCATACAGAACCAGGAATTTTATTTACTCATTGTCATGCAAATTATTTCACTACTTGTCCTTACTATTTCTCATGTTCAGTGAGAAATCTGATATATTCTCAAAACAATAGCAGTAAATATGTCCTGAACAGCATTTTTATTAGAGGTAAATGCAAAGTTCATAAATCAACTATTAGATGAAATTGTCAAGAAGGTAGTTTAGGTAACTGGCAGTAAGGGTGGATGTTTAATAAACTTAAATGCGTACACAAACAACAGGAGACAGAAAAGGATCTTGTTTTCCTGCAACATTTGATTTCAGGAGGTACAAGGCAGCGGGGGGAGCAGGGTAAGGAAGGCCTTTCACAGGAAACCTAATAGTTAAACTACCAACAGGCTTCCAAATTTTTTCAGATACTGGCAGTAAATGATGTATTGATTTTGCTGTTAAACTGCACAGATGTAACCAACACATTAGACATGGAAGATAAAAGCAATGACTAAAAGCACCTTATTTCATCTGTCACACCTGAGGCTCTGCCTTCTTCAGACCTTTAGTGTATTAGCACAGAAAATCAATTAGGTAAAGAGCTAAACAAATGAAGGGAAATTTAAAAAAAAAAAAAGCCTCATTCACAAAGAGTCAGGAATGTCAGCCAGCCCTGGAGACTTCAGCAAAGTGTAAGATATCTCCAAATAAACCACAACAACTTTTCTGAACTTTTTTTTTAGTAAGTGATTAAGTTCTTCTCTGATACCCCAATAAGCATCCATTAGAGCAGGTCTAGCTAACGATCAGTAATCATAAGCACAAGATTTCTTTTCACTGAAAAGAAAATGGGGAAATTAATTTCTCAGTTTGTATTGTTTCGGATGTCTGTAGTTCTTGTCATCTTCATCAGTGTTGAATCAGTTGTTCATCATTTACATCCAGAAAAAAAGTTTTTCTGAGCAATACCACAGTACAAGTCATTGACAACCAGTATTTCATTGGGGTCAGGGACCTCTTACTGAAGCACTGTGCTGTGATAGCACAACATTTTGTTACTGTTTTCATAAAGCAAAGTAAACCATCTCTTACCCCAAAACATAGTAAGATTTTTCTGTTGCCACATGTAGTTTACACCCAGAGAGCAGAGCAGATCACAGATGTTTCGCTGATTAAGTTATGGTGAATAAAGTCCACAGTGATACAATGGAGATAACAAAATGAGATTTGTCAGTAGAGCAGGACTCAGAAGACCTGGATTTGCTGGTGGAAACACATGCAGATGTCCTTCAACTTCTCACGTACAACACAGGCACTTTCCTCCCTTAGTTCTGTCCTTCTCTGTCCACTGAGGTTGCAAACTCATTGAAGAGAATTTTTAAAGACAAGATTTATTCGGTGCCAGTAACTCACAAGACAGGTTTGTGATTTCAAGTGGAAGTCAACAAGACTTAAATAAATAATTATTTAAAAGGATGCAACTAAACAAACCTCAGATTTAGAATTGAATACAGGTCCCATTATTTTTTTTTTCCTCCTTTAGAATATTTTTCCCTGTATGTAGATGCAAATCTCAAAGTAACCTCTGCATAGATGTATATATCTTTCTATGTGTAACATCTGAAAAAAACACACTTTTGTTATTGCTAAGAACGTTCTGTTTTCAATCATTGAAACATAATGTTCTTTTTGAAAAGAATTCTCAAAAAAGAAATTTAAACTGGATACCAAATCTGCCAAACTGTGAATCTTCACACATTTCATCAGTGCCACCTAGTGGAGACACCTCCCCATCCCCCATAGGAAACGCTCCTTTGCCTAAACCTTTACTCATCTAGAAAGGGTTCAGCTTCTGCAGTGGATAGCAGGTTTACAAGGCGGCTTTCTAAGGTGTCTGGGCTATTTCTTCAGACAGCTACCAGCTACTGGAAAAGATGAAAACATCACCCCAGCTCCTGGTACTTTCCCTGGAGTCTGAAGGATTTAATTATTTCTAAAGAGATAAGATTTTTCATGTTTCACCAGCCCAAAACATGTAAATTCAAAATGACATGACAAGCAAAGCAGTACAGAACCCTAGGAAGATTTGAAAATATGTTTCCAAGAAACAATTAAATACCTATAATTTTCTACTGCATTTTCATTCTTTTTCTTTACTTTTTTTTTCTTTTTGAAAGAAAGAAGAATTAAATTATTCTTCTTAAGAGAAAAAGCAGGCAAGGTGGCACTTATTCTGAAAATAAGCTTTTGCACCTATATTTCCTGCTTTCTTTCTTGCTATCNTGCCACAACTTTTGTGTAGCAAGATCAGCTGAGCCTTTGCATGGCGTTTGCCTTTTTTTTTTTTTTTTTTTTTAATTTCTATTTCACATCCAGTTTTCTCCACCTCCAGGACCCAGATTGAGTACATAACTATAACAATTGTACCGTGGCAGTAAACAGGCGCATACATCTCAGTTTTAACCCACCAGCAGAGAAAGTTTCCAGCACTCTTGGAATTGCGTGACACGTGGGCGCTGTAACTACGTAGATGAACATACAGTTATAGGCATATTCCCTGACACCAGATTGAAAATTATACTGCACCCTCCTGAACAGTCACCTTAGGAACAAAGCAGCTGAAGAGCCATTGTGGGAAAATACCATGGTGTGGCATAGGAGTAGCAGACAGTACTTAGAAGCTGAAGTACAGTAGCTTTGTGCTGCGGAGCACAGTCTGAAAGAGCATCGTAAAGAGGAAAGAGGGAATCGTGAACGTGTGTGTGTCAGAAATGATGCTCTAATGGGTGTCAGCTGTTAGCAGATTCCTGTCATTTAAACTGTTTGAGTTGGTTCCCCACCCCCTCTCTTCTCGAGGATGAATTACCAAATCATTATTTCTCTGGAAAATCCTGCAATTCTTTGACTAAAAGGCAGGAGTTCTTTTATCTCTGTGGTTTGAGCACACATACATGCACCTACACACACACATACAACACATACACACACACAAACATGTAGGCATATAAGACTAAGGTGGGCTTCTAGCTACACTGAAGCCCACAGCATCTTCTTTCTAATTTCAGCAGAAATAAAATCCTACCCCGGGAACTCAACAGGATTTTCTTGCTGACTATATTTCCTGGGCCAGAAATTGCACACAAACACAACCAAGCAAGAGAGGATGGAAATCCCTAGGTAAGTGAGTGAATTAGGCAATGAAGCCAAGTAGTTCAGGCATGATTAGAAAGAGGAAGGGCGTCTCCTTCTGCACTGTTGAATCGGCCATTAGCGTCGGAGTGGCTTTTAAATTTAGAGTAATTCTTCCCGTGCCTGCACCACTTGAGGTGTTCACCCAATGTTTGCCTGTGTTATTAAAGGATTGAACCCTGTCAGAGGGCAGAAGCAAATTACCTGCAGGGAGTCAGGGGCCAGATGAGATATACCTTCACTGTGCTCTTTGCTTTAGTAACCAGTGGTAAAAGACTACAAGGCAGCTTTTATGTAGATGTCACATCATTCACTGACTGGAACACCCAACTGTGATAATAGCATAGGAAGCGGGGGTGGGGAGCCATTACTAATTCCTCCCTTATCCAACCTTGCTATTTGAATTATTAGCTAAATTGCCATCTTCAGAACTTAATTTTTTTCTGGCTTGCAGGTTCAAGAAGTTTATTTTACATGTTTAATTGTATATGTTATTACCTATTGTTGTCAGTGAGTGCCTATTTTGCCTCAAAAAAACTTTTTCTTGTATTTTGTTAAGTATTTTGTAATGCTTGATAGTCACTGTTACATACTCACAGAGTAAACAACAATGAAAACAATATTTAAACTTTTATTATCTTTTTTTAAAAGAGAAGATTTGTGGTTTTCCCACAAAATAAATAATGATACAAAGCTCAATACCTCTCATGTTAATGATTATGACATCTGGAGAAAAAAATAATCAATTAACTCAAATACACCAGAGAAAATGTAAATAAGTTGATGGATATGGACGAGACATACAGTTATTTGTTGATTTAAAAATTTTTGTTAATTCTTTCCACTTAGTTTGACTACAGAAATGTTTTAAATGAAAATTTTGTTGTTTTTTGTAAAGAAATCTTTTCTTTCATGAAAGAATGCATTGATTAAGTCACATTACTTTTACTATTGAAAATACAAATGTATTTGAAAGAACACAAGTGACAAAGTGTTGTAAAAATAGCAGAACAAAATTTATATTTGCTATTTTTACATACCTTTTTTTCAACTGCAAAAACACCCTAAAATCTCCATTGCTCCTTGTTCTACGTGCCATTAAGTAGGGAGCTGGTGAGTGCAGAAGAAAGGTATAGATGCTTTGTGATTCTCTATAGGCACTGTCTGCACATTCCAGCACATCTCAGCTGCATATAGAATTCGCTCAAACTGGAGCTACATCGCCTCTAGCCATGTGCGTGCGTAGCATAATATCACAGAACAGTTTCAATTGGTTACAACTGATTTTCGTGTTTGTAGCTCGTTAAAACAGTCAGCTATTAAACACAAACCAAAACAAGCCATTATTCCTTCCTTTCTTGTTTTTTTTTCCTGAAATCCATTCTGAAAATCCATTCTCCCTCTATATCCCCATGCACCATCTCGTAATGCCTTTCCTCAACTCCACAATATCTATGAATTTTCCAGGCTCTTCTTCAGCCTTTATGCCTTACAGCTTTATTTCCAGTTTTCCATTCAGCCACCTCTGATCCTGCATTGGTTAGCTGGGAATTTAAGCTACCCATAGACTTATTTTCAAATATCAAGATCGTTTTTTGCATGGGTTGTATGGTGTTTGTGCAGCTGTTTATCTTCCAATCTCTGTACTGTGTTGCATCAGGAATATTTCAGGTTATTCAAAGGAACATTAGAACCTGCTTATCTTCACATGCTCTCACTACTGATAATTTTACTTTCCCATTTGCATGGTATTACCTGAAGAAAAGGTTTTACTTAGTGACAAGATGATGCTTGAAGCACTCAGTCCTCACTGGAGAAGACCTTAGAAATTTAGTTGTCCCAGTATGAAGTTATGTCAGGAGCCCATCTCTGAACCATACATGGGATGATAGCACTTCTAAATTAAGGCATGCTGATTTTTTGCATTTCAACCAGTGAATTTACTTTCCACTTTTCTTTCTTACTTCTGACACTGATACTATTTCCTTGTGTAATTCATGCCTCATGAAGTTCATGCCTTCATTCATGAAGATGTAGAAGCCACTGTATGAAAATTTTCAGGAAAAAGATTTTTTTTCTTTTTTGTCTGACTGATGAGCACTTGAGAAGTGGAAATAATGCCTCTGCTTTGCCCCATGCTGGCATACTGCAGTATTCACAAATGGGAAGAGAACATATGCCCTAGCCAAAAGTCAGCATGTACAGATTACATTTGCAGCTGATGTAGCTAGAATGCCATTAAAGCTGTTAGAAACACCACCCTGGGTAGAGAACAGGTTCCCTTTAAGGCTGCAAGGGACAGTTAATTCCCATCTGGCTTTGGCAAAAACTGGATTGCTTTCAGTAGGTCTGGTAAATGTCCTTACAGTAAAACCACTGGGCACTGGCACCAGCACCAGCAAAAGGTTGTTGGCAATTCAGTAATTTGTAACAACGTCCTTCTTACCCAATACGTCCCATTTTCATCAACCTTCATGCTAAATAACAGGCAATCTTGGGAGGCCTCAAGCTTCTTTCAGAGTCGATATGGAGGTACAATTTAGCCTGAGATCTTGCTGCAGCCCCAGGAAAGTTTTTTTATGGTAAATTGAGCCTCAGGTCTAAGGGTGTAATATTACTTTTGCAGACATCTCTGATGACCAAGATATTCAGTCTGATTGTGCTACTTAATCATGATGAACAATCATTCTCTTGGCTGAGAGCTGTATCTTTCAACAGGTTGAATTCTTATGTTATTGAAATTTACGTTGGACTCCTGCTTTTGCCCTAGTTAAACCTGAAAATAGATTAGCAGCTCTTACAGTTTGATCATTTTTACATCAGCTTTATGCACAGGTGGCTTAGAAATCAGACAGAAATAAGAATGACCACTTAATTTAGCATTCACAGACTATCTCTCACTGTCCTAGATTGAAGATTAGGTCAAGTTTTCTCTACAGAGGTGTTTCAGTAGTCCAAACATTTATGATTAAGCTAACTTTAAAATAGAGAGTATTGCAATCAAAACAGTACTTAAGTTCTTGTGGAAATACATGGAAATACAGAGGCTGAAGACACTACCACCTCTAAAATTTGTCAGATACTTTAAAACACCAATCAGAATCCTCAGCTGAGGTCATGCTTCGTATCAAATCTGTTGCTTCATTATAGTCTTTTTGAAAAGTGTTTTTCATTTCCATCATACAAAGTTAAATTGCTTTACTTAAAAAAATATCTTCAGTGATGGAGATAATGAAATGTAAGAATATCTATATTAGAGCATGACAAAAGAAAAAATTCAAACAATGACGCTAATTCAGACTGACTGAATATTACAATAAGATATAGAAAATTAGTGGATATTTGATCAAATCTTTCAAAACAGAAGCTTATCTTATGGTATTATTGAATTCTAAATTATCATAGGTTATATCTTTTAACTTCGATCCACCTCAACTATATGCATTAAAGGAAACCTAATTAAATTACATCTGTGATACCTCAGACAAAAAGTCTGAGATATCAGCACAATTGTCACTATAAAAATAATACCATAGATTCACCAGGAGCAGTGACCAACACAGCAATATTTTATAATAAAATTAAGTTTCATTCATTTGTTACCATTATCCTTGGTTACTCCAGGAACCAGGTGTGACCAAGTAGTCTACTCAAACCATTAAAAGAAATCAATCAAACCTGACTCTTACCCCAGCTTTCTGATCATATACTATCACATGACTCATTCATTTTCAGTTTATAGATGTTGCTGAAACCTTAGATTGTAGATTTTCTGAAGGGACTTTTTATAAAGTGCCTATAATCTACTTGCTAAAATGCAATTTTCATCTCAGTTTAGGGTTCACAGGTTCCTTATGCTGGTTATGGAGATCATTTTATTTAATAGTCAGTTTAAATCTACTTCACTTCTGTAGTTATTCAGACTGCTGTTACAGTGGTGTGATCCCCTCACCTTTCAGAACATGTATTTTCATGTTTTAGTTCCTGACCCAATGCTAGCTGGAATTCTGCAAATTGTTCTCATAAAACTTCCCGATAATGTTGTATTTTTGACTGCTCAGAATTTTCCTCTCATCTTTCATGACTAAATTGTTCCTGATGCTTTTTAAATATACATTTATAAATATATATGTGCTTGTGTGTGAGTTTGCAAAAATCATTTCTATTTTGAACTCTGCAGACTTTGCAATTTTCTTCAGTAAAAATATCGTTTATGAAAAGCGTCTGAGCATTGCTGGCTCATAAAGAAAGAAAGCAAGCATGCAAGGCTAGAACACTCATTTACCCTGTTCATTTATACATTTAACATGCACTCATAGGCAGAGCTCAGATATGGGGATGACTGAAACTAGTGATATTTGCCTTCTCTTATCACCTCACAACTGCTAGGGAAGACCGATAAACTGCTCACCTCAACCATTCAGGGAGAGCTGGATCTTTAAGCCGGGACTTGGGGGAAAAATAAGAGGGCAAGGGAAGAAGACAGATGATCACTGGGTATAGTTGTTTTATAATAAACCCTGCAAAGCAAAAGTAAGTGTAACTTCTATTCTGTAAATCACATGTTGGGAGAAACTCTTTTTGGTTTTTTGAGGCAAACACAAAGAACTCTGCCTTCCTTTGTCCAAGTACTATCATTTAAACTTCCTTTTTTTTGCAGTGTGTTAACTAAATTCTGGGCCTTGCACAATCATAGAATTAAGTCCAGATCATTTTAAACCTGACATCCATGAGACTTTTATCATATATAATCTAAGATAGCTTTTCAAAATCTGCCAGCCATTAAGCTTTACAAAGTTGCCTACATTCAGTTGTCGTCATTTGCCTAATGCTATAACTGAAAGATATTTAAAGCAAGATAGGAAAACAAAACCAAAATCTCTTTGTTTTGTGTTATGGCTAGGATTCCTAGACACCACTAAAACAAAAATAATAAATAATTACTTCAAAATACAGAAACAAAATGCTGTGCTTTTTTTCTATTTCTTCAACTTCCTAGCAATTGTTCCCGTGATGTCTTTCTGCACTAAGTTAAAGAATGATCCTGCATCCTGTATACACAACCACCGTGAAGACCCTTGAACATTCTTAATTCAGCTCTCTTCAGAAAAGCCAAATGCAGATTGAAGAGATGGACAGAGAAGAGCTGTCTGAAGTTTAACAAAGGCAAATGCAGGGTCCTGCGCCTGAGGAGGAATAATCCCAGTCACCAGCAGAGGCTGGGGCTAACCAGCTGGAAAGCAGCTCTGTGGAGAAGGACCTGGGGATCCTGGTGGACAACAAGCTGTCCATGGGCCAGCAGTGTGTCCTTGTGGCCAAGAAGGCAAACAGTGTCCTAGGGTGCTCTAGGAAGAGCATTGCCAGCAGGTCAAGGGAGGTGATTCTGCCCCTCCACTCATCCCTAGTGAGGCCACATCTGGAGTGCTGTGTCCAGTTCTGGGCTCCTCAGTACGAGAGACATGAAGCTAGCAGAGCAGGTCCAGTGGAGGGCTACAAAGATGATGAGGAGACTGAAGCATCTCTCTCATAAAGAAAGGCTGAGGGAACTGGACCTGTTCAGCCTCAAAAAGAGATGACTGAGAGGGTGGACCTCGTCAACGTCTGTCAGTATCTGAAGGACAGTGCCAAGAGAATGGAGCCAGGCTCTCCTCGGTGGTGTCAAGCAATGGGACCAGAGGCAACAGGAAGAAAGTGATGCACAGGAAATTCCACCCAAACATGAGGAAGAACTTCTGTACTGTGCAGGTGACTGAGCACTGGAACAGGTTGCCCAGAGAGGGTGTGGAGTCTCCCTCACTGGAAATATTCAAGAATCATCTGGACACAATCGGGTGCCATGTGCTCTAGGGTGACTGTGCTCGACCAGAGACCTTGGACCAGATGACTCCCTGTGGTCCCTTCCAACATTACCCATTCTTTGATTCTCTTATTGAGCTCTCTAGAAAGGATTTTTTTTTTGGTATCAATTGCACTAAATCTGTAGTTCTTTCTTTCTTTGTCCCATTTTCCTAGTTTAGGCAACAGAGCTACATTCAGCACCTGAGTGTCAGTGTCATCAGTGCTGTGTAAATATGGACTCAACTTCTCACCCTTAGTCTTTGATTTATACTTCTGACAAATGCATAAATCTTTTTTGACATTTCATTTGAACAACTGTTAATCTTGAATCAGTTGTCCAAAAGTTGACTTCTGTGGGCAGATCTCTATGTGCTGCTGTGGTAATATTAAACTTGGTTATTTAAAAACATTCTGAATGTAGGTCTGTCTTGAAGATAAAACACATTTGCATTTCCTACGATTGCTTATTTTTTGCTGTTTTCCGCATTTTTAAACTGCAAGTATTTTATATTCTAGACAGTCACATCAGTGTCTCAGAAGTCCAGTAACTCTATGATGTCCCTCTTGCTTGGGGGCACCCCACTGGTTTTTGGTGATAAAGTTCAGGCAGTAGAACTAATCCAGTTAAGAAATACTTTTTTTGATACTGCCGGGAACTTTTGAGAGTCTGAATTTTGCATTTTAGTAACCAAAATTCTTCATAGCATTATTAAAATTGTACACGCTCACCTGCTAACATCCGTAAATCATTTAAATTCATGCAAGAAAAAAAATGTCAGCCTTATGGTTATTATACACCTACTTTTTGGCACAGAAATTTTTAAAGGAAAGTTCTGCAAGAGTGCAGTATGAGTAAGACAGCATAAACAGTCTCGTAAGATACGTATTGAGAGTTTGGGGCGCTTCCAAGTAGGTTGATCTTGGGTATAGATTATCAATACCATCAAAAAGAGCATTCTGGAAGAAAGTGTATACCCCTAAAAGCCCTGTGCTCTAATTAATCCAAACCCTGGGCAAGATGGAAGCAGAGTTCAGTCCTAAGAGTGATGTGAGAGACTCTTCTGGTTTGCAGTGCTCACTCAATGGAGTTCAGCCTGGTTTTTGGGTCCCAGCTAATAATGTTAGTCTTGGAAATTAATTTGTAAAGCTAATAAGCTATTCCCAAGAATGGAAATACAAATTCTGCAAATCTGATTCCTCAATTCATTCTTCCTATAAAAGAAATGGAAATTAATGTAGTTGTTTACATGTACTAAAAATAATATGCTAATAGATCAGTCATAAAAAACCCCTCTTTTGAAAGACATTGTATAAGTGGAACTAAAAAAGTAGGTTTTTACACAAAGAAATAGGAAAATAGAAAGGTTTTTCTCTTTCTGCATATACACAGACCAAAAAGTATATACTTTTCTCAGTAGGAATACAAAAAGTAATTTGTTCTTACTTTAATATAAAGCCTGAATTAAGAGTACTCTCCATTGCTGGTGAAGTCAGTCATTTAGCAGTGTGTGGCCTCTGAAATCAGAACAATGCTTTCAAGAAGAATTTAAAGAGACTTAGTGGTAGTGCTGCACTGTTAGTCAGAAATCTATTTTAAAGCGAACATGTAATTTCCAGAGTCAGTGTATATAAATTCAAACAACCACTTCATTTGCAGCTTCAGGTTACACAAATCATCAGTGCAAATTTCTTTACAAGCACAGAAGTTTCCTATATACCTGACTGGCATTATGTGTCATGCAACAACAAGCTCCGTGTCTCTCGTGTGCATTGATTAACTACACTTATCTCCAAAAGTCAGAATATGACTGCTCTGTGTAATGTTTGCAGGTGGAGAGATTAATTTTCATTTTTCTTACAAGCCATGCAAAGCTACATTTCTTTGTTTTTATACATTGGGTAAACTGCACTTGATATTCAAAGGTGGACTTACTACTGTTTTCAGGAAGAGAGAAGATATTCGGAGCAGAAATACTATAGATCCATATTTAAATGGAAAAATAGATTAATAGGTAGATATTAATCTAAGAAATGTTATAAAAATTGATAGATGGGTGTCAATAGGATCTAGTTTTATTGGTTTACCTGCTACATTTGAATCTCCTTTTTTTAACCAATTCAAAGTTATTCTATTTTCGTACATTGAGCAGACACATTTGAGAAGAACAAGAACAAGTTCATCTGCAGACTAACCAGAAATATTATGTTCACTGGAAAAAAAAAAAACCACCAGACAGGCATTATGTAAAGTACTTTATCCCAAAACATGTCCATAAACTTGTTCTGTGTATGCATTACGTGTTTTCTGTGTCTCCCTTTCTGGCTCAATGTCCTCTCATTAGCGGTCTGTCAAGGACGAAAAGGATACTGAAATTCAGAATAAACAAAAGCATCATCATTATATAAGAACTATGCTTTATGCATGTCCATATCATGATGAACAGTCATATTTTTTGACTTGCAGCCTATGAATTTAAAGATCTCTTACACTAATATCTTCACTTTTATTTTTCATTCCATAAACTTACTTGGGCATATGATTTTGAATAATATATTTGGAGAAATAGAAATATTTCTCATACCATAAGGAACAATTGTTCATTTCTCCCAGAATAATCCAGATTATGTTAGTTTATGTTAAAAAAAAATTAATTTGCCAGCTAATCAAAAAAATGTGTTAGCTTTAAAGAGAAGAAGGAATAATGGTATGCACTCCTAAATGGAAATGAGATCTTGAGTAATTTCATGAGGTGTATTTTCTGATATGAAAAGCTGAGTACAACTATGCTTATTCTATATGTGTATTAGTATTTCTTTGGATAATGAAATCCCTTAGACCCTTGTTCTTTTAAAATTTTATACTTGTGCCACTTGTTCATGTAATCAAAGTTTAAGTTAAATAATCTCACCATACTTATCCTCATAATTCCTTCAGATTTCCAGAAGATATCACCTTTTACAATTTTCTTTTAGTCTGATGAGAGACCTTAGGTTAGCCTTTTCATATTTGTCTAGCTGCATGTAATCTGCATGCCTTTCCCTCTGTCCTTTATCCTCTTGTCCTGCATTTAGTAGGTATAATGAAATGAGTGGAACTGCCCCACACCACATTCCAGAAGAGACAGTCCTAAGACCTTAAGTGTTCTGCCCATTTTATGAGTCAGTCAGCAGTTATAACCTAAATTTTGTTTTAGATGGTAATTTATATACTTTATGATTGTAAAATTCAGACTTATTTCTTCTTTTAAAAAGTTTAATAATATTTATTTCAGATTAAATGGCACTAATAATCCTTTATTTTCTTTACTGTCTAGCCTGTAAATAGAATAAAGACAAGAAAAGATATGTTTTAATGTATGTTTAATATATAGATATATGTATAAATTCATATATATGTATAAATTTATATATAAACATAGAATTAGATCTATACCCATATTAATAGGCTTTATAACACAATTAATTAGAAGAGATTAAGATGAGAACTGAGGGAGAACATCACTGCCAGAAAGAGACAAATGTCAAAACTTTTAGTAAACAGAAGCAAAGGGCTTCAGTTCACGGGGGAAGGCGAGGGACACAGAGAATTGAATTTCAATTTGTAGTGGGACAGTGGTGCACAGACTATTAGAAAAAGGTAATGGTAAGAGAAGAACGAGGGACATTCAGCAGCAATTCAGAAGGGAAGGAAGCCCTTCAGAATGGAAGGTGGTTCAATACCTCGTCAGTGTCAGAGTTAAAGGAGATCATGGCTGTTGGGGGCTAAGACTTCAACGTTCAACAGGAGGAGAAAGGATAATTTGGAGATTATTGGAAGAAATTTAAAGAATCTTGGAGGGGAAGAGATGTTGGAATGAACATGGGGGAGTGCAGTACAGTGGGACATCCTCAAGAAGCTGAGGTTTTATGGATAAGATCTTTAATGTCAGTCTTCCCAACAAAATGTACTGTCTTGCTGAAATTAGGAGGGCTCACTTACAGACCCATGTTAATTACCTTTTGCCATTTTCACTGAATGTGTTTAAAGGGTGTCAGCACTAGTGAGTAATCAGTGGTAAAAATGGAATATAAATACTTCATATTACATTTCTTCTTGAGTGTTGTAACATAACACATTTCCAGACTGAAGCTCTGTATATATTGTTGCAGCTTTTAGTTGTTTTAAAGAGTTAAGATTAATTTAATGGGGGTAGAATAACAACAAAAGAAGCAAACAAGTTTCATTGTCCTCTCAAGTTACTTATTTTGGATCATTAAGGGAAAACAGAGCTAAATCCTCATTCAACAGAAGGTGTTAAGGCCCTTTGAACTTGGTGGAACAGGTTTATACTGACACAAATGAACTGTATTCTTTCTCCTGTAAATTTATTTCACCAGTCTTTCTTTATCCCCTCAAACCCAACCCAATCTTTCTCTATCTTTAAAACTTTCATTAAGCAGTGAAAGAATATCTCCTCCTTTTTCTGCCTGATGATTTGAAGGAATGTCGTAAAAAGCATTCCAGAGCATCAAAATGACTGAGGCTATCTGATGGGTTAAAAATATCTGCTGTGTGTTCCTCTATCCCTCTCGTGTAGAATAAATATAAATGAGAAACATAATCACATATTACATACATTTTCTTTCCTTTCACCTTAACTTGTGTGACAGTGATACTGCATGTCAAAAAAGTCAGACTGTTGTTTCAGCCAGACTTTGAAAATTCTATTAGTTCTTAAGTAATCTGTAAATTCCTATATAGCAAATAAATGCATTAGAAATATGTGTGCATGTGTGTTTTGAACTTCTGTCTGCATATATTAATTCTCCAGTAGCCAGATCAAAATTTCAGTTTAGGAAGAAAAAGAAATATTATATCTTACTTGCAGTTCTCATGCCCAGTGATAACTTTAACACAAATCAGGAAGAGTTCTGATGAAAAAAGGTATTGCATTAAGCAGGTATGTGAAGTTTTGTTTATGTTGGGGTTTTTTGTACCTGAAAACAGCTTTCACTGAATGAGGGAGGTGTGGAACTTTGAAACTTAAACTGGAAATGAATTTAAAGGAAATATACGAAATAGCCTCCACTAGAGACCCTCACCATGGATATCAATCTCACAGCTTTGGGCGAAGAAGTGAGGATGCTGATGAGCAGCAGGTAATGTGGCCCTGTTTTGACAAAAAGGCTGGACCATGATGCCTCCAGAGAACTCTTTCAACCTAAACTGTTCAATAATTTGGTGATTTTAAAAATTAAAAAGAAAAAAAAAAAGAGAGAGAGAGGGGTGATAAGTAGGCTTTAAGTCAGCTTCATATCTCAGATATTAAGATATTAGAAATCTTATACTAGTAATCTGCAATACTCATCTACAGCTAACCAGTGCAAGAACTTTCACTGATTATGGAATAGTTTAGATGACTAATCTGGAAAAAAGTGCATAATTTACAGCTAAAGTGAAAGCAGTTGAATCCTACTTCCCCTAAAAACGTTCTTGTCAGTCCTTTCACCAGCTTGGGTGTATTACTGAACTTTTACTACTAACAGCGTCTTAATTCCAGAGCTTTCCCAAACTGGCTCAGCACAAAACTACTCTCCTTTTTTATCGATTCATGTTTATACCATTTTTATTACAAAATATCTATCTGGTTTCATATCTCAAATTCAAAAATATCATTACCAGTTCTACTACCAGCTGATCCTCCTATTGATGCTGAGGTATATATGACCTTCTCTTCCAGCCAGAGGATTGATTCTATCATTGACAGCGCAAAAAGCAACCACATACAAATGATCAATTCAGGCATATGGTCTGTCCAGATTATATTTATGCCCGTACTATAACTGAGTACTAATATCTGAAAATATACCCTTCTTTTTTTTGCGGGTGTTTTCTTTATGTGCAGGAATACAGAACTGACGGAGGCCAAGGGATACTGTTACAGTACTATCCATTCAGCTATGTTTTGTGCATTATCTGAAAAATTTAATTATTTCAGATGGCTTTGTCCCATTAGTACTTCATTCATCTGACCACTGTGATAGGCTTTCTGCATTTTTGCTGATAAGCATGAAGTGGTTCCTGGAATAAATCTAAGAATTTTTTGGCTGGTATTATTTAACACTATCCAGGATGGATTCCAATATTCACTGTGTTTTTCTGCTTTTTCTGGTATTCAAGTATTTCAGTATGTGCTTATTTGACATGAACACCATGACCATGATGCTATTGCTCATCAGCATTGTTTGATCCCTAAAAAGTGGAGCAATATGCCTTTCTACCTCTAAGAATGTAGAAAAAGATTGAATAAAGTGGTGATACTCATTTCCTGATTTCCAGACAATTGAGTTTTCCAGTGTCACTAATACTCATGCACTTACAATTTCACTCAAACAAATCCCAGTCTTTCTCAAAGGACTTCTCCATTTCACCCAGTGTGTACTCCTGGCATCAGTGAATTGGTGATCAGTTTGCAGTAAGTCCTTTGCATCGTTCCAAGGGAAAGAGAAACGTTTGCCAGAACACATACTTGTCTTCCTGACTTCCAGATCCATGGGAGATATAAATCTGTACAGTGAAAAGAATTACTTAATTTCTTTGATTTGCCTCACAATTTTCTGCCAAAATAATACCTGAGGTTTTCTTACTCTTCACAACTTTACATGTATTGAAGCCATTACAGACAGGCAGCCCAGTGCCTCCCTGGGACAAGAGGTTAACTTTAACCTGCTTTCTTGACGTAAGTCTAAATTTTTTATAACGTAATGCATAAGTCTAAACCAGCATTGTTTCATAATGTGTGAGCCTCATCATTTATTTTTGGTGTCCTTACTTACATGAATATATCTATTTATACACATATGGATATTATCTAAGGTAGATTTTAATTTCTAGATTGTGGCACCTTGGAGACACTATAGTTAATGTCCATGTTATTCCAGCATCACACTTCAATTTGAATTTTCTTGCAAATTTCTAAGACAGAAATAAAAAAGTGAAACAGAAACAATAACTGAAACAAACTGTAAATATACCATCTTAACTTCCAGTACCTTTCTTTTGAGTTAAACAATACCTAGTTGTCACCTATAAAACATTAGTGCAAAAGGTCACATAACTATTCCAAAGGATTAGGGAAGTTTAGCTATTGCAAGACTAGCACCACTGGCTATACAAAATCTATTAGTACTTAAAAATACAGCTTTCTGCTAAGATTTCTGGATGCCTCAGACACTTCTTATTGTTGAAAAAAACAGAGAAGAATTGGGGCTTCTCTACATTCTCCCATGGCAATACATATAAAAACACAATACTTGGAATTTCCCGTAGATCTCATTTAGGATATTGACCAAAACCTCACAAAAGATGTTTTGCTTTTTATTCTAGATGCATATTGCCATTTTTGGAAAATGTTTTTAGTTATAAGTATTTAGCACAGAAAGTCCCAAGAATTCACAGCCTAATAGCCCACCCATTCTTTGATTAGCATGGCCATTTTCTGGCAAAAAGGAATCTCACTAAGAAAAAGGAGTATCTGAAGAATTTACTATATTGTGCCCATATCTAGGGTGATTTTATGATAATATTACATTCTCCTATCATCTGCTTATTGCCCAGGAATGGGTCCCATAGCTTTAAGCTGGGTCCAGGAGAGGGGGGAGAGAAGTCAGGCGAATTCTTCTGCCTAGTTTGTGTTCAAGGACTCACACCTCACACACACTCCCCCATGTTTTCACTGCTGCAGAGCCAAGGGAGCGCCTTCCTGCTTTTAGCCAGCCTCCTAGCTGAGGCAAGAAATTTTCCCAGGACTGCATACCAAAATCCTCCGGAACTTCTTTTGGAACTGTTCGGCCTGGCTATGATCTGAGAACCGGATCATCAGACCCTGTGGACCAGCGGGGAGGCTGCAGGGACACCTGACCCCGGCCTTGGGAGGAGCCGAGCCAGCTACGGAGGGAACTCTAAATCCACCAGTTTTCTCTGCATGGAGGAGGTTTATTATCTAACATTACTCATTTTTTTTCTTTCCCCTGCAAGCACTCAGCTTGTTAAATAAATAATTTTTTTTCACTTTTGTCCAAGAAATTCCTTTCATATTGGTGGGGGAGGGAGTGCTGAAACCTGTCTTCTGTGGAGGAGATGTCCCTTCCAGGGCATTTTCCCCTAAACTTGTCTCAAACTGAGACAGCCCATCACATTGGCCAATTGCCAAGCACTTAATATGCCAATATTTTGAGGATACAAGTTAAGGTAACAGATTTTCAGCCTAACACTTACTGGGACAGAATGTTTACAAGATTCTTCCTAACAGGTCATTAAGGATGCTGCAAAAACCTGTGATGACAAAGCCAGTCAGTGTAGCCAGAGAGGTTATAAACACTAGTGTTTTTCCAGGGTGACAAGAACCTGAAAAAGAGAAAGGCTATGAGATGAAAAAATACAAAGTACAGGGACTGAAATGACAGTTATAAGCATTGTGAATTATACTCTGAGAAAGGCCACAGTGTGTGCCAGCAAAGCGAATTGCTGGCTATCAAAGGCTTGGAGGGGGAGGAGAGGGAAAGGAAGAAAAAAGAGGCGTATAGTTATAAACTGCTTAATGGGAACTTTTCTCATACTTTGCTGACCTGGTAGAAATATTTTGGGTTCCTAATGGCAGCTCTTTTCACAGCTCAACAGGCACCAGGTTTCCCATCCTATATGAGTTTTTCTAGTCTTCGTTTTGCTGTCTGGAAGTGACAAGAAGAAAAAGAAGCTGGTTTTGACGCATCTTCCCCCTGCCCAAAAAAACAGTCAATGAACATTTGATGGGTCATTTTTTGATAGTCAGCAGCTATGGAAAAATAAATTTGTTCTGTATTTGCCGCTGATAATGGGTGGATTTAGAGGTAAAATGGATATAAGAAGGGAGCTATGGATAATTCCCACCATCTATGTTATTTTACTACAATACTGGGGAAAGAAGGAAAACAAGTTGTAAAAGACTAGAGAACTTTAGGAACAATAATAAAGAAAAAGAAAGCTGTCAATAATTATCCACTGCTACTCTCATAGTGATTTTGTATAAGACAAGAAAGTACATGCTTACATAATATAGAAGTAATAATAGTATAATAAAATTTCTTGTCAATTAATGAAATTGTTGATGTTAGTTCTTCCCTCAAATATGTACCTGTGTGGTATTTTCTTCAAGTGGCAAGTTTAAGATGTCAGCTTTATTTTTACAACAACATTTGTAAGATTTCCATGTGAAAATGAAACACAGAATCACAGAATGGGTCAGGTTGGAAGGGACCACAGTGGGTTATCTGGCCCAAGGTCCTTGTTCAAGCACAGTCACCCTAGAGCACAGGGCACAGGATTGTGTGCAAACAGTCCTCAAATATCTCCAGTGAGGGAGACTCCACACCCTCTCTGGGCAACCTGTTCCAGTGCTCAGTCACCTGCACAGTAAAGAAGCTCTTCCTCATGTTTGGGTGGAACTTCCTGTGCATCAGTTTCGGCTCGTTGCCTCTTGTCCTGTGGCTTGGCACCACCAAGAGCCTGGCTCCATTCTCTTGGCACTCTCCCTTTGGAGACTTGTAGAGAGTGATGAGGTCTCCACGCAGTCATCTCTTCTTGAGCCTGAACAGGCCCATCTTCCTCAGCCTTTCCTCATAAGAGAGATGCTCCAGGCCCTTAATCAAATTTGTAAGCCTCTGCTGGATCTGCTCCAGGAGTTCCATGTCTCTCCTGTGCTGAGGAGCCCAGAACTGGACACAGCACTCCAGATGTGGCCTCACCAGGGCTTAGTAGAGGGGCAGGATCACCTCCCTCAACCTGCTGCCAATGCTCAAATGAAGTCCTTTTTCTCTTTAAATCATCAGTAGTCTTAGTATCTTAGACAGAAAATACAACTATTTTGCTATTTATAGATTACTATAATTTATTAAACTTAGTAAGTTACAAACATAGCATATGCTGTGGAAAAATTTATTGTTTATCTTGCACAGAAAAGGACAAGGACGGCAAAAATTTTAATAGTGTCTGATTCATGAGACTTACAGGAGTGAAGATAATTAGTTGCAAGTTTTTTAACTAAACCACAGAACGTGTCGTTAAAAAAATCTTGAACAAAATGTTCAGTATGAAATGGTCAAAAAGCAATCTCATTGGTGGACTATGTTAAGTTACATGTAGTAGGGGGTTGGCATGTTTGTTTCAATCAAATCTTCATTCCATCCTCAGGAAAAAAAAACAAAAAAAACCTCACCGACCTCTTGGTCTCAACCAGTATTATATAAGACTTTAAGACTTTATGGAAAAGAGCTACTTTAAGTATATGGCTGGAATAAATTTGTTTCTGATAGGGAACAGGGAGAATAAAGGTGTTAGCAGAGGTGTGAGGAAAGAGAAACTGAGTGTTAAAACTATCAAGGAGAGTTAAAATCTTTTTTGCACTCACAGTCGAATAAAACATAAATAAATAATCTAATTTGACAAACAGAAGAACTGCTTAACTAAAAACGGTGTAGACCCAAGATATTTAATAAAACTTAAGTCTGCAATCTGATATTTAACTGTCTAAGCCGTGTTAGAGTTTAAATACGGCAAAAGACTGACCAGAACAAATACAATGGTACCCAGTCCATAAAAAATCACAAGACTACTAAAACAAAAACCTACTATGATTCTGAAAGCACTATTTGCCGAGAAACAGAACATCTGGTCTTCAGGGAGCATAAATCCAATTAACAGCAATGGAGCATGCAAATTCATGCCAGCTGAGAATCTGACCCCAGCTTTGGTCCATGAATTAGTATTTTTTTTTCCTCATTTTTATGATTATATTTATGTCTGCATTTTAAAGAGAAAATAACTGATATTTCTTCCATTAAAAAGTACTTTGTGGTTTGGCTGACTTCTCTGACAGTGACACATTGAGGACATTAATCTAGAATTGGTTTTTGCAGATTTTTTTCTTCCAGAGGTCCCTACGATCAGCAACAGCAGTTTTTCTGCTAAATGTCCTAATGGTGAGCAATACCAGTCCACTTATAATGGCTTAAAAAAAATGAATGAGTTATCCTTCGATGCAGCAAGGAAATGCAGTACTATCCTACAAGTGGCATAGCTGACATATCTCTATGCATTATAATGAATTACTGACACTACATAAAAATAATTGAATTATATACATTATTATAAAAATGTCAAAATATCAAAACATCCACAGGCACAGTTGAAATAAGTAATTTATTGGGCCACAGATCCTTCAAAGTGAACAGCAATTCAAGAATGAAATAATTAACCATCAAACTGTGAGTCATAGAGTGTTAAAGAGCATACATGCCTTTCTTAATTTTACCCTTTAGTGTGTATAGACCCCATTAAAGTTAATGACAGAACACCCATTTACATAAACACTTGACAGTATTTCATGCACTGTATTTACAAAGTTTGGATCACATCTATCAACTGTGTGAAATGTGGAAAACAACTGATGTGGAAACTTTAAACCAAATTTCTATTACATTTTTAATAATTAGTAGTATGTTCTCTGTCTGACCACTAATCTGAACATTGAATCTCAAAATGTAATCATCAGGCATTCTCTGCTTCTTTTAGGGTCTAATTAATTGTTGGACTTATACAGAAGTTCTTTAAAACCAGTGATAAGCTCTCCAGCAACTTCTCTGAGTCTGCATCAGTTAACAGAATTACAAAAGCCATAATAGTATCAGGAGTAGCAAGAGAGAAGAAAATTTCCCTGTAAAGAACAATAAGATGAAAAAATTTATTTTCTGAAAAATATTTATTGAAATTACTTTTTGCTGAGTTCCCAGATGTAGTAGCAGAGCACGACTGTATACAAACCATTTAAAAAGTATGGTATTATCAGTGTTTGCATAACTTTTGGGGGCTTGTTCCTTGTGTGACTGGCAGTTCATTTGACCAGGGTATTCAACTGCCATTTATTTGCACTTATTTATTTGTTTTGGGATGTCTTGATAAGAAAATTGACTACTTCATATTTCTTTGCCCTTTGTGAAGTAGAATGAGATCAGAACAAAGACAGAATCATGTAATCTTCTATGTGTTCTTTGTGGGTAAAATAACAATATTAAAAATGTCACAAATTGCTGGAAAATATATTATTGTAAATTTATATCATTATGTATAGTATATGTCTATTAATAACATATAAAAGTATCATACTAACTCGTGCAAGGCTATAGGGCATGCATACCAGAGAATTAACAGTAGTTGTGCCTCATGCTCTGTAATGCCCAAAATGTGTGTAATCGTTTGGGACTGCAATTTCCTTCTACTTTTTTTTCATTGATTGATTTTGGACATCTCTTCTTATCAGATATAATACCATTGATATGATCTACAGTATCTCTTGGTCATGGCAGATGATAAAATAATGTTATAATAAAGAGGCAGTCACAAGCTTTGCTATATGATTTTTATTTATTGTTATTAAGCTATTTTTCATATTGTAAATACTGCCAGATGAATTAATTTCAGAAATTGGGTTCTGTAATTTATTTTTCCAAACACTTTTATTTAAAATAACTTTTTAAAAAGCTTCTCTGGGTTTAAAAAAAAAATATTTTCAGTAGCCCATGTGGTAGAGAGTCTCACATTCTCGTTACTGGTTGTCCAAAACTCTATGGGAAAAGACCTGCAACTGATCCATGAAATAATATATTTTTCCAAGTTTAAATATAATGATAAAAAAATTACGATCTATGAAAATTTGCAAGCATTAATACTGATCCTTTGGTTCAAAAAGGTCTAAGAATTAACAGCAAGTGGTAAAAAGGTACAAGGACTAACAGCAAGTGGTAAAAAGGTACAAGGATTAACACCAGTTGGTCCATGGAATACCAAACCACATCATTTTAATATCCCATATCGTGTGTCATTTTACCTGGTTTTTTTTTCTTTAAATTAGAGATTCACATAAAGAAAGAAATTAGGATCACAAAAGGTAACTAGATTGGATGATATAGTCTAATTTTCTGAATATTTAATCTTTCATTTTTATCAAGTTACCCTCATGGATTTAGTTATGTAATCTAGTTGGATTGGGACATGGCAGGACAGATGTCTGATTATGCAGACAATCCTTTATTCCCACAGTAGTTTATATCACTGTGATTTCGAAAGAGCAGCCAGGAGGAAAACATGATACAAGTGTCATAGGATGGGAATATTATTTGGTAAAGTGCAACAGCAAGTTGAGTAACTATTTCAAAAGGATACTGCAAGTTTTCTGAGTGTGTTATTTCTAGAGCTGTGTGCACCTGGTAATTTAGAGTGATGAAGAGTTCAATACATCTTTGTCCCAGCTGATATTTATCTATCATGCAGTGTGTGACTAGATCCCAGTGGAGTACATATAATAATTAGACCTACACTCTCCTTGATTCGCTTCTAGGTTACAGGGCACAGTCTGAAAGTCTCTTCTGTTAAAAACATATTAAATATGATATTAGTGGTCTAAAGCTATATTCTTCCCTAGAGACTCCCACTTTTAATAACCTCCAGTATAATAGATAAGGCAGAGGGCAGTAATCATTACTGAAATGGATTTTCTGGCAGAATTAGACATCACCTCCAGGAATCAATAATCATTTTAAGCTAACGTGGTGATTAAATGACCTTCCTTTTATTTTCCTTCATGTTGAGTTGGTTTTTATCTTGATTTATAGCCACACAGATAAACAGAGGACTGGCAGCATTACAGAATCACAGCGAGGCCTATCCCTTATATGGGTAAAAGCATTTTACTGTAATGAATGCATTTGCTGCCCAATCAGTGACTTTTGAAGAATTACAATAAAAATTCTAGATGCAGAATATATTAATGGATTATACCCCTGGATAGTTCTTGTTTTTAAAATATTTTCACCACTAGCTTGGCTACAGCAGGTGCTGTGCTTTTATATTTAATAATTTATTGCTCTGGAGCTTCCTTGAGGATATCTGTGTTGAATGGTGCTTATTAATCCTTTCTTCTTCTCCTGTTCTCTGTGAAGGAGCATTAGATGACTGCATCTCTTTCTTTTCTCCCAAAGGAGGGAAATTGAGAAGCAACTAACTTCATTCAGCATGCTATGGTTTTGATGAGCTATATCTAACCAGATAAGATTGCTGCAAAGTTGACTTTAAATACTTGTGAGGTTTAGTTTCACTTCTTATAATCCAGAGAACTTTGTTTCCATTTGTTTGTTTTGTTTTACATCTTCTGAAACATACATGAGTTTTCTGTGGCTTGTGAGGCATTTGGTTTTGGTTCTTTGTTTTTTGTTTCAGATACAGGATGAGAAGGGGATTTTAGTCTAGATGAGAAGAGTGCATGATGAATGCTCACAAAATAATGTACAGAACAGAAAAGCCTGGAAGAAAATTCACAGAAAATCTCACAAAAATGATTGCGTTGTCTGTACCAGTTTGAACAATTGGGGAGGAGTGCGTGATAAGAGCATGTAATACAGTGCGTAATCTGTAGGGACAGGTGTGCTTGCAGAGCATATTGCACTCTCCATTAAAACAACTGTTTGAGGCTGATTTTTGAGAACCTTTTAAATCTTCATTGTTGGGTTTCGTCAAGTTTTTTTTTTCCAAAGGTTTATCTGCAGAGCTAGGAAAGCACCTCTGAAACTGAGTTTAGATTACACTGAAGAACCAAAAGTAACCATTTACACCCATTTAACCCACGTGGGTTTCATTTCTATCTTTTTTTAGAATAAAATGTGTGTGTATTTCAAACATCTTTTTTGGGATCCTACATGTCTGATCCAACAGCAAAGAGCAGAGCACTGTGCCCTTGGCAGGGAGGAATCGATCCCAATGAGGCAACTGCAGCCGAAAAAGCACATGGCTGAGTGCCATTGCTCTCCCTCATTCACTCAATCTCCAAACCCCCATTTACTCTTACAAACTCTTGCAACGCCTTTCAGTCCCTGACTTCACTGCTTTTCTCCTCTTACTGTGTCAGATGTCATGAGAGCTCCTTAAACTCCAGATAATGCTCTGAGGTAGAGGATTAAGACAAGATAGACATTTTTTGTCGCCCAAAGGTAGGAATTGGCAGCTTATCTTTACCAGTAGAAGCTTCCCGTGGGGCAGGCAGATTAAACCAGATGAGAAACTGCTACGGTGTTGGAGGGCTTTGGGTCTGATGGACAGTAGATGGCTGTGAAGGTAGCAGCATAATAATTTCTTCCTCCTTTTTTTCTTTCACAGAAAAACAGTCGAAAGGACGAAGTGCAGCTAGTTTTATTACATGCTAAGATTCATGAACCAGAAATCCCAGGATTACATGTGCTGCAGATAGTTTGAAATCTACTCCCTTCTTCACACAGTTTTAGATATTCATTTAAAATTAGTCCATATCAGTACTATATTCTGATTAAATACTCATGAAAGTAATTTTTTAATTGCTGTGAACTAATCAAATAATAATTACATGGCTTCATGTTGCCTGATTTCAGACATCACAACTAACCATTGAAGTTACTTCCATAATCAATAAAGAAATGACAACTACCACATTAGGGTGGGAAGAATTCACCCACTTACCATAGAGCCAGTCCAGATTTTAAGCATCAAGTAGACAGCAAAGTTTAAGGGAGTCAAAGTCAGGTGGGAGGAATCTTCACATGTAGATCTTCAGATACTCCATTCAGGACATTTTGTTTACATGTCAAGAACATAAATCCTGGTAGCTTCCTTTCAAATCCCCTTCTCAAAAACTTAACAGACTCTAGATTTTTTTATAGACTGGGAAATCTTTATAAGGTCAGGATATTTAAATGGAAATTATAAGAGCCACACATCTAAAATATATATTTTAAATATAATGTACTAATCTAAGAGGTTTCAATAGGCAAGACTTCTTATGTTCTCAAAGAAACAAGTCTTTCCAATGAATTATAAAGATATATTGAATCACTAATTACTGTTAGTTTTCTTGTAATGAGATAAAGGAAGGAATCATTAAAGTATTTAATTTGATCCTATTCACACACATCTTTCGTACAAAATTATGAAAATAAACCAGTAACCATTACTCCATTAAATGCATGGGCCACTCATACCAAATGAACGCTATTTTCCATTATTTAGATTTTACAGTTTCAAGACCCTTGTGTCACTGTCTCATCCATGCAGGAATTCACACAGCCTCTTACAATACATTAGCCAAAGGAAATTAGCTTTTTTTAACAGCATCCAGTATTCCCTCAACAAAGTTCAGACAGGTCACTTCTGATCTCCATCATTACTCCCAGCTTCCCAGCTCTGCTCACTGCTTCACAGCACAGCCTAGGATAAGCATTGCTTATCAAGCTCAAGTGCACCACTTGACTGTGAAATCCTTTTTGAAAAAAAGAGAAAGAAAGTGATTAATTTTGGAAAACAAATATTGCATCTGAAATGTAGCATGAGTTCATGCCTGGTGGAAACACCATCTAACTAGTAAAATAATTGCAAGTGTTTTGATGTCAATAAGTCACAAATAATGTAATTGATTCTCAAAATCTTTTTTCTCCATTATTTATTACTTATTTGTCTCATTATTTTTCCTTTCTGAAAATATTAATTTGTAAGTGCTTTCTACAGTGACATTATAGTGCAAAAATTTAAAAGAATTAATGGAAATTTTGAAAATTATACTAGATTATTAATTATTAAATTGTTATATTAAAATAATCTATTGTTTCATTTCTGCTAACACTACAAGATTGGAATCTGACTGGCATCAGCAAAATACTTTTACATGCCTATGAAACCTAAAGGAGGATATATTTATCAAGATGTGGTCAGATTTTTAATTTTTCTTTTCCCCACGAAGAAACAGAATTGCTATTTCTTGTAGTAAGTATGCAAATCAAGTTGCCTTCATGACAAGTGTATAAGTGAAATGCATGTTCTGTGCTGTTTAAAATATTAACAACAAATAGTAAGGCAGTTCTGAAACTTAAAATTGTGACATGTTATATGAAAGATTTAAGTAGTCTACAGAGCCACCAAAGTTTGCATTCACAGTCAAAAAATGGATATAGCCTCAAACTAAAAAATACATAGGAAGACTTGGAGAAATAAAGAATCTTTGAGACCTAACCAAGGTTTTTGCACCTTTAAGAAAAAATGTGAGCATTGCTAATAAAAAAAACCAAGCATGTTTAGACCACTGATACTTTACGTGTCTTGATATTATTAAAAGAAAAAGAAAAGAAGAATAAAAAAGAAACAACAAGGCCTACCTTAATTTGTTTGATACTCAAATAAAAACTATCAAGTCTTCATATAGTTTTTATCACAGTATTTTATTACAAATTACAAGAATTTACATTTAATTAAATGAAAAAGAGATTTAAATATTAAGTAACATTGTATTCCTAAATAAAAATGATGAATGGAATTTGTAGATATGTATCCCTTATTAATAAAGAATAAAATAATTATTCTCTGATTGGAGGAAAGTCATGAATCTTATTTCAGTGTGAGTGGAATATTTATTAAAAAGGTTATTTAATTTGTGGGTTTATTATAGTTTTCAAAATGCTTTTATTTTTTACTATAAAAGTAACTATAGAGGATTTTTTTGTCTTCGATCCCTTTTTAAAAAATACCTTATTGTTTTCTATTTTCTTTCATTTCTCAGAGCACAAATCCTCAATATTCACCGCACAATACACAACAGCTATTCAGGGGACTAAGAGAGTCATTAGGTATTTTGAAGCAGTTTAATGTGTGGATTTTATGGGAATACGTGTAAACACAGCAGCATAAGTTGATAGAGAAAGTGGTTTTGTATAAGTATGTTATGCATTAGTGGATAACTGATTTCAGCTGAACTACGGTGAAGTTCCTATCTTCAAGCGTATGCCATAAACACGGCGCCAAAAGGTAGGAAGAAATGTGTCTGGCAACCAGACAGCAGCTCTATTAGGCACTCATCCAAAGCTTCTCAGCCTCCAAGAAAAGGGATAGACATTACCAACTGAAACACAATTCCTGGTCATTGTGCTGTTCTAGATTTCTGCATTTAGGTGTACACCCGGGGGGCCTAAAGTCAAAAGTATAATTCGGTAGGAACCATACTTATCGGTTTTGTTCCTTATTCTGCTGCCATATGATGAATACAGACAATGAAAACACCTTTTTGATGCCATTGCATGGTTCCTGATTCAACTTCTTGCAGTTCCAGAGAAAGGACTGCTCTGAAATGAAAGTTAATGGTGGCAAAATGTGGACCGAGTCTTCCACAAAGTTTGAAGCCAGCTCATAGGAAAAAAGTTATTTTAGAGTATTCATAGAACACCTGCTTCCTTGAAAAACTGAATTAAACAAAATGACATAAGCATAAGAGGAAGCTCAACCTATAGCTGATGATCACTTTGGCTTTTATAATATGTAGAAAAAAAAACCACTCTCTAAAACTCTCAAAATGGCTGAAAACTTGAAAGGGGCAATTTTTCTAATTCCAATGCTTAAATCTTTGTTTTATTTGAATGTAGTCTAATTACAATATCCAAAGAGAAAATGTTGTCAGCATAGTAAAAATTAAGTTTTATAATCCTAAAATCAGAAGAAGCATTAATAATTTCTGTCAGAATTATCATTTTATGTCAGATTCAGTTGCAGTGTGTATGTCAAGAGTATTTTTCCTCCTTGGTTCGAATATAAATTATTTAAATATATATCAGAATACAATAGCATTGTTGTGGTAATTACAGAGATACAGAGACACAAGAGAGGACCTTCTGAAGTATCAGTTATACTCTTGCAGAAACTGTGTACAAGACTCTCTGGTCACCCAACTTGATTTATCAACAAAAATAAAGACTCTCTCAATCTCCTCTGCAGCTAACACCTCAATTTCTGTCAGGCTTGTACCCAAATCCTGACACCATTCAGTTTCTCACAGCCAAATTCATAAGAGTGTTAGGAACTGCTGACATGCACAGAGTGGCAGATATGTAACTTCAACTCTTACTGCTTTCTTTCTAGAATGTTTTAGACCATCCTTCCCCTCTTCATAACTCTACTGCATCTGGTGCAAAAGCAACATAAACAGCCTCTTAGTATCCCGCAAAGAATGGCAAATCCCCCCATTCTCATCCGTCCCATTCACATGACGTCCTCCTACCGCCAACCTGCCCTCATCAGCTGTTTGCTCTAATATGTTAGAAAGAAATGTGAAACAGAAGGTGGGCAGGGCAAACATTTGCAGGAAAATAATCCTGTCAGCTGTCTCTGAAAGATTCAAGAGAGCTTTTTTTCTGAGAGCAATAGAGGCTTGAAAATGCATTCTGTTCTCTGCTGTCAGTTGGAAATGGTGCCGTCAAAGCTTTTGTTATGGTGGTGACAATTTCTGAGTCGTCTGTGTTGACACAACCCTCACACTGTCCTTGGCTAGGTGAGCCTGGCTCTCAGCTCTGATGAAAGTTCCAAACCATTTATTTCTTTCTATGAATGACAAAAAGCTGCAGCCTGCTTAAATCCAGGAGTGGGCTTAGAAAAGTCAGAAACTATTTTACTGTCAAGGTATGAGTGAGCTATAAAATGCGACTGTGCTCAATACTAAACCAGATAAGCCAGGGTTAGGATGACCCCTAAGAAATGTCATCTAAATGTCTCTTTCTCAGTTGTGTTGTTTGTAGGGTTTCGGTTTTTTCTTCTTATAGAAAAATATTCATCATAACTAAATTTTTTACACACAAACACAAACATGCTGGTTCTGTTGAAATTTTTGAAAGAGAAAGGTTTTTCCTAAGCCAGCTGGTTAGTGGGTGTGAGTCATGGACAGCATGCATAGAGAAATACTAGGGTGTTATGACGACATTCTGTTGAAAAGTGAAAGAAGTTCAGGTTTTGGCTTTGTTTTCTCTCTCAGTAACAGGTGACTGTTTAAGCCCCGAGCCACTGTGATGTGGGTATTGCTCATGTTTGGCCTATTCATTTTGTGTAAGCAAACATTCAATATTAGAGAGAAATGGACAGTTATCTTCATTGTTAATGCTTTTACTGTCAGACTGTAGTCGCTATTAAGGCCATAACTATAAGTATTAAAAATTCTTCAACAAAATCTGGTTTATCTCAGGATAAAATTAGGGAGGGTAAAAAAAGAAGTCCAAGAGGCTTGCAAGCTATTCCCGTCAGCCACATTTAAGAGCATATGTTTCTGCAGCATACTGATACTCAAAACTTCCAATTCCTTTAGTGTGAGTACTGCATATGTACCTCTTTGTAGAGTTTGGCTGTTAAAGACTATAGAGAATTCTAATTCTACTGTAGGAAAAAAAGAAAAGATAAATAAACAGCCTTAATTAACACTTCTTGCAAAAGATCTGTCAACTTGCTGTACATAGGCAGTTAATAAAAAAAGGCAGGGAACTGAAGGAATAGTCCATGCTCATTTATCCGTCTAAGCTGAGACAAACTAAGAGTAGGTGGCACTGGGCTTTAACAGAATAGCATCTTAATTGCTTATCAGGATAAGAAAGGTGAGTGGCTAACCACTACCAGTGAGAATTCAACCTGTTCCCTCGGGAGTCTGGCTGTTTCCCTTGGCAGCATTTTTCATTTTTAACATCGTTGATATATTTTTATAAGGTTAGCAGGTTGCAGTTAGCAAACTGTTGAATTCAATTTATTTTTGTTTTCATGAAAAACTTTATCCTCTGAGAATTCATTTCACAGAATTTCTCCTCTTCTTTTCCAGTGACTGGCAGCAGGGAAACTTGGTTGACTGACCTTTTTTATTTAACTGGGTTGAGAGTATACTCATATACTAGAAAAAGGGTTTGTTTCATTTTTCCTGCTATGGCTCTACTGAGAAGTTAAAATTCACTAGCTGAATTAATCTTTGTTTTGAGATTTTAATTATGTTTGCTGTAGCAGTCTGCCTCCTCACCTTGGTTGGGCTACATATTTACAGAGTCTGTAACTTCTAACTCAGCCAAAATACCTTTTGAAATCAATCAGTTTTGTTTGAATGAGTAGCACTAGGAAAAGATATTTAAGATTTAAATGTAGTCAGCACATTCTAAATATTGGAGGTATCACACTTTGTTATAAAGTGGTATACATCCTAAGCTTTTAAATAAATGTTTCAGGTGTAATCAGAGCAGTTTTATTACACCACGATCCCTGTTATGCCAAATCACACCTTCATGTATCAGTGTTGTCATGTGCAATTTTTCATTAGATGTTAAAGAAACTGGATCTTTAGGAGGCCAATGACATCTACCAATATGGAAAATTTCTTCATAATAACACCACTTTTTAAGCTCATTTCTTATGTAAATAACCATGGCATGGTTACTTTTGAGAGGAGCTGCAGATGATCCTAACTCTTTGCTTTCTTTAGATGTTGACTATTTCCCCCTTCTTAAAGATCAATGCTTGGAAGAAGATTTTTAAAAATTTATTTTTATTTATTTAATTTATTTATTTAATTAATTTGTTTTTCTTGTCTAACAGGTGTTCATTCGAGGGGCAAGCATTTGTGTCGGGGTGTGCGGGAGATTAAGGTGTCTAAACACTATCATTTAATGCAGCTGGGGAGTTTCAGCTATCAGGGAGGTAAAATACCTTAGGCTGTCTAAAATCACACAGGACCACTATGTTCAGGCAGGCGAATTTTTCACACAGTATCTTACATGCAAATTCTTTTGTCTTCTTATTCACAGAGTGCATAGTTTAATAATTTGGCTGGTCACTAGTGTGTAGTAGTGTTTCCTGCTTCCATGCCAGTGTTCCCATCACCTCACTTTTGTAGGGAGGTAGCATTAGCCATGTAGGTCCCAGTGAAGGCTTGTTTTTACTACCCCAATATTTTGTCCTGAATCTGCCAGTGCCATTCAGAAACATAATCTCATTATATATTGGATCTCAGCCATTTGTGTGCTGGTTCAAAACCTGGTGTGCTGGTGAATCTGTGTGAAGAGCCAGGGTTTGTCAGTCTGTAAAAAATGGACAGTTTTAAGTAGTCTGTTCTGGATCATTTAACAGAACACTCATCAGCTTCCTAATACTTTTGCCCATCTAAGAGGGTTTTGCCTATCATCTCTAAAGCTGATCTTCAGCTGGTACAACATACGAAGGAAAAGACTACATGTGCTGCCTGCCTGTCATCCTCTTTAGTGCTGTCAGTCTTTCCTAAGCCCAGTTTTATGATGCAGCTGAAAAGGCCTGATTCTGCCAAATAATTTAGTGTCCTTTTCAACTTCATGATCCGGCTGATGCAGCCTTTTCTTAATTTCTGATATAGTTTTCATATCAGTGATGCTGATAGATAAATACCCTAAAATTTTGTATATGGTATTTCAGACTATTCTCTTGCATGCTGGAATTTTTGGGAAAGGTGATTTAAAAAATTGTTACTGAGGATCAGGTTGTTGTTCAACTGGTATTATGTCATGATGCTATAAAAAGTTCAAGGCCAACTTAGAGGCTTTATATTTTACGACACATCTATTCAGGAAACACATTTCATTATATATGTCTTACAGCATCATGAAAGCGCTGCTGAGAGAAAGACATGTAAATTGAAAAGTATACAAAAGTTAAAAAATTAAAACATGGCAATGCCTGTGAAGGTAGGCAAGGTACTGAACTGCAGTTCAGTGCAGCTACAGTTTGATCCATGTAAAAATGAAAATGAGAGAGAAAAATCTTGAACACAGTGAGTTCAGAAAAAAAACAGCAGAAACTGAGAAGGGACGTAAATGTACTGCCTGCTGAAATAATTTTAGTTCCTATTCTGAATGCTGGCATCTAGAAGATGGATGAATGCTCAACTGAATTGTGTTTTTGTTTTTTAAAGCCCATATATATATCAAGTATCTTAAATAGCAGGTATCTTTGGTGCAAACAAGGTAATAAGGAACACATTTACTGTTTTAATTTCCCAATTTAGTAACTTTATTTTTGGCTTTCTAATGAAGAGTTTCAACGTTTACATCTCAAACTTGCCTGCTTTCAACATTAAATTTTTAAATTTTTTTTAGTACTGAAGTGGGGGAGGCTGAGAAATATCAGACACTTGCTTTCTGCAGAAAAGAAAGATGTACATGTAATGAGAGGCCCTGACAAAGTCTCAGGAGCCCGTAAGCTGAGATGAATTTAGGAATATCAAGATTTATAAGTATGTTTCCTGTTTTGCTCCAGGGTTCGGTTTAAGGACAAAGTGACTGCTTACAAGGCAACATTTCCCTAAAAGACATTGCCTAATCTGGTGAGAAAAGACATCTTGCAGCTCTTGTTTCTCCCTGGTAAATTATACACACCCAGGCTCAAGCTGGAACAGTCACAACAGTCTTGGTGGCTGCTGAACCAAATATTTTGCGGGGGTCTCTGAAAATTCTGTCTCAGCTACAGTTTCTTGACTTGAACTGAAAAATCTTTGAAATCAGAAGTCAGTCAGAAGTAGACCTTTCATGTCTTTTGCTTTAAATTTGTCTGCATTTTGATCCTACCTTAAATGTCAATCACAGTTCAAAATCTGACATTATAAAACCAGCCTTAACAGTTTCTGAGGAAGGTAAAGGAAGGGAGACATATGACTTATTCATAGTTACAAAACACTTGATTGCTTTTGGTTTTCAGTACTGGTGCTCTTCTGCTGTGTGTGTTATCCTTTGAATTATTTCTCTTCTTATGAAACACGTAGAAACAGTGACTGTAGCAGAGCAAAACAATTTATTCCAAACCATGGATGACATCTGGTCTTCGTGCTTTCCAGTTCTTTGTTTTTAAAGGTTGTCTTAGTAATTTTTGTTACTTGTGTTTGCATTTTTCTGTTATTGAATCTCCAGTTGAATTCATTTGAAGTTGTGCGGTTGGGCTGGATTCTCCTACATGTTTCTCCAGATCTTGATAATGTATTCTGGGTCTGTGAGCTGGGGTTTTTCATGACTGATCTTCTAGAGATTTCTTGAAATAATCTATTTTGGCTAGCACTGCAGAGTACTATTTTAATTCTTTTAGCCTGCCTTTTTTTTTCCTGACACAGTGGCTTGTTTTAGTTATTCCATGAATGTTTTCTGATCTGACTCCCATTTCATTTTGAGCATTTCCTCCTTGTTTCTGATGTTATCACCTTTTCAAATAGATTGAGTTTGATTTAACCTCTACACACACCTCTTCACCATACCCCCCAAGAGTTTTGGTTGAAGATATATTTTCCTTTCTCTGTGTAGGATACTGGTGTTTCTCAAGGAAAGAGTCAAGCTGATGAATTCAATACCATTTCAGAGACTTCCTGAGCAGTTTTAGCAATAGCAGACTCCTCCTGTCAGGCACTGACCTCAACTGAATTGGGCGATTCCTGGATTTCTCCTTTGTGCAGGGCTGGTTTTAGGCTTCTCAACAAGGCAGATCAGAAAGTGACTGTACTAGGCACTGTCCTCAGCAAGTAACTATATTGCCCAACTGCCTGGGGCTGTTTGGGGGCTGTGCCCGCTCTCTAGTCCCATTCAAAAAACTTTCCTGACCCCTCTTAAAAAGAAATGCTATAGCCAGTTCAACCAAGAAAAGATTGAGACAGAGTATGGCCACTTGAGAGTTTATTCTTCTCTTTAAGTAAACCAGTGTGTACGTCCTCCACAACCAGCAGCAGCAGTCAGAGCAGGGTTCAGACCAGAGCTAGGCACAGACTCTTGTTGCTGGGATTATGGGAGCCTGCCGCAATCCAGGAAGGATCAACTCTGGGCGACCACCTCCATCCCTTGAAATTCCTGCAGAACCCTGCTTGAAAGGGTTCACTTCTCCTATTTCTCTCTCTTAAAGCCATGATTTTGCTGTGATACAATCATCCTGCTGCCTCAGGCAGCAGTTCCTCCACCTGTAATACACCTGTCTCTGCTTATTATTATTTATGGGGTTTTTTTTGTCATACGTGAACAATAAGCACAGTAAAGATCAAGGAACCCTTATGCCATAGACACTGAACTCATTTAGGCAGCAAAAATCTACCAGGGAGCTTATAACAATATAGGAGGCTTAGGACAAGAGATAGATACAGACATACAACAGAGACTTAGAGAGCAATGATCTGGTAGGCTTTTAGCCTACCAGAAAGCTAAGCATGGCTTTGTCTATGTATTTAATCCATGTTTTGTTTTTCCACTTACTTATTATGTGGCAAGTGTGTTGATCTTCCCATTAGAACATGGCTCTGTCCATCCTAGCTGTGTCTCCTTCCCTGGTGTAAGGTGGCATTGCATGGTGCTGAGCTACATTTGTCTCTGACAAATACAAGTTGTTGTTTTCTTGGGAAAAGAAGCTTGTCTTCACTACAACTCTCCATACTAGCCAAAACACTTAAACTTTCATCTGCTTTATATCAACAGTTCCATATGAACAGAAAAATGAGCTAGAACTGTGCATTCCCAAACAAAAAAAAATCTCAGCAGTTCCATTTTCCCTACACTAAGTTTTCCGTGGTGAGCTTCTAACATAACCAAAGGATGGAGACTGACATAATCCTGTTAAACGTCTCCAGTGAGCCCTTCAAGAAGCAATGCACTTTACCTATGAACTTGGAATTACTGTGATTAAAGCCACTTGCTTTCAGAAAAATATTGAAGAATAAATATTTTTGAAGTAGACCAAAAGGTAAAATATCATTAAAAAGCACAGGGGCTAAGTTCAGTTCTACCATACTCTTTTGTAACCAAGGTAAAAAAAAAAAAAAAAAGTGAATTAAACATGGAATTAAGTACTCAGGTAGAATTTATGTGTCATTAACCTCAGATTAAATTCTATTACCAAGAAAATAAAGCTTCCAGGGAATGCAGTACATTTTTAAAGGGGAAATGGAGGGCAAATAATATTTCCATAATTAAAGTCTTAAATCAAGTTAGAAAGACTGATCCAAATAAAATTACCTACACATTGCAATATGAATCAAAAGTTGAAGAAAACACCATTCAATTTAGTTACTAATTGTAAGTGATTATTGCTTGAGTGATGGCGTTAAATTCTGAAGTGAGATTAGAGTTAGAATATTTTAGGCTTAACGTTATGGCTGGCTGACAGATTTTCTCTTGCTGCATGTGGTAGCACCACTACTGTATTTAGTGCAGGGGTTTGAACTTCCTCCTGCTCATTTTAAAAGAAGTTAGTAACAGAAGCAAGGCATTTTCTGTGAGCGATCCTTCACAGAGAAAGCCATTCTCTACTCCCTCTCATGATTCACTGAAGGCAGACTCATTAACCTTTCTTAGAGTTTATTAAGGAGCTGGCTTTTATTTCCCTGGCTTATGATGAAAGCGGTAGGAAGGAATGTCTCCTGGTTACATACAAGACATTCTTATTTATCACCACTAATATTCCCTTTATCTTGACTGAAGGAATTTTATTCCTCCTTCTTTCATATTTCAGTAGAATAAGGAAGCAACTGAAATAACACCATCAAAGAAATTTGGATAAACTAAAAACAACTTATGAGATTTTTAGAATAGTGCGTTAGAGATCTGACAGAAAATACTAAATTTTCGAATTAGGATATGACACTATGAACAGTTCCACTACTTTCAAAGGCTTTTGTGTCATGAGGAAAAATATTCATATATATATATATTCACACATCTTTGTGAACATGCACATACAGAGTCTCAAATATACAAATGACTACAGAACCCTCCTCATATTTTCAGATTCTGAAAATGTATCTTAAGTGTCTTGTGCTATAGGTATCCAAAATGTTAGTTCTGGGATAAGGTCAATGAATCAGAAAATTGGTTTCTAAGTTTCAAATACAAAGTAACTGCTCTTCATAATTTCAACACTGAAATAACCAAAACAAAGAAAAAAACCCGTAACAAAACCAACAACAACAAACACCAAAATATTTCTTTTTTCCTCATGAAATAATTCAAGTAGTTCCAAATGTCAAATTAAAGCCGCAACAGAATTTTTATAAACAAGAAATTTGTTACCTCTTCTCCAGAAATAGAAAATAAAATATTTCGCAGGGTAGGAGAAAAGTACATTTATAAATTTTGATCAAACTGAGGTCTAACATGACATAAAAATAGAATATATAGATATTGGAACATTGAAATGTCTTATTAAGAAAAAAAAATATTTTTCATTTTTAAATGACATTTTTATTAGTAAAATTATTTGTTCTCCATAACCCAAATTTTTGCCAGGTATCCCATTACATTATTTAGCATATTTCCTATCAGACATTGAGCAACATACAGTGAGAAATTGCACTTGTAACAATGTTGGATAATCCTGTTCCCAGAGATAAGGTATTTGACAGCTCCAAAAGGGAAAGATCAGCATAAAATGCTGTTTCAGAACAGTTTGATGTCAGTTTACTAATCATAAATTTGAGCTTATTTTCCATTTTTGCAAAATGTTAATAAATGCTAAGTAGCTGGCTTGAAATTCCAATTATTGTTCCTGAAGGCACATTCATAGACCTCTTTAATTTTTATGTTGGAGAAAGCACAAAAAAACAACAGTTTTAGATTCAAACTCACCTGGAATTCATCTCTCAAAATGAACCATAAAACTATGCTCTATTTTCCATGTTTAAAGCCCTACCAAGATTAAATTTTTCCTCCACAATTTCTTACAAGTGGTGATTATTGAACTTTTAGTCAGTATCTTCTCTTAGGCAGGATACAGTTAGCTTTCATATAAGAGTAGAATTTTAAGTAAGAAGTTTTAGTATTTCTCTTGAAATTTTGGCCTAAAAATTAGATATTAATTTGGTTTCAGCATTAAACATTCAAATTATTGCATTGATTGACTTGATCAAATTATCTAATTAGAACTCATACCCAAGAAGATAGCAAACTTCTTAAAATTTATAAAGATCAATCATTTTTATAATTAATCTAATGTTTTAATTTTAATTTTATATTGAGTCTGCCTTGATTAATTAGATTTTGATATGATTTCGATCTGAAAGTCCTAGTGAAGCTTAGTTTTGAGGAGATATTTAAAAAAAAAGAAAATTAATACTAAAGAAAAGAAAATAAAAAAGAATTCTACAAATTTCTTACAATGAGCAGCATGAGTCCATAGCTGTGCAGGAACTGGGTGGATACCAGGTGGCCAACTTAAAAGGCTAATCTGTTTTCCCTAATTAGTCTTTGGTTCTCACACATCTACCTCCTGTAAAGCAACAGGGTGCAGCAGAATCGGCACAAGCACATGTCAGAGCGGAATTAGTTCTGTCACTTGCTGCTCTTAGACGTGTTAACAATTCACTTCTTGTTTACGGGTCTGTGTTCATCTACTGCGGCATCCTGACAGCAGCTGCTGATCCTCTCTAATCTGTATTTTAAGTCATTCTCATTCTTAACTTCCCCATTCGAAAGCAACTCTCCCACAGGGTTCTTGGTTTTGTTTTTTTTTGCTGGTCGTGGATTTTTACCTGGCTTGAAGAGTTTCATGAGACACTGCTATCACAAGTGCTCCCTAAAAGGCATGATGAAGGTTCTCAACACCACTGATAGGACAGCCATTTCCTCCCATAGGTATAAATTTCCTATCCAACTAAATCCCAAAAATTCTTTGTAATCCAAGCAGATTGATATGCTTAGAGTACTGTTCGTCAGACCTGACTTTAGCACTAGATTCCCTTTATGAACTGTCACTCTCAAATCCTAAAGGCATCTGTCCTGAACTGTTTTGACCTTTGAGACATTTTAAGGTTTTAGATTTAATAGAGGTTACAAACCATCTGAGGAAGTGGAGACTGTGGGAAGCTTAATCAGCCCCTTGATAGACCTGCAGCAGGAACAACTTCCCAAGTACCTCTTTCTGGCACTTCCCCAGCCTTAGCATTTAGACCTTTCATGAGCTCTCGATTCACTTTTAACTCCTTGAGTGTTGAACTATGAAGTGCTTCTTTTCTTCTCTTTTTTTTTTTTTTTTTTTGATAAAGTGCATTGATTTAACCTTTTGGCAGACCACTCTTTAGCTGCATGTGGAGGATTTCACTAACTCTATGTTTTCATTCAAACTGGCATCTTCCTTGACATCTGACATGACTGCCCAGACTTCAGATACTTAATTGCCCAAATGCTCAGTGGGGGTGAACAGGAATAATCCCTCAGACTTCAGTGGGATGATATGAACTTAGACCAGCTGACAAAGCTGGAACTATATGGACATTTTGAGTTGTTAGATTTTATCTGCTTCATATGTTGCTTTTTTGGATGAACCCATTCTACATGCACTCTTACCAAACTCATACATAATTTTTAGTTCAATACAGTCCTAATAAATAATAAAATGGAGACATTTTTTCCCTTCAGTCAGCACGAGCCTTTACAGTTTTGGATGACCTCAAGAACTAATTCTGTCCTTTTCTTTACACATAACATATTCACACCCTAATGGCCTCATCATCTGATATAGAGCAGCCAAAGGATTTCAGTGCGATAATACTCTGGGATGTTCTCCAATTTTGACCGATTCTCAGTGGAATTTTTTCAAGGGCACAGTCAGTTCCCAAAGGAAATCAAAGAGACTTTGCTATATAACTTCCTCCTTAGTCTTTGAAAGTCTTCTTTTAAAACAAGATTTTTAAAAGAAATTATATTTCTAAGCTTTTACCTTGACCAGTAATATTTGCATAGTCTTCAGATAAAGGTTACTCAAAGGAGAAGACCAAGCAGGCTTCATGACTTTATCAAATAGTGAAGATGAGAAATCATGACACTTTTAGATAAGAAATCAAGACATATTTTTGTTACTTTTGAAAACTTTGGTTTCACCAGGTGAGCCTCAAGCAGGTCTCTAATCATAATAGTACTGGAAGCATTGCTTAGCACATCAAATATGACAGAAACATTTCTTACTTTCCTGTATGATATGCTCAATGATTTCAAATCCTCTGCTGAATATTGTGTTGATTTTCACTCAGCGTTCTTGCTTTATGAATCCTCTTAAACAGATTTTCTTTAAGTCTGTCAAATACTTAGCTGACTGATGCTGAACTAAAGCTTTCTTTCCTCTCCCTTTCCTGTAACTGTCCTGCTAATTAGATTTGCTAATGAAGGTGTAATATGGGTGCAAATTTTTGATGAATTTTTGAAACCTGTGATAATAACGTTCTACCAGGAATTTGGGATTCATGGTAAAGTGACTAGAATTATATTGCAAAGTCTAATTATGGTAATTCCCTAGACTGGGAAATATAATTAGAATGTACTAGTCATCATCTCAGATCACTCATTAGTGGTGACAAAAAATTTAAATAAAGCTTTCCATATAAGCTGAAAAATTGGACGTTGTAATTATGGAAGCCTTTTATTACAGACATAGTAGATTTTGTAAAATGTAGAGGAATAAACTCAATAACCAAAAGAAACTGTTAGAGGCCTTTTCTGGCAAAAGTACGAGGGACATTCTGTGATGGACCTTAAGGAAACTGAATGCAGCAAATAACTTTTACTCCTTCAGTAACCTGAAATGCCACATGCGCCACATTCTGCAGTAAGGCTCAGTGGTCTTTCACGCACCACCTATAACATTGAGAATAAATATGGCCCAAGGATTTTTAAAGAACAGGATCTCTCTCCTATCCCAGCACAAACTTTTTAGGCTAAGCAAGAGTCACCTGTTGGCTGTACAGCCTCTGCTCTTTGAATCTACACCTAGACCTGGCAAACCTCAATTCCATTTTGCCAGTACCTTAGTGAGAGATGGACTGATGTGATTAAAGTGTTTGCAACAGACTAAAAGTAACCTGGTTTTGACATGTCTCAGGTATAGTTTTTTTGGGTTTTTTTTTCTGTTTCCCCGTTTGAACTACAGGATTTCTAATTTGTGGTGAAGTACGTGTGATAATGGTGACCAGTACAGGCTCATCCCTTCTGGCCACCATTAACATTTAAAGTGGAATATTTTTTTGAGAGTGTCTCTTAAAGCTCTGTACATAAACACCAGTATCCCTAGGGCCAACAGAGGAGGAGAATTTTGACAGGAATATTAAGGGACAGTATCCTGTCCTTTCAAATAAACTTCCCTACACTTGTCTAATCCTCACGTGAATTTGTGGAAATACACCTGGATCCCAACATGTCTGCTTGCAGAGCAAAATCAGAATATGTCACCTAGAAATGGCTTTGATCATCTCCTCTGATTTTTTAAACATTCATAAACAAAGATTGATACAAGCTGTAAATGGAAGTGTATATATGTAAATATTGGAAGAAAAAGCAAAACAAGGGTTAAGACAGTGGCGTGTATTGTTAACAAAAACCACTGTTCACAGCAATAAAATTGAAAAATGTATTGTTTCTACAAAAACTGGAAAGCCTGCAGCCTATAAGGCCAGAGCACAGACAACTTGCTGGCAGAAGGATCTGTTTGTACTGTGACAACAGGAGATTGAAAACAAAGCTACAGCACACCACACACACCATTATTTCTTCTGTTTAACCAAAAGGAAGACAGGCTGGAACCATAAAGATTTGTGTATTCCAAACAGAGAAAAAGAGGCAATGACTGGCAATCTTGACTAATATTTATGGCAGCTTAGATAAGCTAAGTTCTGATGCAAAAGAATCACTTAAGTAACTGCTGGCATCTAAAAAGTATAAAAAGACTAACATTACTAATCAAAAATACGACAAGAGATGTGTGATGTGGACTCAGTAGCTGGTATACAAATGGTCCTAGCTAAACTGCTACAGTGAATCCCCAGCTTGCAAAGACAGGAGTGTGAGAATATGAGTAAGTGAAATCACATAGAAACTTTTCAAAATAAATGTCACCTTTTTCTTCCATAAATCCTTACAGTTAGTTTTGTTACACTACTTCCTACACAGACTCCCAGAAACCAGAAATGAAAATCAAAATCTGGTCCGTGGTCTCATTAGTAATATTTTAAAAGTGTATTTTGTGAAAGAATCTGTAAAATATCAAATAAATTAGTGGTATTGTCTCTGAGTTCTGTATTCAGCTTTGAAATTGATATATATTTAATCCCTAAGTGACTTTCAGGGACTCTTTCTTTTATTACAGTATTTTCTTACTTTTCATGAAAGAGAAAATATTAAATACAAAATATAAAAGTAAAATCTTAGCAGGAAACTAGAAGCCCTATCAATTCCACTTTTTAAAAAAAATTGGCAAAAACCAGTGTGCAATTTCAGATAATTACATGTAATCCTTAGTAATCCTCCGCAGACAGCGTGAACTGGCAGTCATTAGTATGCTTTGAGCCTATTATTTTGCATACACACCAGGATATGCAGGATGTTAGTGTCCTTGCTGACTTTCTGACTAAAACATGGAAAATAAAGTAAGATGAAATAATTTCAAAACTTCAGTTGAGAACTGGGAGAAAAAGAATAGTAAGTACCATGAAGCAATAGCACTTTTTTTATCTCGAAGCCTCAAGTACAAATAAAACGCAGAAGTGTGTTTCGGGCAATCTTCTTTTCTATTTCAAATCCAATGGGTAATTGAGTACTTGCTGTTCTGACAGTTCTAAGAGAAATAAATTCAGTCCAATATACTTGATTCAGTTTAGAGGTTAGATTTTATTTTACCTTTCTTGAAAATTGGAAAAATGTTCAAAATAAAGAGAAGAATATTGTCTCAAGTTTACACATTTTAAAAAGGAAAATTTTGAAGATATTACTATACCATTCAGCATTCATTTTTTCATGCCTGTTACCACAAACCTCATGATTCAGGCACTCATCTGGGAAGAGAAGGTAGGTGGCTACCACATTCTGAATTAGTAACCATTCAATTAATACAAACTGAAACAGCTTCACACTCCAGGCTGCTCTGGAACTTGTTGACTAAGGCATTTTGCTGAGAGGGAAAATTTCTGTCTACGTTTGTGTTCTGAGCTAGGAAGAGACAGAACTCTACGGTAGCCTGTCCCTTCAAATAATCTTCCCCAGACCTGTCTAATTCTGGCCTGATTTTGTGGAATTACACCTGAATCCCAACACATCTGCTTTCAGAGCAAAATCAGAATATGTCCCCTAGAAATGACTGTAATCATCTCCTCTGATTTTTTAAGCATTTCATTTATTGTTTTTCAACTGAAAGTATTTATTCAATCTGAGTTTGTAAGTAGTTTCAGGTAGCAGGAAAAAGTTTGGTAAGTTCTTTCCAAATCAAAAGGAACAAAAACCCTTTTTATCACAATGTGTTGTATAGTCAAGAAAGACAAAATTTCCTAACACAAAACTAAAATATATTTTAATTGCTAAAGTACTAGAAAATGCAGAGACTTAATACTGCAGAAGTCTTTTCAGGTCAATCTTTTCACCGAATCAACATCACTCTTGAAGGCATTGTGACCATTGTATTCTAACATAGCAAACCTTGACAAATCCTTCCTTATCCTGTTAAGTAGTCAGAGTAGTGCTTTGGCATGATTTCGGCCTGATAAAACCAGTGTCCTCTCAGATGTGGCTTGAAGTTTGTATTAAAGCCAAGAGAATTTCTAGTTACTAGTGTGAATGCAGACGCCATATTCTAAAGGGTAAGAAAGTTTAGTAATGGCTAATTAGTTGTGGCTTATTTGTGTTGGTTGGCCTCAAAGACAGAATGAAGGTCTTGACAGTGTTTAATTTACTCCTTCTGATGTAGCTCTGTGTCCTGTTTTCTCAGAACATGACTTTTTTTTTTTTCTTGCCTGGAGGAAAAGGAATTTATCTTGGTGGGAAAGGAGAAATTTGGTCATTTGTATTGGATTCCCAGAAGTACAGTTGCTCCATCAGAGCAAGAGCAATTAAAATAAATTAAAACAAAAAGCAATTAAACCTCTCTGCAATTGCATAGAGCTGAAATCATCAGGAATGCACTGATTGTTCACAGAGTGTATCAGTAAATGTTTAACACACCTGACATATTTGTTGAGTGCCAAACTGGGTGCACATGCATGTATTCAGTGTTCACGTGGTGCATGCAGAAAATGGTAAGTTTAACAATCTAGCATTGCACAGATCACAGTATGTTCATTCGTGTTTCTCCTTGGGATTCTGGGGACAGAAAAAAAACAAAAACAGAAGAAGAGACCTGATATTTTCAAATTGACCTGAATATTTAGATTACAATTTAAAAGCTTGCTAGTGAAACCAATCCAGGGTGCAAAAGCTGCCACTGACTCCAGTGAGATCCAGATTTCTCTCTTTCTGTTACTTCAGCTATTTCTGTGTAATTATGCTGAAGCCTAAAAAGTGCCTTAACTGCAGTAAGTTTGGGATTATGTTGACTGTGGAAAAGTGAAAGGAGATTGTGGAACATTTGGATTAGAAAGAATGACACTGGATGAGTGGTGGAGACAGATGTAGTGTAGAAAAAAAGCATGTGTAGAGGAAGAAAGGAGACATCTCATCATTCGGTGTGGCTGCAGAGTAGCTCATTGTGGCAAAAGGTGAAAAACAATTATGGTCATTGGCACATATCTTTACTTAAGGGATTCTTGAATAGGTTGACTAAAACACAGAGGGAAATAGAAGATAGTCTTCCAACACGCATATAATCAGTTAAGAAACGTGCACATTTTATGACAATCAAGCTGATACTCTAAAGAGTGGTTAATATTCATCATGAATATGAGTATGTATCATGACACTGCATGGAATTACTTCAGTATAAGAAAATGTTTCTAAAGCCATATTAAGTAACCTATCAGTGAAATGTGTCTTAGAAAAGGTAGAACATTAAGGGTGGTTTGATAGCAATGCAAACATATTCAGCACTTGATGCTTTGGCACATATGAAATTAGTTCTCATGACAAATTAAATTTTAAAACTCTTTAAAAGCCCTTTAAACCTGTGTTAAACCAATCTGAGTAGAAGGTATTATTTAATATGATTGAGCTAGTAGTTTAAAGTACTTCAATACACTTTCATATATCGTTTGCATCACTGAAAAGATCTGATTAAGGTATATTTAAAGTTTTTAATATTAATTTCTTGAAGTACCTGTAATGTGTTGTAGTTCAATATTATTACATAGAATACTACAGAAATCAGACAGATATATATTCTATAAGTCTGAAGTACTGTTTCTCATTTCAAAGCATATCCAGGATGACTTTGTCCATCCTTTCTTGTATTATTGAGCACTCTAAGAAAGAAGCACTTTACCACTGGTAGGATTTAGAGCTGCTGCAAGTGGGTTTTTTACAACTTCTAGAAAGCTAGTCCCAAATTTGAGTTGATATGTCTCTTCAAAGATAGAAAAAATTCCTCTATATGTAACATTCAATTATGGGAAAATACTAGCATGGAGAAGCAAGTTTAACATTTATACAATGTCATTTATCAGCACAAATAAGGGAAACATAAAAGTCAAAGCAAAGCAAATCCTCTGGAAGTGGACTGTTACAGCTTAAGAAAAAGGTGACAAAGAATGAAACAAATGATGGAATGCCTTTCTACTCTGAGGAAAGAAAGTGATAAAATTCATTAAAAAAAATTCTAAATGAAAAATAGGAACATCTACAACACACAAATAATTTGAGCTATTAGAAATTTATTATTTCATTTTTCATTATTTCATTTTTATCTTGATTTTTTTGTTTTATAATGATAATCTGTAAGTCCTGGAAGGTGAACTTTAATTTTCTGTTCTCAAATAACATATTGGCTCTGTCTTATTAAGCAAAACTGAATGTGCTCATAAAATCACGAATTTCTTGTCTCAACTCCCGCTATATTTACAACTATTAGGAAACACTTGCAGCAGTAATGATGCTACGTAAAAGGAAAACAACTGTAGAATAAACTACTAAACTTTGAATTCATGTATCACGCCTTTTAAATGCTAAATGATGTCATAAAAAAACCATTAATCTGACAATATCCTCTTATTCCCTACTAACCTACTTTATGAAAGGCCTCTAGAATTTTTATCAACTGACATTTCCTGCCAACTAGGCTTTCATAATATTTTAAGTAAACTGTTTTAACATATTTTGATTTGCTGACCTACAGAAAAAGCAGTCATTCATTCATTCATTGCAATAAAGGTATGTGGTCCTATTTTCATGTTGCAGCTTAGAAATTCAAGCCACTCCGACTACACTTAGGATTTCCTTTAAATTTTCACTCAGAAACAGAAGATGTGGAGTGTGTCGGGTGCACATACAATTTGTGTCTTACAAACTTGCTAATTAAATCATACTTTCATTGACTTATGGCGCCTCACTGTGTTCTGACAGGGTAGATCATTTTGTGCTGTTCCTATGCCTAACTTTAAAATTACTGTATCTGCTTATTACGGACTACCAGTTGTAATCAACTGAATCTGATGCTCAATAAGCAGTTGAGAATAATTAATCTGGATTAGTCTGCATGCATATCATACCCATATGGGATATTTCAGTAATGCAACTACTTATTTTATTTTCCAGTAAAATACTGGGTTTGTACTGCTGTAGGGATGACCTGACTTGTAATAATGGAAGTTCAAAACCGTAGTTCTCTGTCAACTCAAACTGAACTTAATTACCTGTGTTCTCAGTCCGTCATCCATTTAATCACCATTAAAGTCCAGTAGTTCACAAATAGTAATTCTTGTTTTATCGCAGCAAAACAATCAAACAAGGTAAAAAAAACCAAACACAACCACGGGAGGAGAGGGAAGGGGAAAGTAGAAAACGCAACTCCCCCCCCATTTAAACAAAAACAAAACCAAAACCCCTCTCAAAGTATCTACATTTAGTCTGGTTTCTAGAACATCTTCGACTACATTTTCCTCTTCCAGGGACACGGCTGTTTGTAGGAGGTTGTCTACCCCCACCTAGTGGGCAGCGCGTTTAATGACCCGACGAAAAGGCTCTGCCGGCATCCAGCGACAAAACTGCCACGGCAATTGTTGCTGTTATACGTGAATAATTAACACAATTTACAGCATCTGCGGGGATTAAATAATTGAGACCCATGATTCATGTGGATAGCTGTGGTCTAAAGTGGACTTTGGCCGTAGCGAGCACATTTCTGCACACTGTAGATGGTGTTTCAGCTTTGTGAAACTCAATGCCTAAAAAAACTGCAGGCTTTCTCCCAAAAGTATCTCACCTCTACTTATACCTATACATATTTTTCACAAGCTTTGTGATTAAAGGAGAATGACAGAAAAAAAATCTTTAAATAATACCCTTCAAGATTTCTTTGCAGCCTTCTTTTATCAAAATTCAGACCAGAATAACTGAATCTACATTATCTCAGTTATTACCTCTCATTTGGTCTGGTGAATGAAATGCAAAATCTGCAGTACAAATTAGCCAGGGTTTAAAAAGAGCCTTGCCTATTAAAGTGAGTGCAATCTGAATTATATAATCACAATCAGGAAACTGTGGAGATACGGAAATCTTTGAATTCCTATCTTTTATCTCCTCAAGCTGAAGGTGAGTTCATCCACTTTGAATATACAGGGTAAAGTATGCTTTCAAGGAACTGAGCAGTTCTTATTCTCTTTGAAATAATAATAAGGAGAGAAATGGAGGTGATGTTTGCTGGTTCTACATTGTCTTGAGAACACTTGTCGAGCAAGACTCAGATTTAGTTTTCTCTTTTTTCACTGAGTGTTTTAAACTACACTGACAAGGTCACTTGTCTTTCACTTGTTCTCTTTCTGGATTTCTGAATCAAGTATTCCTGACTGCCAAGCAGCACAGCTTCAAAAGGAAGAGTGATGAGGACATGGAACACCCTGAAAACTCATGATGTTGATATTAATGACTATGTATAGCCTACTAAATTAGGCAGAGGCAGGGCATGGGGTCTAATATCGGCAATTTCTTCTTCATAGTGTTCTATCATCAGCCTGTTTTCAGCATGGTTTTTGGCCCATACCGGCCTGTATCATACTGGCCCTTTCTTCTCACAATCCCGACCACAGCCAGACCAGGGTTTGTTACAGTCAACAGCATGAATGGGACCCCTAAGAGAGTGTCACCATAAGGACATGGGTTATGTCACACCACTTACCCTGGGGGTCCTAGTGCATTCTATTTATTGGTTTAGAACAGAGGAAGGAGATGGAAGGTCAAATCTTTCCAGGTTAAGGAGAACTGTACCAAGTACTGTGATGCCTGCAGTGTGGTCCTGCCACTGAACTATTTTCCTGAAAGGCAGAATTTTTACCTGCTTGTATTTTAGGGGAAAAGCATGACCTGTGCATATGAACTGAAATGGAAGCTGAAAACCCTAAATCCCAGTTGCCCAGAAGCCGCTAAGCAAGATCCTGCAGAAAGGCACTTCAGATGTACCTCTGTCTTTGATGCTTTTTATTCTAAGATGCTAAAAAAAGTGTCCCAGAATTCAACATTCTTTGCAGCTTTCTCTGCATCAGCCTCTGTCTAATTGCATTTCTTCCTGGAGGGGCAGGTACAGAGATATGTGTAACACCTCAATGGGAAAACTGAATTATAGTCTCAGAGTTAGATGCCTGACTCACAGACTTTATAACTCAAAATGTCATGAGATCTAAACCTACTTACTCAGCTGACTATGGATATTTTGAGAACAATGCCAAGATATAAACTTGGAGATTTAATGGTGACAATATGAAGGTTTTCAAAGCATTTTTTAAAAATATTTAGATGCTTATATCTACTTGTAATATTAAGTGCCTAAAATCTTGGTTTAGCAGGTGCATATTCCGGTTTCTAATGGATCAGTCTTAATTTCTAATATAGGAAATAAATTTAAAAGATCAACAAAGAATTCAAGCCTTTAATATTCTTTCATTTTTATTTATAATTTTCATCATTTCACCATTTCCTTCAAATTTACTAGAAAACTGAAAGAAAGTATTTAGCCATGTTGAAAGCGATAAGTAGTCTGTGGTAATGGGTGTTCAGGATGGTGAACAATATTTGAAATGCAGAGAATACTTAGATAAGAGAAGGGATGAAAAACTTATGCTCAGAGTATCATTTGTTTTTAATCTATTTTTCATGATGCCTGTATTTGTAATAGATATACAGAGGAGAGTAAATATGCACTTTATGCACATTTTTAACATGATGATATATTATTATTATTGTAATATTATAATACTATATTATCATTCTAATTTTAATACATACATTTTTGCTGCAACAGCAGCTGGTGGGAGTCACATGACAAGATACAGATTTGCTTTACATTTCTATGGCTTTAAAAAGTTCACCCTTGCCAAGTATGCCAGGATTCTGCTCTGGAATTCTGCCCATCCATTCTGACAGACAAAGTTTTCAACTTGCACCTGAAACATGCCTTTGATATAAATATGAATAAACTTTGTTATTTTTCTGTCATGATTAAAAAAAAAAACTACTCTAAAAATAGTACCTAAGGATTTTTCAGCTATAAAAATGCTACATCCCTGTTCAGCTTACAGGATGTATATTCTCAGGAGATTATGGAAAATGTTCATCAGTGGAAGGCTATCATAAAAGACCTAAGTAAAATTTCACTAAATACATTTTCTTATGTTTGGTTTAAGGAACAGGCATTCCCAAATGCCTAATTATACTCGAGATGCAATTTCTGACATTTATATTTGCAAATCATGTAACACTTGAGGTTTAACCTACTGATCATTAGTAGATGTCATACACAATTCTAACACATGTAATGTGTGTTATTTGAAATTTGTTGAAACTTTGAATGTAAAGTCAATAAAAATAATTTAAATGTATTAAAGAAAAGCATCTTCAAAAACTACTTAGGAATTCATTTTAAAATGACAAAATCTCATATATAATTCGCTGATGTATGCTGACACAGTGACAAAACATGAACAGTCCTTTTTAATATGGTGTCTGCAAACATTAAATTCAGGCTACAAAATACTGAGGCTTTTTTGTGTTACCTCCCTTGTCAAACTGCAGACCATTGGTTAGAGGCCATTAAATTATTCCATCCAGAAATGCTGAGTACCCTTTCTTATCAAAGGGAAAAGAAACTTTGCCAAGAAAAAGGAATCTAATTTTAGTAACAATAAAGTATTTCTAGATTGACTCAAAGTTCCTGCAGTAGGTAATGAATTAGAAGTTCTCCATTTCACTTTGTCCTTTTAGTCATACATTAGAGTACATTTCAAGAAATTGAATTCTCTTGCCATTCAGTCTTCAAGGAAAGGGAGTTTTGGCTTAAAAAACAATACATAATATAAACAATTTTGACCAACTAATCACTTATTGACCTAACAGTCATTGTTTGAGAAAATGGCAAATACTTGAAAAGTAGAATTCAATATAACATATAGGATCATGAAAACAGGGATTAGAAGAGTTTGCCTGTGTGAAGGCTGATGCTGAATAACATTTAATAAGGACTTGGGGACTTGGAGCATGGACACATAACTTAGAGATTATTAAATTGCACTTACCGAATATTTTATCTTATTATAGATTTGCTAAGAAAGAAGTAGTATAATCCTTAACATTAGTCAAGAGCACTCAAGATTGAAAGTTCTGTACCTGTCATATAAAAATAAAAAAAACAGCAGAAAGAAACACCCATTAAAAAAAAAAAACTACATGTAATTCTCCATACATGTTTGGAAAATCAGTAATACAGGAGTTTTGTGGGCACAGGTCTTTCCCAGACTCCCAGGTCTATTTCTCCAGACTCCTACATCACCAAAACAATGTCACAGTCAGCTGCAGGCCCTCTTCTTTCTGGCAGGAAAAAGACTGGTTTGATTTCCTACCTAAAGAAAACCACTATTGGAAATCTTACCATAACAAAAGGGGCTAAGAAACAAGCCAAATGCATCACCACAGCCCATCAGAGAGGATTATTTTTTTCTTCTATAAGTATGTTAACTTGCTTTTATGGCTGTTCTGGAGAAGCAAACAGCGTACTGAGGTAAAAACACATTCAGTGTAAAGAAGAAAGGCAAGGTGCCAAGTTATCAGGAATAACATTAGTAACACTTCTTGCAAATACAACCAGTTAGGTTCCCTGTGCTGCACTTACTGACTAGCAGAGTGGCGGTAACTCGAGGGAAAGATAAATCCTTCTCTCATGTACCTCTAAAGAGATGTCAGGGGAGAGGAGACAGGCTTTGACCTAGGTGGCTTCCATCAGGACAACAGGGAGCAATGGGCCGTAGGCCACTCTTTAAGGTACAAAATGTCCAGGAAGAAACCGCAGTGACTTCAAGGACCTTAAAAGTAGAGGACCGGAGGAAGCGGAGAGAACAGATGTGTTACTTCAGTTCTGATGATCTATCTAGGTCTTCCTAGATGATAACTAAAAAACAAAGAAATGCAGGCATTATCAAATTAAACCGAAACAATGTATATCATCTGGTGTGTAAATAACAAATTTTCTCTTATCAGTAAAAAACCTGTTCTCTTACTCTCTATGATAAATCTTCAATTTCTGCAAGCAAAGACAAGAAGAGAATCTGCTGCACCAGTGAGGCTGGGGGTAACTGGGAAGAATGAAGACAAAGGACACTAATACATACCAGATTTACATTCAATGTGGGCTCTAATATTGCACCAGAAAAACATGGATTTTCTCTTTGAACAGGTATGAGACCACTACAAAAGTCAATCAGTTTCAGCTGGTACTCTGTGAGCCACCTGAACAAGTACAGTATATGCACTTAGACAGACAGAAATTAGACATTTCTCCAGACTGGAATCTGGAGCAGATACTTCTGACCTGCCAATGGCACTACAACAGAAGTCCATCCTGTGTCTTTTGTCCTGAATGTGTCAAGTAGTGTTGCACTTGCCCCCATCATCCCTGCCCTATTTTTTAATCTTGCTCTTTATATAATGTAGTGATTTTTATCTCTTTTTAATGGCCACCAATGAAGAAACTCATTAATATTTTTATTTGCACTATCCTCTGATATGTTCTGGAAACTCTAATTAAGGTTTTCAGGAGCGCTCTCTGTTGTGGTTTGCATGTATGTCTCATGTTAAACTGCACACTGCTTCTAATATTTCTCAATTTTCATAGTTGCATTTTAACATTCAGGTTTTCCATGATTTTTTCCATATATACATACCAGGGATACCATGGAGTATAAGTGAAGGGGATATGTTAGTTTTAGACTACATTAAGGCTAAGATAAGAATCCCATCAGTATAAGAGTATCTTGCTTCCACACTGCTCCTTGGAAGTTGGGACTTACATCTCCATGCACCATAAATTACTTTTATCCACCTGCATTTGACAAGTGATATGTCTGGAAATAACTCTGTAGATTTAGAAAAAAAAAAAAAAAACACAAGAAAAACATAGGCTAATAGGTTATTGTACAGCTAAGTAGTTTTTCCCTCATTCATTAAGAAGGAAAAGCGTATTCAGTGCTGGGTGCTCTGCATGTCCGAGTACAGCCCAGCACCTACTTCCAGTGTTTAATAAGTATGATGCATCAGCTCACTCACATGACCCTTCTCAGCTGTTTTCATGTTGTGATCCTATCTTTATGTGAGGTGATATAACTCCCTATTTAAGTCACCTATGAATCTTCTCATGAAGGTTTATATTTGTACAATCACGATCACTAGGTATTAGTAGAAGCGGGGGTGAACCTAGAGTTCCTTAGGATGTCTCCAGAAGACTAAGTCATTTTAAAAACATGCTGCTGCAGCTAAAGATAGACCACCCACGTCCTGCATTTTCCCTCGACCATGCTTGCCTCCCAGCCCTTGCCTCCTGAAAAGCATAAAAAAATTAAGAAGTTGTCACTGTAAGGAAAGCAAGAGAAACATACAGTCAGTGTACAAATTAACTGGGAAAGAGTTGGGTGGACACTTCCATGCCTGCTCCAGAGCAGGATTGTGGTAGTTCAATCAGGATGTTGTAGGTTTTTATGTAAAGCTATATGAAATTCAAGAGAATAAACTTTAAAGAGACCATTTCATGATTTTAAATTTGCTACTTTGTAAAATGCCTTCTCATGAAGTTTCCTTCAGTTTTCTTTTTGCAGTCAGAGCCAGGGTCTCCTGGAGGGTCACCAGCCAGTGCCACTCCCAGGGGCAGGGCAGCCAGGGGGCACTGGGCACCTCCCTGGGGAGGGGGACAGGTAAAGCTCAGGCAGGCACATGGACCCATGAGTGGGCCTGGCACAGGGGGCCTGTGCTCAGGCAGGACAGAGTTGTGGGGAGCTGGAGACAGGTCCTGCTGTGCCATGGGAAGGGTGGGCAGGGACAGTAGTAGCCAGCAGTGGGCTTGGATACCCTCACAATCAACAGCTTTATCTGCAGTAAATGTTCAGTGGGTGAAATTGCAGCCTGTGAATTTCAGACAAGGGAGAAGCAGAGGAGCTTGATCAGGTGGGAATGGAAACCTTCTGTGGGTCTCCTCACATGTGAGCTGAATTCAACTTTCCACCAGTGAGGGCTTTATGAAGAAATGCATTCTCACAATCTTTCTTGCTAGAATTAATTATGAAATTATTAAAATGTTGTACAGACCTCATCAATACTCTTTTTGATTTTTCTCCTTTAGGCATTAGGAATAAGGGAATAAAAATTTAGACAGACCTTGCTGCTTTTCAAAAGCTTGTGAAAGGTCACCTGTTCTTGGGCTAAATCCACCAGCTTCTAGACAGATACATCAGCCAAAGTCTTACACGAGCACTTGTGAACAGTCCTCGTGCCGACTGCCTCTGTGGGCAAGGCCACAAAGCAGTGGCACTTGCAGCCTTTGGGCTTTGACTGGTGAACCGAGATAAGTAACCTGGTGCAGAACAAATTGAGTGACCATGCATCCTGGAGCCCACAGCCCCTCTGTGTGACTCGGGCTACCCACCTCCCTCTCTCTTCTTTTCCACAAAAGGAGGGAATTTTTTCTGTGTCGTGGGCTGGTCCTGCTGTGTTTGGGGATGCTGCTTGCTCAGAGCTGAACTGTCATCGCCTATTACACAAAGTATACTGCATAGATTGATTTTAAAGTAATGTATGCATTTGTCTGGGTAGAGGGAATGTTAAAAAATTGCTTATAAATATTGGGGGAGGGGGGGAGAAATCTAGGGTCAGAATTATGCTGTTGTTGGGCAGGTTTTTCATTTTTATCACTATTTGGACTGGAATAGAAAAGAAAAAAACAGTGAGAAAAGATGCCCACCCAGAGGGAAGATGGAAAAGAGAAAGCAAAGAGCAAGTAAAGTATTAGGCTATGAGTTTCTTCTCTGCTTTTTCTCACAGAAAGGGAGCCAGATGAGGTAATGTGAAAAGCAGCAGCACCAACTAACCATAAAAGAAAAAGGTCTGGCTGTAGCTTGACCTGAAAATAATGATAGGTGATGTAGACAGAATTTAAGGCACAGAAACAGCAACATCCTGGAGGTCTAATGTGACTTATCACCGTGGGGGGAATGACATAGGGGATCATATACAAATAAAGAGCATCAAGATTCTGTGGCTATGACAACTGTCTTGGAGGGTGTCCAGCAGCCTCCTTGGGGCTCAGTAAGTTCAAATAGTAAACCTTGCTGTGCCTGGACAGCCCAAGCAGACTCCCAGGGGTTCCTGGAATATATAAGACATAGAGGAAAAACAGAAGCAATGGACAGTTCATATAAAATCACAGTCAAAACAAAATACCAGCATCTCTTCTTTAGATATATTACTCTCACGAGACACCAGTGGGCTGGTATCCCAATGTAGTTAACATATACAAGCAGAGAGTGGAAGACACAAGTCAGGTCCCTGTTCTGAATCAGACAAAGACAAATTACAGAATCAGGGTTGGTCTAGATACCAGCATGAAGCTAAGAACTTGTTTATTAAGCACTGTAATGGCTATTTTTCCTGTAAGAGTGGCTTCTCTACATCCTCTGTAAGGACTGTTTATATATTCTGTGAGTCAGGAACTCACGCACTGAAATGTTCCTTTGGGCTTTATCTCATGTATCCACTAGAAAATGTGGCGGTTTCAATTAGGTGTTAGAACTGTCCAATTATTTATACGACAAGAATTGGTTTCCTTCCACCATCCCACAATTCTTTAGCCTTAACACAAAATTATAGGTAACATTACGGGTGTTGGTATGTCTTCAATTCTCTTCAAGCAAAGAACTCTCTTCAAATAATTGAATTAATGTCTCACAGTATTGGGGGAATTCTGTAATTCCTAAATTGCTGGATGAAATACATATTCAATTAATCCACTTTTCTTTACCTTTAGGTTTCCTACAAGAGCCCAACACTGAACATTTTATTTTCAATTCTGATGAAACAAGGCACTCAATATGAAATGAAACAAAATTTTACATATCTCTGCATGATAAACATAGTTTTTTGCTATATTTAAAAAAAACCAAAACCATGTAACAATTGTCCTTTAACTAACAAATTGTACGTGTTTAAAAATAGCATACTGAATCAGAACAGAATGTTTGTTTTTAGAGCATTTGAAAGATACAGCAGGGTGTGCTGTTTAGAATGTGTGCAGGTGTGAATAATTAAAAACCCACCATGTTTATGTGTCTTTGATTACACAATCATTCTCATAGCTACAAGTGATTCTAATCAGCTACAAGGAGAGGTGATGGGACTTTATAAATAGCACGTAAAGTAAATTTTTGTAGCCTCTGTGTAATTTGGATCCTTTCTTAGCATGAAAATTGCTGAACAATAATAAAACTTTAACAATAGTCTTCACAGGTTTTCAGAACCTTTTTTTCCTTTCATTATATTACAGCCTTCAAAATAACTATCCTTTCAGTGTTAAACAGTTGTACAATTGTAGTTTCCTTCCTCAAAACTGATCCAAAACACACACTGATATTTTAAATGTCTTAATGAAAAGTTAATTATAAAAAGCCAGCAGATATCTATTATTTCAATAAGCAAAAAGGACCCATACTGAATGAAGTCCTCCTTTCTTTTCTGTTCTTCTAAAGATGAAAGGAAAAAAACCCAAACAAACCTATGACACAGTTTTTTATGTCTTTACCTTATCTAATCCAAAGAATGATGCCTCATTCACAAACCAAAGCTTCTTCATGAACAGTACACCACTGGAAACTTGCTGTTGTACTCACAGACGATCAATTTTTAGACAATTCTTTTTGCCTTTTCTTAGTCCACCTGTCTTGATTCTCCTACTGCTTCTTTAGTAAAGAAGTGACTGGCTGATCCATAAAACTTCTGTGTTTCCAATGGATATACATTTACCAGTTTTGTAGGTGACGTTTTCTATCCACCCACATTTCAGCTGCTTTTATTAATGCACCAGTATTTTGAGTGTCTCAATGAAATAAGGGATCCAATATCACAGCCACTTTAAAAGCTGCTCGTGCCTCAATGAATTAAATTATCCCAACACATACAAGGGGCAGAGTAGTTAGAAAACTACAAAGGGAGAAGGAGAAATTACCACTATTACAGATCTTTAGAAATAGAATTTGGATCTCAGGATACCTATTCAGTGCCAGGTCCCATCAGTATTACAGTGTAAGCTATCTGTCTACATTCAAGTCATTAGTCATAAGACCTAAGGGTCAACAAAATTTTCTGATCTAGACTTACCAGGTAGGAAATAGTAAAACAGGAGAGGATCAACAGGAAAAATAAGTTATCTCCTCACAAAAATCAGGAGTTAATCTGGCTCTTTTTGGATCTTAGATTCTTCCAGGCACATTTGCCCTCTCCAGGATAAGATCTTTTTAATAAGGTCGTAAGAGAAGGCTTTGGTAAACTTTCAGAATAGAACAAGACATTTATATGGGAAAACATCAGGCTTCTTTACGACTTGTAGATATTTTTCCAGACCAAAGAGAGGTCAGATTGTGTAAAGTTGTGAGGTTAAGCATAAAGGTTTTGATTCATTCTCCCGCAGTCTAAAAGACAAAAAAGCCTGCTACTCAAGCTTTACACCAACCAAGTAAGTTTCAACTACAGATGTGCAAAACACAACCCTACTTTCAATGTGAATATTAGTTTTGATTAGATACTAGAAATTAATTTACAAACGGGAGCAAAATTTAAAGACTCTAAGGATAAAATTAAGTGTTACAGAATCTATTAATAAATGAATTTAACTTGCTACCAAAACTATTTAAAAATGAATTTTTATATTATTCATTTGATAAATTTGTGCTATACTGCTGCAACTGTGAGGCAGCTGCTTTCCTTGTTTCACAATACTATACGACTCATAAATAACATAATGATCTGACTGTTCGTGTGTGAATTGTGAAGATAACGAGTGAGTCCCATTTGCATTAGCTCCAATCCCATACAACATAAAAAACTAAGCTAAGCACCAGGACTTCAGTAAGACATCCATATGTCCGAATTGTTCCTTTACTTGTGTGCATAAAAATTCTTGGGTATTAAAGGGAGGAAGATAGGTGATGAAGAAAATATTTAAAGACCAAAATGACCCATTTGAGCCACGGTTATGTGTGTATCACATGTTAAGAGTTTGGAACACAGCCGTATGAATGAGTACCTGTCCTCTTAGTGTTGGAAGACAGTACCTTCTTGAAGGGTAATGCAGCACTTTTCTCAATGTTCTCCCATGTCTCCTTTCCTGTCTTCCTTAGCCAGTGGAGAAAATAATTGCTGTGGAGCCACAAGTGAAATATTGAACCCTGAAGCTCTTGCTCTGTCTACATGTTCAGCTGTATACAAATTCAGAGTTGTTTCCCTCAAATTTATTTGCTTATTTTTGAACTCACAATGAAGATTCTTATTTTTCACTCTTATAATATCAGCAATTGTTTTTACATTCTAGGTCCCAAGAGAACTTACAGATTCCATATAAGTCAGAATTGTGACAGAACGAGCATAGCTGTTTCCTTTGAAGTGGTGTCCTGGATTTAGAAACTGTCAGCAGTGAACTATAAGCCTCCTTATTTAATATTGAACAAAAATTACTGAAATAAAAATAACTCTGGTTTTCATTAGAGAAAAACAGTACTCTCTTTTAGGGTAATAAAAAGACAAGATATTCATGGTATGTCCACTTAAAACTGCTTTAAAAGGATTATACCAAAAGTATAAGGTTCATCAATATCTTAATAGAAGACAAAATAGAAGATATTCATATCAGTGGCAAAAAGTTATATGTTGCATCAGAACGATAATTTTACAGAAATGATAGAAATAAATGTCTTTACATGTACTTTAATAATACTACTGTTTAAGTTAAACTTTCCTTAAGCTTGAAGTTTGGGTTGGAGTTTTCGCATATCTTCTAGAAAATACAGAGCATTTCCTAACAATTCTATGAAATTTCTACAGAAAAGATAGTAGTTCCTTCTTAGCTGCTCCACCAATTTTCATAACTAGTATAGAATTAGTTTATTAAATATATTTATGTAGACAACATAAGTGTTAAAGAATATAAAAATAGTAGAAATAATTGCAGTCACATCACAGGGTTTAAATAGAGCAGACGAAATTTTCCCATGAACATATACCATGAAGAACAATTATTTTTCTCTAAATTTCTTAAAATCCCATTTCTCTGAAATTTTACTTTATTTTACAATTCCTGTTTAACCAGAAAGAATTCAAACACTGAAACTCTTTGTGTTGGAGAATCAAGATTATTCTAATGAAAGGAAGTGGAGAAAAAAAAATCAAAATGGGGGTGTTCTGGTTTCACCTGGGGTAGAGCCAATTTTTTTCACAGTGGCTAACAGGGGGCTGTGTTTTGAATTTGTGCCGAACACAGGGTTGATAACACAGAGATGTTTTTGTTATTGCTGAGCAGGGCTTACACAGGGCCGGGGCCTTTTCTGCTTCTTGTACTGCTACACTGGGGAGGGGGCTGGGGGTGCTTGGGAGGAGACACAGCTGGAACAGGTGACCCAAACTGACCAAAAGGGACATTCTGATTCTCTCCCTGCTCCTGCTGGTGGGGGAGTGAGCCAATAGCTGCATGGAGCTTGGCTGCTGGCAGGGGTTAAGCCATGAAATGGGAGGATGGAATCTTAAAAGTAAACTTAGGCATTTGGAGGAGTTTGTTTTGCTAGAAAAAGAACACACCAATTTTTCTTAATGTCTTCTGATTTAGGGGGGTGGTTTCTTATTGCTTTATCACATGAGAAATAATCGACGATTTTCAAGCTGTTCTAGTCTAACTCTCTGTTGAGTGGACCTGTCTAGATGAGGAAACACTAGTTTAGGGAAAATGTTGTCATAACCTGGCTAAGTTTAGTCACTATCTATTGTACGGATGCCCAAGAAGCTTGCTCCTCTGCCCCTTGAAGTCACATTCAGATATATAATCAGTTCAAACGGCAGCTTCACAACACCAGTTTCAGAATTCAAATCTTAGAAGTGTCTTGATGTATAATGGTTGCCCATATTTCCACAAATTATATCCATACATTTCACATGGTCGTTTGCTTCTGTCAGTGAGCATGCACTGGTATTACCCCAACACTTGTAGATTCCATAATCATGGTGTCTGAATGTAACCCGACAGAGAATTAGAAAATGTTGAAGCACTAGTAATGAGTTGTCTAAATAAATACCTTCAGCTGCCACCCCAGAAGGATGTGGGATGTGTAAATTCCAAGCAGATGTCTTGAATTACCCAGAGTATGTAAAATAGCCTATGTTTAGGCAATTCAGTCTGTCCTCAATGGTTTGAGAATGTTATGCAAACCGTATCAGAAAGCAAACACCAAGACAGTAGGTTTCTACCAGCTCCATTTTATCCAGCAGTCTTTGGCTGGACAACGAAAATTTTAAGAACTTGAGGTCCCAATATCTTTTCCTCTCTGGCAAGTCACACCCCAACATTTTCTACATATAATAGCCATTCCACCAAGAAATAAGCCTGGGGCTAATAAGTCTCTTTCTATTCCTGCTATGGAAGCTCCCCGTATGTGTGTAAATAAAGTGTAAATAAAATACTGGGAGAAACAAAAGAGAAAATTTAGAGATTGACTAGGTATCCATTCAATCTTTCTTTACGCCAGTGAATATTTCATTAACTTTGCAATACACAGTGACTCCACAAAATAGACTGAAGTACATACAGTCATACACAGCTACAGCAGTCTAGCCTTGGAATGAGCTAAAGCTTTCCTAATTCGAAAACAGGTTCCTTCAGGGAGTATCAAGCCAAAAGTGAGATGCTTAATAAAACGAAACTGGGGGAAAATAGGTCTCCAGCATAAATCCTTTTCTGGGACTGTCTTTTGCCTGAGAAGATCTCACCTGGTTTGGATGTTTATCTCCCTCGGTAGAGTAATGGAGATTACGTGTTCCAATACGAATTCTCATATAGCAAACACTATTGAGTTAGTCACAAATGTATGAAGATGAAGGAAAAGGACAACATGTTTTCCACCACCTGTCATCATTATCTTCTGTTACTCCTGATAGACTCTAAAGTAAATGCAAACATATTATAAAATTTACAGTTATGAAAGTAGATAATCTACATCAGCTGCTTTACTTTTATCTGCATCTGGTATCACTCATCACAGGCAATCCATGCGTGAGACAGTGTTTAACAGCTCATCTTTAGTGGAAAGCATGCTGCTACCACAGTAAATTCTTCCTTATTGCATAATGAGCTCACATGTGTACTCTTCATACAGTCTTGCACTGTGCAGAAAGCAAATTAAGCAGAATTTGGAGCTGCTTTTATCTTTAAAAAAAAAAAATATAGAGAGTACCATAAAGAGAAAAGGGCAGTAAATAAAATCCAAATCTGATTTATGTTATGATTTTAATGTTACTATTTTTAAAGACGCCAGAAAGAACCATTCACACAGCAACAAAAAAGGTGCACACCGAAAATACACATCCTAAGATTACCAATGCTTCTCTAACATGCATATCCAAACCAAAGTCAAATATCTTGCTGGGACAGCTTACAGCGGGATGGAATTTAGCTCATTTCATTCATTACAGTTTGAGCAAATGATTACTGCACTGGGAACCCACTCCCAAGGACCAAATGAAACATTAACATGATTCACTCCTGTGGGCACATCAACTCATGAAGATACTGGCAGCTTTGTGACAAGACCAGTTGTCATTGGTAAACAAGAATGGTAGCCATGTCCTTTGCCATCCAGTGCCAGATTTCCAGAGTCAGTGTGGGGCTCGCTACTTCTTTGTCATGCATAACCCTGGCTAATGCACAGGTTAGATCTGCATTAACAAGCAGCTACCCAAAGGGAGCAGATCCACACAGAGATGCAGCTGATGTTAAGGATCCAGTCTGAACAACACATTTCAGGAAATTTTGCTTCTGACTTGCTGCTTTGTGGACTTGAGCAGTCAGCTGGGTATGAAGTGCATTAGGTGGCTCTCAAAGTGAATAATGCATTTTAGTTGCAGCAGAAAGAAGTCTAAATTACACGCCCAAGACCTTCTTGTGCCACAGATGAAGGCAAACACATGTTCTTGATCCAAATTGAAGTGCTGCTCTAAAGCTACTCTCTCTCTCAGCAGAGGCGTCTTTTCCATTTCCACGAAAGGAAAGTTGCAATTCTACAGCTCCCCTTCTCTCCCCCATCCTGCTAAGGAAGGTCCTAAGGCAGATCATTTTGCAGCAACTGACTTCACGAGTGCTTCTCATAGAAAAGGGCACTTTTTACAGGAAGGGATAGTTCCAGACTATTGAATCCAGTCCTGTAAAGGCTATTACATCACAAGTTACTTGTTAATGAATCAAGGACCATTTATGAGTTACTTTTTGTCCTTCGTGTTCCCGTTGGAAGTTTGAGGTACAAGATAACTTAAGTAATCTAGTACCACTACTGTCCACTGATGAAACCAGCTATGCTTCTGCTTCCCTCAGTATCCCTCGTTTGCCATATCCCTGTACATATACACTGACATACCATGTCCTTCTTTCCTTCCTTCCTTCCTCTCTCCCTCCCTCCCTCCCTCCCTTCCTTCCTTCCCTCCTTCCTTCACTCCTTCCCTCCCCCTTCTTTCCTTCCTTCCTTCCTTCCTTCCTTCCTTCCTTCCTTCCTTCCTTCCTTCCTTTTTCTAGACTTTTCCTAACGCGATTTACATTTTGTACTCCATGCTTATACGCTTGACTTTTAGGAACTCTAGATCATCATAGCAGTTTTTGTTTTCATATATTGAAGTTAAATTTATTCTTCTTCAGCATGGTTGACTTGCATGACAGAACTGCTCACAGTATTATCTGTTAAATTGTGCGCTCTATATTTTGTTAAAATTTTCCAAAAATAACTGGAAGTATTTAGACTGAAATTATCTAGGATCACTTTTCCATTTTCGCAGCCATATGATACATGTGGCTCACAGTCGACCTGTAATCAATTAATGTGCAAAGTTCTTTCTCTTCCATAGTAAATTCCAACTGCTGATATTTGCAGAGTAACACTTAGGTTGTTACACTTAAGAGTCTTCTGAAATTCTTACCATTAAATTTCATTCATAAACATTGGACAATTTTTTACAATTTCTTTTGATACTCCATCAAGCTTTCATTGTAGTGGTATCTCTGAATTTTAGAATATTAGCAAATTTGAACAACACATTTCTTCACTGATGTCAATATTTACCCTTGAGGAGTTCTGAAAGTAATATAATGTTCCTACTGTCACTGTCTTTTAAATTTTTCATTTTTGCAACTTCTTTCTTATGCATTTTTCTAGTTTAATTTATGATTTTAGTTATCTCTACTATGGAACTGATATCTTACTAAAGCTCCAGAAGCATGGCATCTCCTCTATTTCTTTAATTTAGAAAATAAGTTTATTAAAGAAAATTATTAAAGGTTAATTTGCCAGTCACTAAGACTACCAAGTGATGCTGCATCTTATTTCATCTGACTGAGCTGATTCATTATCATAATGCCAACAGTAGAAAAAATAGTCAATACTTACACAGTACTGTGAATTTTTTAAAAGCATTAACAATAGATATTTTGACACAGAAAAAAGAGAACACTTTTTTTCTATAGGGTGGACTCAAAAACGAGAGAAAAATTACCTAAAGGTACTGTCAGCACTGAGAATGAAACAATTGTTTTGGAGACCCAAATTCACATTCAGTTTTTCATTCCACAGAGTACACTATGCACAAAATTTAATAACGTGTTTCCACTTTATGAATTTTATGTTAACTTATGGAGTTGTGATAGATAAGCATAAATTATATAAGTGACTGTATATACTCATCAGAAGATGTTGAAGCCATATACTTTTATGGTGCCAGGATAAAGTGGGAAATAAAACTGGAAAACATTAGAATTTGTTGGACTCCATGAATACTAGCTAGTTGGTTTGAAAACAGTATCTGTCAAAACATTTTTTTCCTCATTTTCCTAGCAGGGCTTCTAATGGAGCCAGTAACCCGAAATTCTAATGTTATCCTAGTCCTATGTCTCTGAAATTGTCTCTGAACTGGTATGGAGAGTTATATAACAGCAAGAACTGAAAGTTTTTCTGTTTAAAGAGCAGACTTAAAAAGCTTTATTTCTCTTAAGAGAAGATTCTCTTAAAAAAACTCATGCAGAGTAATTTTATCATATTCTACAGTAATTTTACCGTATTCTACTCAGCATTCCAGTATGGTCTCTTTCTATGCATATCAACTGGGACTATGAACATGTAAGGTCTCAAGAATTCACTCTTTACATTTCAGTCTGGCAAAATATTTTATGATGTCATGTTACAAGTAATCATTATTTCAGTACTTTATAGTATAAGGCCAAAAATGTGGGAAAGATCATTTCATACATGCACCTTTGATCTTTGACTCTCTTTGGGATGCTTTTTTTTTCCTTCTTTTTTCCTTCTTTTTTCCTAGTAACTAGTACTCTGAGAGTTTTATTCAGCAGATTTACTGACTTCAGACACAAGTTTCTTTTGCTGCACAGCTCCAAGAAAAGTCTGACTCCATCTTCACAACACTCTGCCATTAAAGTGTTAAAGATGAGCACTAGGGTCCCTATTTAGCTGTCTCTTTTTCAGACTTAGCAAAATTAGGTGTTACAGTCCCACCTTATAAATCTCATCTATACGTATGCACAAATGAGTGAAATGGCAAGAACTTCTTCTCCTAATGTTCATTTGTCTTACATATTCTGATTGTCTTCAATCAGTCAATAAATAAATGCATATATAACAGTCAGATATTGAGATTTTCAATTGAGGAATTACAGAATTTTCTGAAAAATGTAAACAAAGTATGGATAGTATGGAAAAATTAAAATGTAGTTAAATTTAAAGGTGGCAATAAATCTTCCTTTGTTGTTCCTTTATGATAACGAAGTAGTCTATTGGGTACATCTGCAGTATTTCTTTTTATTTGCAGTATGACATAGGATCCCGACTTAAACTTGAAACAAGTCTAATAATCTCTACCATCAAATCAAGTGTGGCCAATTGAGGCACTAACTCCATTCTCATCCCACACCATGTTAAATTCAGATGGAAAAAGGAGGCGATGTCATTTTTTAAAATATTGGTTTGAAAGTTTCCAGAAAAAAATTCTAGCAAACCTTTTATGCATCACCAGAGTGATAATGAAATGTGTTAAAACTAATGTTCATTTCTCTTTTGATCTTTGAAGCAGAAGAGGTGACCAACAAAATGAATAGTTATAGGACTTAGTGACTCCATGAAAAATGGAAAATACATACAATTTAAACTGTGCTGGATGGAGCACTGTATTTACTCTCTATTAAGAGCATTTTCTTTTAATGTAAAAATTGCGGTCCTTTACACAATAGGAAAAATAAGAGCTGGAAAGTGTTTTAAATATATGTCATATTTATCATCATTTTTTAAAATGAGGAAAATCTGACAAGTAGTCAGCAGCAGACAGTAGTGGACCCACAGCTAAAAATGTATGTATCAAGTAACCGCAGTTGAATTCACTGTTCAAAAACATGTATAACAGACTGTGCTTCACACTCAATTGGAGTCAGTCAGATCACATCATAGAACACAATACCATGAGAGGAATCAAGCATCAAGATCTGTTCAAACAACTATATCTTTTTTGGAGGGGGAGCAGGGCTGGGGAGGTAAACGGAATGAAGTAGAAAACCATTGATGCAAAAATTATTTCTCTTCCTTAAAACCATAGATAAGGACAAATACTGAAAGTGATGACTGGCAAAGTTGTTAAAATATTTCATAATCCTCATCTCATCTGTGTGCATATCTATCATCCAATTTAACATCTTAATATGATTTGTAACAAGTTACCATCGGTACCTCATTTTCTTTGGGAAAGCAGTCAGCTGCTTCTTAAATTGCCTCTAAGATGCAATGATGGTGTTGGACAGATATCCTTCTTTGATCCAGCTGGTTCAGTATCTGATATTTCTCCTCAACACTTTCAAAAAGCATGAGTCTCTTGTAAACCTACCATCATCACAGCACTATGAATACTAGCTCCACTATTTTTGACCAAAAAAAAAGTGGTATGACATTGTTTCAGCAAATAAGAGAGTATTCATACAAGTTATGTAACTGACAGATCAGTGAAGGCCAGAACTTTTCAGGAAGGCATAGACAGTAAAACAAAGTAACCTTTTTTACTGCCATAGACTGATCTAGAGGAAGACACCTGCTTTCAGATTGATTATATGACCTTTACTTGCCCTTTCCAATGAAGTTATTTATTTGCTAAAACTAATTTCACTAGTGGTTTCAACTAATCTAAAGTTAGATTTCTAATTGGAGAAACAAAATAAGAGCAAGCACATTGAGATCATGCATCAGTTTTAAGACAAAAAACTCAGTAAGGTGATTCTAATAGCAGCACTTCCCAAATCAAGTTATGGAGAAAAATCTATGACACAGATTTTTTAAGGTTTGTTGCTAGCAGAGCTAACCTTCAGCTGTTCTCTGAATTTTATTTCTTTAACCTTTCGGATGTGCATGTAGAAACTCACAAATACTTACAAAGGTGGCTGATCAAGAAATTAGTCAGCTGCGATCTTGCCCTGCACCAGCGATATAATGTAGATGTGCCACAACTTCTGATCAAGCCCACTAGATAGCTTGTACTACTTTTACAAAGGTATTTATTTGGTCAAAAGTCAGTTCATCCTGTGAAAATAGATAGACAGTTCTGTTTGCTTTCAGACTTTCCATTTCCCGAAATGTTTGGGGGAAGATAAAGAAATATCTAGGACATCTGTTTTAGGCAATGGTAAGTAATTTGGCCTAATTCTCATGATATTCTGTGGACCATCATAGCAAAGCCCTAAATCAGTGAGTCTAAGGGCTCTTCTGGCTTTAAAAATCTACTTTCAAAAGTCCGTTATGTTTATGAAAGAGAATTATTTAAATATGATACAAAACTTTGCTTATGTTTACCATAAATGTTCTGTATTTTGCATTCAGGCAGCAAAATCTTTGTAGTCAGCTTTAATAACTGTCTGAACAGATACTTTTATGAGATTATTAAATGTATTAAAGTGAAAAAGGGATGTCTTTCTTCAAAAATCGAATTCAACAAGCAGTTCTTCCCTCTTCCCCTTATTATGGTGTATTGTAAAACCATAATTGTTAAAAAGTTATTCTGGGGGCCAAGTAAGCGTGATAGTCTCTAAAATGAACATGTTCTTTTGGAGACATCATATGGTTTTGAATTATAATTTCAAGAGGAAATAACTGAATGTTTAGGACTTCTTTTTCTGTGTATTTTGGAATCGTTTTCCTTTCTAAGAGTGTATATGAAAAATGCCTATTTTAAAACAACTTATTTCTTGTTAGACATTAATTTCTTATTCAGTTTAAGAGACATTCCTTACATTGCCAGACACAGTTTAGGAAAAGAATAGTTTTTAAAAAGAAGAACAAAAAAGTAAGAAGTCAAAAAACAACACTCAGCAAAAGACAAGAAAGCTAATGAAGATCTGGTTTTAATTATATACAGAGGACAGTGTACATTTAACTTTGAGACCATGTGTATAAATCATTTACTTTTCACACTGGTGGTACCAGATACTCAGATTAAAGGGCTGCAAAGATTCAAGGCTACTGAAAAAATTCCGGACACAGAATCCATAAAAAACTACTAAAACATAAATCAATGATAATGAATCATATGGTGGGTATCCAAGGGGAGCACAGAGAGAAAAACAATCTATTTTACTACCTGAAAACATAGAAGTTTCTCAAACATTTTTACTTCTAAGTATTTACATCAAAATTCAAACAATTCTTTAACCAGAAAAAGCTGTTTCTTGCTTAATATTGTGATACGTTTCATTTTCTTTTGTCTATTCATAAATTTGGTAGCCAATCTAAGTTACTTCTCCCAATTCCTTCTAAGACAATGGAGAGAGGCAGCCATTTGCTCTACTGATTTGTCTGTTTGAAACACCTGTTTTAGAATAGGACGAAATGGCCTCCAGAAGTGCCTTTCTCTCTAATGACCTAGTTATACTGGAGAAACAGTGTCGCCAGCTTACACACAGGAGTTGAGCAGCAGAGAAACCAAGGTCACACATAAAATAGAGACCTGAGCGGGACTGAATAAGATATTTCTGAGTGCCATTTATATGCTCCATGTACTGGATCAGCAAAATACAAAATTCATTCCTCTATTCCTTTTTCTCTCTTTCTTTTGCACAATTACCCTATTTCTACAAAATATCTTTCTTCATATGTAAAAAAGGGTTCTTTGTGTTGTTGCCTGCCTTAAAATCCCTGTCTTAGAATCTTCTTTTCGTAAAAGGAGACAATTATTTTTTTAAAAAAGAGTGAAAAGTACAGTCTTAGAACCCAAGGAAGTGAACTGTCTAATGACTTATGGATAAAAATAAGGGGCAAAAGAAATAAATGAATAATTAAACAACAACAACAAAAGCCACATCCAAAGGTGGCTTGGTTGAGTGAGAAATACATATGTAAAGACATGGAAATATGTATTTTAACTTTTTATGCAGACAGATTGAATACCCGAAAGGCACATGCATGAGAATTTTCTTCTCTAGTAGAAAGTTTAGCTCATCTGTCAGATCTTTAGTCCATCTGTCACAGAAGAAACAACCAAAAAATTTCAGCCAAAATCATTCAGACATTTCTGAGAACACATGAAGTAAAAATATTTTCTTTGCCTATGTTAAAAATATTCAGGAAGATTTTTCTTGAGAATATTTAGCAATTCTTATTTCAGGGTGACAAGGTATGCATTGCTGACTGATGGAGATGATCTTTGTGTCTGAGATGTGTCTTTACTGCTGTTAAAAATCCATCAGAGTGAAGTCAGACTGCTCTGGGTTTGGGGGAAAAGAAAAACAAAGCTTGCAAAAGTTTCGTAGGTATTCTGTTCTACAAGTAATAAGGGAAGGAAGGGAAACTGCTCGACGTTTCCACACTCTGCAGTGTTTGATTTTGCCATATGTTCTCTAATGTCTTGTCTTTATATGTGTGATTGTGAGCATATACACACAAGTGTGTCAGTGGGACTGTGCAGCATGTTTGACATTGGTATTTATTTAGTTCTTTGAAAAAATATCAATCTTTCATTTTTTATGAGTACAGAAACAGGCACTTGGGGTGTTACTGATGCAAAACTAAAATATATCCGGGAGCAGTAGCATTTTCCTAGAAGGTATATCTTACATTTAATTGAAGGTACCATGAACCAATTTCTTTATTCATAGTGTACTCCTAAGTTTGGCTGTTTACTGTAAATATTGATAGGAGTGCATTTTTCCCTCATACGCACATATACTAACGGGAAGTGAAAGCCCCACCAATGTTCTGTTTGAAACACATAAAATTCTGTCTCGTGAGTTTAAAAGATAGTGTTTGAAAAATGCAAAAACTGCACAGAAGAAAACTCCGCATATTGCATGTACATCTATTTCAAATGAAATGGTCTGTGAAAGCATTTCAGAGCTGTCTGTTTCATACTAAGGAATTGTGATATTTTAGAATAGAAACAACTCTTGATGTGGCATCTTTATTCTTCCTTGGCCAGAAACTAGTACAACTCACAAGCCAGTACTAAACCAGTTTCAAGTTGGAACAAGGAGAAGGAAAGGAACAAAAGAATCACTTAAATGTAGAACATCCTCCAAAGAGACTCCTTTGTTCATTGCAACAGAGACCAACTAACAAAGATCAGAAAAGGCCTTGTATCCAGTGGTAACGGTGGCCTTTTACAGAAGCTGTGCCTATCATTTTCATTAAACATAATGAGAAGAGATTAGGAAGCGGAAAAGAATTTACAGGTAACTTTTTTTCCCTCTGCCAAGAACTGGCTAAGGAAAGGACAGGAAAATACCTGCTGATAAACCCTAGCATCCCATGCTTCTCTTCTGAAAGGACCAGGAGACCAACAGCCGAAGTGCTGTTACCATGTCCAAAACATTGTGTGTCCTGACAGTTCAGGAGTCTCACTGATCCCTATCTACTGCGGTATCTGGAATGGTTTTATTGTGCAATATCATCATTGCCACAAAACCAGACAAGTTGCTTGTTCAGATTAAAAACACACCCATCCCTCTGTGCTGCTGCAGAGAAAGGGTTCAAATAAGAGTATGAACAGTGGATTAATATATAGTTGTCCCATACTAACTGAATGGAGATAAAAATAAAATGTATTTATTTATTCTGATCAATAAAACTCTGAATAAATTTAGTTGTTCTTCTGTACCAATGGCTTTTGTTTGTAATAGCACAGTATTGAGTTTCCAGTAATGTTCTTCTCTTAAGCACACTCTTCAGAAGTTTTTTTTTTCCCTCCTCTTACTTTTATCTATGTATCTGTTATTGTCCCTTTAGAGCATAATAAAAGCTGGTTTGTTTACAGTACTAGCCTATTTAAGTGAGCTCAGTGAAACTGTTCAATCCGGACAAGAAATTTGATTCTTATGAGACAGAATATGTCATGAATGTGTCTGTTTTTCAACATTTTATTTTAAAATAGCCACATGACAACGGATCTATAGGAAGACGGAGACTTCTGATGAGTTTATACAGTCCTAATGAAAGACGGTTTTGCTGAAGTGCAGAATGATTGAGTTGTCACATTTCCTTTTGTTTGATTGCTAAGACAAACAACGAAGACTTTTATATGCAACATCTCTAAATATGTAAGGCTACAAAGTTCTGTTTATAAATTGTTACTGCTTTATAATGAAAAAAACATGAAAATGAGGAGGAAAGATGTCATTAAAAGATAATTGTTTTATCTGCAGCTTAATCCCTTGAATAGCAGGCTGCAATTTCCCTTCAGGAGATGAAATATTTTGAAATGGTACTGCTAATTTGAGTGGAATATCAGGACATTAATCAAACAACTGCAGTGCTGCTTTGCTGGGTAGGCATGACAAGTCTTTAAGGAATTGAGCTGGCAACCTGAATTTCTAAAGCATCTGGAAACGCAAATAATCCAGTGGATAGTTAAAAGTCTACGCAAACTGAGGTGTGGGACCATCACATTAACGTGTATTTAATTCCAAGGTTAAATAATTTGTGGAGAATTAAAGCAGTTCTGTTTGCAGTTACTATGCTGAAAATAAAATGCTTGAAGCCTTGATTAGCTATATTCTCTATATTGTAATTCAGCTGTCAAAATAGAACTGACCTCAGCATGTATAAAATAATTCACTAAAAGGTCGTCTTCGAATGTGTTTTCCTATTGCAGGTAATCAAACCAGAGTATAGCAGAATTTTGTTGGAAACTGATGGTAGAGTAGATACGGAACAGGATCACTGGGATGTGATGATGTGAGTAGTCCTAATGAAATATCACTAAAGCAACTAACCATTTAGAATGGAAAACAGACTCACGGGATCTAGGGTTTCACTCATGGTAAAGCTTGATTTTCTGGCTCAGTAGCTGCCAGCCACACGGGTGGTGTTACATCTACCTGATACAGTGACTGAAACACACTGCTTCACTCCGTTCTCCCCCTCTATTCCTTTGGAATTGTCAGGGTTATAAAGGCAGCTGTTTCATGCTGCATAATTCACACTGAGTGCTTTTCTTACAACATTACATTTACATTCCCAGATTAACATCTGTGGAATTGAGAAGACAGTAATATTCTTTAAAGTACTCTTTTTCTTGACATATTGTCGTATACTCAGCTTCAGACTAATTACATATTTTTGCATATAAGTGAACTGGGAGCAAATGAAAAAGCTCAGTATAAATAACTACCTGCCTCATAAGACCCCACACAGACTCAGAGACCAGGGCTCTGATGTAACATGGCAGGAAACGAGCATGTTAGGAAAAATATCACAGCCATTTAATTCATCAAGATCTTCTGGGGGG